>VXBQ01006515.1:931065-1040296 GCA_013400175.1 Phainopepla nitens | reverse complement strand
CCCCCCCCCAAAACTGAAATAGGTTTGGATTTTTGTTGCCATTAGAAGATCCAAAAGTGATAGAGTATGGAATATAAATATGACAGAAGGTTTCAAATTACATTTAAAGAGAAAATATACATGTACCTGGATGTTTAGTACATATTCCATATACTATTTCTCAGACACTGAACTCGTGATTTTTTTTCTTTTAATTTATTCAATATTGCACTGTATTAGTGAAATCAAATTAATACCAGTGCTCATGCCCCTAAAGCATTACAATATCAGCAGAAAAACTGGGTGTTTAAAATTGACATACCTGATCCTTCAAACTATGATCTATGCTTGAAAGAGAGCCCTCTGTCCTACATCATGTCTTGTTTCCTTGTGCACTTACTATAGGTTGGTTTTCAGTGTGCTGTCTGGTTTGTTTTGCTATTTTCGAAGTAGATTATGGATTTATATCCACTAAGACAATAGCTGGCTCCTAGCTAACTGTTAAATTGAAATAGCTGTTAGCAATTAATGTGTACATTTTAATTTTAGTATCATCTCATCTCAAATTTAGCTGGAAAGTTTTAACTGAATTTGAAATGATAGAACATTGAGTTTGGTAATTTTGAGATTATAACTCATTCCAGCCATTTTTAATGCAGCTGTAAAATTAGAAATTCTGACTACAAGCCTATTATGGTAAGAAAGCAGAGCAAACTCCTTTAAAATCCTAGAGTATTTTTCAAGATAAAAGAATAGTTGCTTAATTTTTTTTGTCTAATTCTGTATTTTTTTGTTCTTACATTAACACACTCAGAAACAATTCAAAGGTTTATTCTGTAATCCAAGAATAGTTTACACTTAAATAAATTTTAAAAAGGGAATTTTTCAAGTTGTTAAGAAAAATACAGAAGAAATGGAAAGGATGCAGCATTTCTACTTCCCTATTTGTTTAACATTATCCACATAAATATATCTGCTTGAGTTAATTTCTCTGAAGTTAATAGTAATCTTTCAATTACTGTGTTGCGGTTCAGGGTCTGCAGCCCTCATTCACAGAATCATGAAATGGCTTGGGTTAAAAGGGACCCTTGAAGGACATCTAGCCCAAACCCCCTGCCATGGGTACGGACACCTCCAACTGGACCAGGCTGCTCAGAGCCCAGCCCAGCCTGGCCTTGAACACCTCCAGGGATGGGGCACCCACAACTTCTCTGGGCACACTGCTCTAGCTTTATAAAGCTTTTTATTACCTATAGATGTAGATGAGTCAATAATGCAGGTGTTTTTGAAAACACTAATACACTGATACAGCTTCAAAAATGTGTCCATATTTACTGTGTGAAAAATTAATGCCACTGAAGGTGTTTTGCACTGAGTTGCCGTGATTATCGTCTGTGGAGACCAGCAGGCAGCAACTCATCTCAACTATGTAGCCCTCCCAAAGAAACATAATTAAAAATGTAATTTGCCCCTTTGCGTGAAATGAGCTTTAACATGAATGGTTCAGTAAACAAATCTACCTATATAATTAAAGGAATGTACAAAATCTATTTAAAGCTCAGAGAAGGAGAAATAAAATATAAGGTCAAGTCAGTGTTTCATCCTACTATCATTTTCATTGCCAATTAGACACAGGTGTGTGTTACATAAATAAGAAAAACTATGAGTGTGATGGATGTGATTATTATTCATCTCAAACAGCCTTTTTCTTTTTTCCTCCCTGTTCTAATTAGATAGTTTCCAGCTGTTCAACATGTGCTGCTGAGATATGCCATTGGAAAATCACATCAAAAACACAGCACAACCATTCTGAATGCATCATCCTCTTAAAATAGTGTTAGAGATGTTATGGCAAATATTTAAACAGACAGACAAAAAAAAATCAGTACCGCAATAAAAAGCAGTGAAGAGAAAAATGCATTTCAACTTAGTAATGTAAAAACAGAATGAAAGCCAGAGGTATAGTGCGGGGAGAACGCAAGGTCTCTTGGAAAAAGTAGATGACTTTATGTGAATGAAAATTACTTCTGTATAATTATATCATGGTAAAAATTGTTAATTGTCATCACCATGGAGGATCTTAGCTACATCTTTCCATTCATTAGCTAGCTGAACCTAACATTGCCAGAAATGGGCTGGACCCGTAAAGAAGACAAACTAGAAAAATGGTAGTGAAGTGCAGCTTTGCAAATTTAGGCTTGTCTGGCTCACAGTCGGATGTGATTCCGAGTGATGTGATGGACAAATATTGCTACCAGTTCTCTAGGGCAGTTCATGAAACCAAAAATCACAGGCAATCAAAGTGGGCTACAGAAATGCATCTACCCCCAGAACCATAAATTGATTGTTAGTCTACTTAGTTAAGAACAGGGAGTTGTTGATCAAGGAGTGAGTGGTTTGGAGAGTTTTTTCCTCCTTATTCTTAGGTGTGACTGTGTTTTAATAATTATGTCTCTACTAAAACAGTTCGTTTACTTGGATGGTTTTTTTTTTTTTTTTCGCATTGGTCTGCAAATATGTCTGAGTCTGATAGTCTGTGGGATGTTTCATTTTTGGTGTACAAACTCCCTTTTTATCTGTTACCCTGAAAGTATTTTTTTCCAGGAACATAAGGAGACCCTTAAGTTTTTTGTCATCACAGGGCCTCTGTGATCGTTGCATGCTTGTACTGCTGGGGTCTCCTGTTAAGGTCACATTTTATTTACTTCAGTGGTCAAGCTGTAATGTCCTGATAATGCAAAAATAATTTCATTAGCACAGCCTGTTTGCATATATTTCAAATATATTTCTGTCCTAGAGTCACTGATTGAGTAATTGACTCTACTAAGAGAGACTAGATGCCATGAGAAGATATACATATCTCTACATTTATATATATACATATACATACACATGTATATATGCAATGCTTTCAGGACTGCTTGTTAAAGTTGTTTTGCAACATGAATAATAAATTGCTTTCATTGTTTCATTTGCCTTAAAAATCTGGGAAAAGCATCTTCTTAAGCCAATGTGTGGCAATTTTATTCGGCTGTCCTTGAACTTCTGATTTCATGTCTGCATTTAAATACATGAGGCAGTTTGAAGACTTATTTTCAGAGGCCCACAGGGAGAAACACGGGTAGGAAACATTATGAGCTTCTTTGTCACTCTCAGGCTGCGGGTTCTGTCAGCCCCCTGTGTGCTGACACCTGAGGTGTGTGCATGTGGGGCATTCAGGCAGGATGGCAGGAGACCCTGCAGCAGCAGCCAAGGGGCTATAAAAACGCTCAAGCTCTCTTCTGGAGGGCATGCTTGTGGCTGCAGAGGCTGCCTGGAGCCAGAGTGTTAGCACTGAGTAGTTAAGGGCTGGAGCAGTCCCTGGTGAGCTCAGAACCTGCTAATTAGTGTTAGAGGCACCTGCTGCTGCCCCTCCCCATTGCCTTCCCCCAGTAAAGAAAGCAAGTTTCTTCTCCCAGGGCGCAATATGCCCCCCTTTTTTATAAATTGGTGATATTTTTCCAAAGGATCAACAGGGTTTTAACACTGCACTCCTTGAGCTTCTTACAGCTGTACAATTTGTGAGTACCAGGCCAAATATTGCTGTTTTGGTGAGCACCAGTAAGTACATACAGGCTTGCAGCTTGGAAAGTCATCTGTAAGTGCTGAGGTTTTATTTATTAATGAATAAAATCTGCTCAGAGTTTCAGCTGCAGTTTAAATGTAAGCTGATGTAAGCTTTGCAATACTTCTGTGCTTTCTGTAGTTAGACAAAGACAGTTTAAAGACTTAAAGGTATGTTGCTAAGGAAGACGTGCAGGAAAATGTAAAGTGTACAATTTGAGAATTCAAGGAAAGATAAAGAAAAACTTCAAAGGTATTGCTGCTGTTAGAAGAAATTTTCACAATTCTGGAGTAACTTGTGATGAAATATTTTTGGCTTTTTATTACTTTTTAATGTTGTGTTTGCTATTCACTAAAGATATTTTTGTGATTTGCTAAGTAAGTTCTTTTGTCTTTTCCTGCTAACTGTAGATAAGTATGATAAATTCAAGTTCTAGGTTTTAAAATTTTGCTTGCTTCTTGTATTTTTTGGTTTTCTTTTTCTGATAATAATAATCTACCTCTTTCTTTAAACACATTTGATTTTTTATAAAGTGTAACTGTTAATTTTGTATTTTATGTTCTTAAGAGATTATTCACTAGGAGTGTAATTAATATGCCAATTAAAATGCTATTACCTTTGACAAAATGAATTACAATCCAAACTCAAGGGAGAAAAAACGAACTGCAAGGGAAGACTTCAGATGACAAAAAGAATGCCTTTTATGATTTCCAAGGTTTCTCAGGTTTCTGCTGAGGTTAGGGGGTAGGGCACTACTCTACATCTTAGCAAAGCTTTAGAGGAATTATTACTCTTTCTACTATGTATGTGAAATTACAATATTTATCAGATGACGAGAAGAAATGGAAATAAATTAGGGTGAGGTTTTCAGCTATTTCTATGCCTCCACCTAATGTTCAAATTGGACAGAAGTGAGTTTGGTATCATTCCCTTTCCTTATAGCTGTAGGTTCATGTGTCTTCAAACTTAAGCTTTTGTTTAGGTCCGATCATAATATTTTTTTTTCTCTCTTGCCTATAAGCACATGCTCATCTATCCTCTCAGCTCTTCCTATTTCTTAGTCTTAAGAACTATATTATCTCCTGCACAAGCTTGAGGATTAAAAAAAATTCAAATGAATGTTAGTTTAAGAAATATTTGTGTCAGACTTGGTGATTGCAGATATGAAGCTACTCTAACATTCTAAGGAATCCCATACAATAGACACACATTCGGTGAGTTTTTTCAAAAGCCCACATTCTTGGCAACAGTATTTAAGTTGTGCACAGCTCATTGCCTATAATGGCAGTTGTTTTGGCTTTGAAACAGAGCAGGTTGTGGCAAAGCACCGGCAGAAATTCCAAAGTGCTAGCAGTTAGACAAAATCATGCTGTCTTTTATTTGAATTAATTTTTCATCTAAAGATGGTCTATGTGTCCATGCACTGCAATTTTTTAAATTGCTTTCTATATCTTCAGTGATGGCAAGAACAAACAGTCACAAGTAAAAAAACAGTGGTGATGGGAGGGGCAAACATGATCAGTTGTGGTGTTTCTAAAGTAGAAAATAAAGGATTTAGTTCTACTGACGTCATTAATAAGGGATAGGCTTAAGACTCTCCTGCCATCCTACACTTCTTCCAAAACAGGGAATATCAAATGAGATTTTGTAGTAGCTCAGATTTGCATTAATATATTGTGTAAAAATTGTTGCTCTTATTTATTTGTATAGAGCCATCAAGCAGTTTGCTAAGAGTTGCAGAAATAGAATTGAACATCCCTGCTTGCAGAGACTTGGTAACTGAGGCAATAAAATGCAGCATCTTCTGGTATATTTTATCAATGCTTTAGGATAAATTGTTTAGTTCAGAACTTATGACTCCACTGGCATATTGGAATAGAACTTTCAGGGCTGGATGTGGGTAGGTTAAATAGAATACTAATCTGCTCCATGGAAAAGGTTGTGAAGGAAAAAAATCCTTAATTTTATTTTTCTATTCCTACAAATAAAACTTATATTGGTTAACATAATGCATGGAGGTACTGGAAAAAAGCACAAAGGTTTCTTGATCCTGCTTCAGTGGAAAAAAAGGATTAGCTTTCATGTGTAAACCTAAAGCACTCTAAGATGTGCTAAGATCCTTCTTCCCACATACAGAGGCATGTTAGTGTTCCATGTTGCAAACTGTGTACATGTACACATGTGCTCTATGTGCTTGTGCTTACTGGGAACAGGTGCTTAGTCCTGCTGCAGTTTGGAATTGGGGCCATGGACCTTTGCTAGACTAACAGATCTGGCCTTATTCCTCTGAGAAAGAGGTTGTTTCTGGATAGAGATGATTAACTGCTTTTGTTAATCTAACACAATATTTGACTAGTCCTTGTCCTGGAAATGAAACTATGTGCTAAAACCATTTAGGTTTTGTTTTTAAGGAGGAATCACAGACTATTTTCAAATGAGAATAACTATATGGGGCCTGAACATAATTTTTGCTGAATCAGGTGCCTTGTCTTTGATGGTGGTGGGTGGTTTGTGTCTAGGAAGCAGCACCAAATGTGATGTGCTGCTTCAATAAAATGCCCCCCACACTACAGAATTCAAGGTTGATGGAAAACCTAGGGAAAGATAAAGTCTTTGTAAAATTTTACACTAAGACTAAGTAGGCCTCTTGAAAGAATGTGAATTGGAGAGTAGTTGTTTGTTAACATTGGTGATTTAGGTTTAACCATGGCTCAGCACAAGATACGTCTTGCTAAAAAGTGGATTGTAAAATACCAGCTCTCTTCTATGGAAGTTAAATTTGTCTTTGTTATGTCTCAGTGACAGTGAGAATCTTGAGGGTCTTTTTGTTTATTTCAGCATTTCTAATCTTCTCAATTCTATGATGTAGGCTTCACATTTAGAGTGAAAGAAAGAATGGTATGCTTATTCACCATCTCAGCAGGCTGCAATCATGCCACTGCATATAGGAAAAATGTGAACCAGGTCCCCTCTTTGTTCATTAGCTTTCCTTGTGACTTTGTCCATTCCTTATTTGCCTTGAATTGCACTACTGGGAGACTGGGGATGTGTGGTTTTCAGTTTTCTTCCAAATGGAATTGTGGCCATATACAGGAGAGCTTGTCTAGGGGAAGCACTTATGCAGGAGTACAGTACTTCCACAGGGCTTACTGAGAGGATCAGAAATGCTATAACTGTTTCAAAACTGTTTCTTATCTTCTGAGAGTTTAGATTTATTGAGGGCCAAGAAGGAATAAATCCTGTTAATGCTTTAATAGGCCTGTCATGGTTTAAGCCCAGCTGGAGATGAAACAACACACAGCAGCTCGCTCACCCCCATCTCCCCATGTCCCAGTCCAGTGAATGAGGAGGAGAATCTGAGTAAAACTTGTAGGTTGAGATAAGAACAGTTTAATGACTGAAAATAAAGTAAAAATACAGTAATAATGGTGAATTATAATAATAATTACAATAATTATTACAATTAAAATAATTATAATAATTACAATAATTACTGCACCCCAGGAGTGCTGCAAAATGCAGTTGCTCACCACCAAACCTAAATCAGCCCTCCCTTCCAGAAAAATCCCTGAGTTTATACCTCAGGCATGATGTTCTGTGGGGTGGAATACCCCTCTAGTCAGTTTGGGTTACCTGTCCCAGCTATGCTCCCTCCTAGTTTGTGGTTTTTTTTGTGTACCTCCTCACGGACAGAGCATGAGACAAGGAAAAAAGTAGTATTTGACTTAGGATAAATGGACTTCACAAAACCCTGAAACATCAATGTATTATCAATACCATTCTCATTCTGATTGTTAACCATAGCACTGTAACAGCTACTGAAACAAAATTAACCCTATCCTAGCTGGAATCAGGACGTGGCCTATCACAGAAACAAATTCTAATCCTATTTGAACTACTACTATGCTTTTCTGACTCCTTCCATCACTTTTAGTATGCTACTCATATGCAATACAAGTTGTTAGAAAGATAAAGATATATTCACTGTGTTCTCCCTGCTTAGTTTATTGGCAAGGGTGAAGGTCAAGTGCTTGAATCCTTCCTATTCTGTTCCCAATATGTTTTTTTAAAAATTTTTTTGTTTGTTTTGGGTTTTTTGTTTTGATTTGGGTTTTTCTTATCAGTTGTGGGATAATTTACTTTTCACTTATCAGTATTCATCCTTCTAAGTGACTCTCTAGTTCATTTGTACCACCTGCTATTAGTATCTTTTTACATACTATTTTTTTTCTGTGTACTCTTCTAAAAGCACTCTTTATTTTTCTGAATCTGACCCATTTCCCATTGAAAAGCCCAACTCTTGTTCATTGTATTGCTTTCATGAGCATCTTTTTAAAGATTTTTTTTTAAGATCTGGGAACATACTTAGGTGTGTTTTTTTCTTATGCATCTGAAGATACATCAACCTTTAAGGAGTTTCTATGAATTCTTACAAGATTTTATTCATTATGTAGGAAGAAGTTCATTAGAGTAATGACATGATAAATGTTGTTGAACTTCTTTGCAGAATTCCTGGCAGTTTCATTAAAAATGAATAATTTAGTGGTCTTTTAATTAAACTTCCATGCACAGTTCAAGAGCATGATAATCCTAATATGTAACTCTAATTAACACAAAATAGAGTAATATTTGTTGCAGTGAAGAGGCCTATTTTTTAAATACCGACTCTGCAGTTTAAATGTCAAAATACTATAGTGTTGAGACTAGCAAGAAGCAAGCTTGTCATCTGTTAAAATACCTTGTTCCTTATTATTAATATCTTTAACAAATATCCCAGAATTACTTTTCTTTTTCTCATTATTTTAGTGAACATCTTCTTCACTGTCTTGCAAACAGTTGCATCTAACATATAATTCCTATCACATTATTATTTTTGTAGCATTCTTGTAAAAACTTAGAAAAATGGTGTATGCAGTTTTTTCCTGTTCAGATATAACACAATATTTGTCATTGCTAACACGATCTAACAGTCATCTCTACCTCGAAGGCTAAAATTGGCTGATTTCTGTATGGTCTAATTGCATGAACATTTTAAGGGGTTATTATTTTTGGGCATCCAATATAAGTAAAGGAAGAAGGAGCTGTCATATGTATAGCTGAGTATTAAATTTTCCACAACTGGGAATTTGAACTTGAAGTTGCTTCCACAAGATTTCTCATTAGCCAAGCTGTCTTGTTTATTTATAATTTTTACAAGGACATATATGTCACAGGACTTGAACTCTAGGCTTCTACATGTCTTGCTTCGAACAGCATAGCTGAGGTGAGGGGCTGAGAACAATTGCAGTGCCAGAACTTTAAAACAGATTCATGAGGAGATTAAATTTCAGAATGGAGTATAAAATTTTGCACCCTTTATGCATTCATATTTTAGAGGGTCTTGGCTACTGGGTAATGACACATACTTGTTTAGGTTTTGTGTCCTAGCTAGTTGATATGATGCTAGATGAGAATTCTTGTTCCAAATGCAAAGCAGCAAAATAACATCTTTAAATGCTTGCATATTTTTCATAATTCACTTTTATTATTTTGCTTTTTTCTTCTGTCCCTCAAAAACAAGTTTGTTCATGATCAAACACTAAAACCAGCAACATGTGCCTTACTAAGGCTGCCAGTGCTGTTTGATTGGAGAATAAAGAAGTGAAAAGGGTCTGCATTTAACTTTTTTTTTTTTATTCCTGGGCATAATTTCAAGTGTCTGAGTCACAGACTGATTTGCTGAGTAGGCTGTTGAATCACTCTTCAGCCCTATCCTTATTTTGCCCATAATGTGTTGCAGCTGGAATTGCGGAGTCACCTCACACTGAGGTGTGCTTGGCCTCTGTCAGCCTAACAGTGTGTGAAACTTGAGTCATTGATCTGAGCACAGTGGATACACTGGCATACAACATTCAGAGAACTAGCTACATGTGTATTCTTATAAGAAACTCAGTTAATCAGTGATTTTTGTCTTATTTTAACATGTCTCTTTGGCTGTTTGTTCCTGATTAATACATAAATTTCAGAGAGGGTGTAATTATGCACAGTCTGAATAAATCATAAAAAATGTTTGGTGAAATAAAATCTAAAGATCTGGCAAAGAGTTGCATTGTTTTTATGCACTTGCTATATAAAACAATATTCTCACAGTCATAATAAAGATGAAAAAAATTGCTATTTGAATTTCAAATTTTCCCTGGTCTAAGGATTGCTATTGTTGACTTGGCAAGAAAATCTTCATGTAAAGCAACTTGTGCTCCATCACCACAGTATCTGGAGGAAGTAACAACAGATCTGTGATTTTGCCTAGAAGGGCATGAAAACTGTCCTGTGCTGTTTGCTCATGGACTCTAGGCTATCCTGCAACACTGCTACAGTGCTGTGTGACATTGCAATGCCCTGAGTATGCATCTGCTGTCATGCTGCTACTGTGGATTTTATCCTTTTCCCAACTCCAGGAACAGGACCTTAATGTTCGCTAGCATCGGGGAGAGGGGATGTGTAGTAGTCCAAAGCATCAGGTTAAGAACTGCTGTAACAGCACGGGGGAAAAGTTACAAGTTTCACTTTTATGAAACCTGGGATCACGGAATCACAGAATGGGTCAGTCTGGAAGAGCCCACTGTGGGTCATCTGGTGCAACCTCTCTGCTTCAGCAGGGCTGTCCTAGAACACATTACACAAGATTCTGGGTAACAGGGTAAGTTTTTCAGAGATGGGAATGTCCCTGCAAAGTGGGATTGCTGAGCCATTGTTACTATTTTAGAAAAATAGTTTCCTAGTATTTTGAGAAGTCATTCTATTTGCAGCCTACAAAATGTATTGATAATGTAAAATGTAAATAGGACTGTACTTAGTAGGTTATAGCGAACAATAGTTTTAAGACATCCTGATTCGTGCCTATGAAATTATAATGACCCTCCTTAGATTATTCTTATTTTACTTGGTTTGAATCTGTGCTGAAATTGTCAAAGCAGCATAAAAATACTTTTTACCATGTTTAATCACCTCTTGCTCTGCTTTTCATTTGTAATTTAATTTGAAATTTGTGAAGTAGTGTTGGCAAGTCCACAGAACAGGAGAGAAGGGAAAATGAATGTTGAATACAGCAAACAATACAAATTTTGAGGAAGGGGGAGGAAGTCAGCAGCCTTTCTGATTCTACCAAAATTGATATTTGAATAATGCAGATGATTAATATTAATGAGGTATAATTAGAATGGGTTGCATTATTTGATTTAATAAATAATATCCATATTTTATTACCGTGATCTTTTTGCTGTCTGAAGTGCAGAGGACTGATAAGAAAATAAAAGCCAGAAAAACCTCAAACACAAAACCAAATCACTTCTAGCTTGATACACATTTTTTTTAGATTTACTTGACAACTTTTTTTACCCATCAGGACACTGTCAGCATATTTTTAATCACAGATTTTAAAGGAACGGTTTGAAGGAGTGAGTGCATATTGTAAATATTGCTGGGATAAGAAGCTGTAAAGCTGTAATTGCAAAATTGCCACACAAAATTGCAGCTCTGTTTTATACGGTCCTTGTTCATCTCCGAGTTACTAGGAAGTTATGCAAGTCAATGCACAGGCATCACTCTGCATTCAAGAAATTGCAAGTCTTCACTGGAAGTCTGGGTGCCTCATTCAGTGCATTCCCAAGCAGAGAGGGGGAGTCTGAGGGAGGGGTGGGTGGAAGCAGAGAAAGTGTTTCCTGGACCACTGTGTCAGAGTAGAGCACTGAGCACATTTGGATGTCTGTGCCACTGGCCTGAGGGAGCTGTAGCCCTTTCAAGGCAATACTGGATGAACCTCATTTCCAGGGGAAGGGCAGCCCCATGGACACAGCAGTGGATGGAAAGTTTGGATGCAGTCACCAGCTACAGTCACACATATTTGTTTCCTAAGTGCCGTGAGCTAGAAGTCTGGTCATAATCAGTAATTTCTATTAAAGGTATAATGTACAGAGTGTTGCTGTCTTTGAAGGAAACTCTTCATATCAAAATTCCTATTTTGAAATTTCTATTTTTTTTATCTTTGGAATTATGCTTAGCATCATAAGTAGATAAGAGGCATTTTTTTTTTCCTCATTGTTTGTAGCAGTAATTGGCTCAGTCCTTTAGTTTTCATATTTGGAGAGGGGTTTTCAAATCCTTATATATATGTGGAACCCATAAAAATAATGTGATTTTGCAGGTAGTGGGAATAAACATCGATTTCGGTTGCTTAGCAAGTTTGAGTGGATTGAGATCTATGTTTTAGTATGATTACAAAATTTTTAGCTTTTTGTTTGTCTTGGAAATACTAAGGGCTTTTTTTCCCCACAAAGATCATTGGGTGCAAATATTAAGGGATATGGGGATCAAACCCCTAACCCTGTTGCTACTTGTGCTGTGATCTAACCAACAGAGCTAATCTCAGGGGAGAGTGCATTTCAACAGCAATGTAAAGGCAAAAAGTCTTTTTTTTCAGGAGGAAAAAACAAGTAGGTGTGGCATTTTTAAAGAAATTTCAATTTTTTTAACTGAAAGATTACAGAATTGTTTCTAGTTTCAAAGGGTAATGCTAAAACTGAAGTGTAAATTGTTGTCAAGGGTAATTCCAAAGGTTCTTGAGCATTTTGAATAGCATCACTTTTCATTTTATGCATATTATATTTTAGTGACTGAGTCACACTGCCTGCAGAATAATAATTCTTCCTATAGAACAGAGTATCATGAAGACTGATATTTTTGGTACGTTAAAAGATATTAAGGCAATGACAAAATTACCTATATAGTACAGAAAGACTAGGGAATTACCCTCCTTATTCTGACATAATTTTTTTTCTCATGCCTTCTGAGAGTGGTGGTACTGATGTTCCACAAAGATTTGTTCCTGTGGTGACAGGGCAATGACTAAGAAATTTTAATTACTGTACCCAAAAAGGAAATAGTGAATAATTATCACCAGAAGAGCGATTGGAGTATGGAGGAAAGAGAGGGAATCCTGTCACTGTCGAACTTTTCCATAAACATAAAAAAAGTCTCAGCAGCCAAGAAAAGAGATATCCAAGAAAGTAACGCTCATTTAAAATATTCAAGTACTGCTGACTTCAAGAAGTATTTAATGAGCTTGATACTTGACATAGAAGTTATAATCTCAGCAATAGCAACAAAATAGCCTTTTCCACGCTCTCAAACCTAGTTTGAGTTTGATTACAGAAAACATTATTTGAGAAAGATTTCCTTGAACAACTATTTCATGGAACTTGCATAAAAAAATCTGCCTAGATAAATTACTATAAGTAGTAGGGAATTAAAGACTTTGACTGGAAAGCAATTTCCTAATGAAGTGTAATGTAAACAGTGTAAATTGTGGGCATTATGATGTAGGTATCTTTTTACACAGTTGGATTGATGCTTAACTTTTATTTTCTCTGGTCTAAATCAGGTTTTACATCATTAAGCAAGACTGGTTACATCGTTAAGAGACTCTGTGGAATCTCCATCCCTGGACATATTTTAAAAAAACAAAATCACATTAGTGCAGAGACAGAATCGACCTGACAGAGGTGGGGGTGGGAACAGAAGGTCCCTAAGAAGCACGAGCTCCACATCTAAGGATAGGGTTTCCGTGGTTTATGAAAGTGATCTATGAAGCAGATGCTATTGCGTGGTAGATTGCAAATTCTGACTTGTCTCTTTGTCACGTTGTTTTGCATCTAACCCCTTTTATCTTGGATGCTATTTAGCTGGCTGCTGGGTCCTTGAGTTCTTTCCAGGCTGTCCCTGGCTCAGTGCCAGGGTGTGTGTTTTCTTCAAGGAGCAGGGATCTTGCACTTATCTGGCACCTTGAAAGCAGCTGGGTAGAAGAGAGGGGAGCTCTAATTTTCCTTAGTATTTCAGATCTCTACCCTTCTATTCATAAAGATGGAGGCCCTGTCCATTTTTTATCTATTAATACCAGAGTAGTCCATCCACTCAGGGGAAATAGATGAAGCTGTTTCCCCAGTAAGTCTCAATTGAGTAAACCAGATTTTTCTGTATTCCTTCATTTCTGTTAACTGTAATAGTCTAAATTTCTCCGTGTTATACAACTTGGCTTTCATTATTTTTTTCTAAGACATTTCTATTCCTCATTTTGAAGAGTAAAATCACTTAGTCCTTAGCTGAGACAATTTTCTTTAGACAGAGAGAAAGCAAAAACAGTGGCAAAATATTATGCAGTTATGCAGGAATACATGTGTCTTATTTATTGCAGTATTTCAACTAATCCCTGTTGTTACCTTACATCAAGCATTTTAATGGTGTTTGTGCCTTTCTTGGTGGGACATACATGCCACATTTAATAAGAAGCAATAAATGAGCCCAACAGTTTTAGATATGCAGTTATAAGGGTTTGGCTGTTACCCAAGGCTTAATGAAGCCTTTCCTATCAGTAATATTTGGGAGTTTTCAGTCATCACTGATCTTTCAGTGATATGTAAAACTATCTGTTAGTATTTTACATATTATTTTCATGATGTGGTTTCAGATAAACAATACCTATTTCAGCTTAATATTATTTTTCAATGAATACAGCAGAAATAATTTGATTATTTTGTGTAGAAAAAATGATTCAAAAGCAATTAATGAAGCCTTATTTAAAGCCCATATTTTTTGCATAAAATAATTCCAAATACAAGCTAAATATGTACTACAATCTGCTGGAGGATGGTTGTTTTGTTTTCTTTGGGGATTTTGGTGCGTGTGTTTGGTCCTTTTTCCCCAGAGAAAATGTCAACAGTGATATTTGCCAGTGCCAGGCCAAATTATTATTTATATTACAGTAGACAAGTGGTATCAAGTGTCCAGATGCAAGGTAAACCATAAAATAAACTGTGCTTGCTGTATTTTACTAGTAGATACCTTGCTTTTAAAATGAAAGATTTTTTTGTTCTCTTCCAGTTGCTGTTATAGCTAATGTGATCTTATTCAAAGCGCATTAGGGCTAATAATAGTAATTATTATTATTCTAATTTTTGTACATGGGGTAATATTTTGCTTGCAGCTGTTTGATTTGTCTCTATGCAGTTTTGTGTAGTGAAACCTCTTGGGTCCACTCTGTGTACCAGCTTCATTAAGAATTACTCTGTACAGAGCAATTTATGATCTTGGAAACGATCTGCACAGAGCTGCAGCTGGATTATTCCTGCTCCCTGGTTTGTCTGCTTGTCTCAGATTGCATCCTAGTGTAGACTCAGCCTGGGTATTAACAGCTTGCAGTGTACCTGTAAAATCAAACCCACTAACTGGGCCAGTGGAACATGTCTAGCTTATTTACCTGAAATTGCTACTGTCTGAAACCATCCCTATGCTGTCCGACCTTATGGTAGGGCCTTCATGAAATACTTCTAGCTTGGAGCTCTGCACCTGTCAGAATGGATACTTAAAATTGAATCTGAGCCTTTTTGAACTGTATGGGACTGAAGTCTTGTTTTAAGCCAAAGAATGCAACAAATGCTTTGCCGTATTTGAACTCATCACACGTTTTACAGGAATGGGCTTGTGTTTCTGTATATGAGAATAATTGTGCATAGTCCAAAGTTCAGCAAATATTGCTCATGCTGTCACTGAGCATCAGAAACTTGTAACTAGGATCATGAAAGTCACTTTTAGTCTCGATCTGACACTAAGAGAAAGATCCATTACGTATACTGATTTCTTAGAATCTTCATACATTTCATGCAGAAACAGTAGTGACATAAACAGACAGAAATCCTTACTCTAAATAGAGTAAGGATTTCCAAGATGTCAAGTCACACCTTAACAAAACAAAACCAAAAATCTAATCAAAATAACACAGAATTTTTACCTCAAAGATTGAGGCTGTGACCACAATATCTCCAAGTCCCTCTAACTCCTTCCCAGTCACACAATCCCACAATTAGCGTTCAAGAATAAATTAGTAGTCATCTGATATTTCTAAAAGTTCTATATGGGGGCCAAAGTCATTCCTCAACTTTAACTCATCTATTGTGGAAACTGGGTTGAAACAGGACTTTAGGGAAGAAACTTTAATGAGCTCAATGTGCATTAAAATACTCTTTATTCAATCCCCCCTGGAGATGCTGTTAAAGAGTCTTCCAGAAATGTGTAGCATGATAGCACTTTAGAATTTTCTGATAGAAAGCATAAGTTTCTGCATATGGAAGACAAAATGAAATCTTCCAAAACTCTGAGAATGCTCATGTTGGGCTGTTAAATTTTACAGGCAAAATCTGTAGCACTCCCTGTTGGGTGAATACATATTTCATTCTGTGCTAATTAGTGCATAGCTGAATTCAGTAAAGAAGGAACTCACTAGAGTGAGAGGAATTCAGCTGAGGTATTCAAGGCAGGCAACTGACTTATTCTGTGTAGTGTAGATTATGTCAAAAAAAGTGCCATGCACAGGATCACTAAAATATGCAGTAATTGAATGCCATAATCAAAGGCAATCAGAATTTTCCTTAGTGCATATAATACAAAAGGAACATCTTTCTAAGAGTTTTGTTTTTATATACTTAGCTAACAACCCCACGAAGTACCCATCAGTTATTCTCAGGGGATGGCGTGGGGTGTGGAGGGGAAGTATCTGATGTTTCTGCTTTAAATATATATTCAGCCATAAAATATATTTCTGTTTTCAGAAAATTTTATGGGTATAGATGGCTGCAAACATGAGTCTGCTTTCCAGAAAAAGTAATACTCTTGGGACTTTTATGGGTTTGCATGAAAGAAGAAAAAATGGGTTATTTTCTTATAATAAAATTGTATTCTAGAGTGTTGTGAAACAGGAAACCAATGAAAACTGGGTAGGGGCTGGCAAGATTCACCTAGAACTGAAGTGCTAAAATATGCATATTGAAATATGCAGGGTCATTTTTGCTTAAATACAATGTAAAGACTGCTTTCTAACTCCCGTTATTTAGATTAATAGCTAGATTAATATTTAAATAGCAATTAAATATTGTTCTAGGCATCATTGAACTGTTGGCCATGATATTATTATTGTCATGACTCTTAACAAAGATAAAACAAAAGTTTTCCTTCGTATATTGTTACAGATAAAAGAAGCAAAGACCTTTTAAGGAAAGTCAGAGTTTTCTATTTTTCTTAATTTACATCTTAAAGCTTAGTCTAAGAATCATCTTTAGCAGTTAATAATTATTAAAGGAAGAGAAATAATAATAATGCAAATACTAGTATAGGAATAAGACATAGATTTAAGTAATCATACAGTTAAACACTCCTCATAATAATTCTTAATATTTCACTGTTGCAAGGAGTAGTGAGATAGAACAAGGTAGAAAAATATCACAAGCTGCCAGCATCCCTTTTCTTCAAGAAGTTTGTTTGTGATATTTTCTTTTTCCTTGGGCTAGAACATATAAAATTTTAGGTATTTTTATATGTTGCTAGGATATCTTTCCACCTAGTTTCTTCACTGTTCTGCAAGTGTACTCTGTAGTGCAATTTACATGTTAGATGCAGACCCCATCGTTTTGTCAGAAACTGGATTATTGTTTCTTCACATGACCATTAGTGAGTAGCCTGTAAATCCAGGATTTTCCATTGCCAGCCCAGGCCCCTACTCAACAAATATACTCCTATTCTGCATCTGGCACTGCCCCTTCTGCAAGCCTTTGCTGTCATTCCAGGCCTCTATTTCTCTAAAATTTTTTGTTCTAGTAAAGCTGTAAATCCCCCACTCTACACAGAATAATTACATGATGATTCTACACATATTAAAACTGTGCGTGCACCACACCGAGATAAGGACACGTAAACCAAACCTGCCCATCTGGTTGTTAACAAATACCTGTTAGAGCTAAAAAAAAAAAAAAAAACAAAAGGAAGGCTGGAAGGCAGGTGAAGACAAGTTCAAAGCAAAGAAAGCAAACTGATAAGCTTTAGCCCTGAGGCCTTGCAAACCCAGTAGGAAGTCTGTGACCTCCTGGTATTGATGGCAGGACTGTATTCATAGGAGCACAGAGCTACACATATATTATGTTCATTTGCTTCTGAAGGGACAAATGAACAATGCTGCTACTGGGCAAGTGTGTCTTTTAATAAAGTATTTACATCTTATTTTAATGGCACAGAGAAAGAGGGCATTATTTGTAGTCAGTGCAAATATTGACACCATCTGAACTATGCACATTTCTAGGGAGAATAAATTGTTAGACTTTCAGACAGCTATGTCAAGAAGGTCCTGTTTATTGCAAAAATATCCTTTCATATCCCTTCACATCATTTTTCTGTTTGGAATGCCTAATAGCAATAGCTAAGGTTTGAGAAAAATAAATTTCACATGTTTGGATGTTTACAAAGCACTTTATGAATATTAAACTATTTCTTTTTCTTGGATTTTTTTAAATGAATATAAGAAAAACGAGTTGATTGACAGAATGTCAATTAACTGTTACTTCTCCATAAAGACATTAGCCTACCCCGAGCATCCAGCATATTGCTTCTTATACTTGCCACACATTAGGATTTCTAAGTCTCAGTAAAATTAGCCCACAGACCTTTTTTGGTTTATCTGCTTGTTTGGAGGTTACATATAAGATTGTCTTAATTGTTTTTAATACTACTTTTCACTTAATTAGTAAGCGTTAAATTGTTCATATTTTTAAAATGTGATCTTTAAATATAATCAGAAAGTCATAAGCTCACACGTGTCATATTTTCTGCATTTTGATATTTTTCATGTTTTCATATCTCCAAAGATGAGTGTCCAAACCCTCTGGACAGTCTATTCCAATGTTTGTCAGCTCTTACTCTGAGGATAGTTTTCTTGCAAGTAGTCAGGAGTTTCTCCTGCAATTTGAACTTGTTACTTCTCATTCCACTGAGCACTTCCAGAAGTGATCAAGTCTATCTTCTCTCTAGATCCTTGTTAAGCAGTCAGAGGCAGCAATTAAATATTCCCTGAACTTCTGCCCTCGGACCCAGGTCTCTCATCTCCACTTTAAGAGGTCTGACAGGGTATGGCAGTGGTGGCAGTCCCCCACCTGCTCCTTTGACAGACCTGCTTGAATACAGTCTGTCTAGTTAGTATTCTGATGCCATTTTTCAATGGCAGAAATAGGTAAAGACAAGGGAAAAGGAAAAAAATATGTGGCTTTATGGAATATGTGGAATTTTATACGTGGTTATGGAATATAGCATTGCAGAATTTCACTTTCTCATTTGGCCTAAAATAGGGGAATTTCTCCTGCCTATACCAATGTTTTTCTGCACACATTTTGAAGGCTGAAATACTTAGTAATTTAAGGATTACATCCCATGAAGTAAAAATAGCATTAACCATTATATTTAATTCTTTTCAGTGAGATGTTAGAAGGTTCTTAAAAGATGAATTTACTAGTTTTTATTGAAATTTCCTAAACACTGGCACAGAACATCAAAAAGTAGGAACACAGGAGAAAAAGAAGCTAGTTCCTTCACAGATTTATTGAAAGGCATCCTAATTATCCCTTTCATAGGGCAGCCAAATAACATTTCATAGTGGGGGTCAAGACACCTTTGCCTAAATATATATTCAATGTTACTCCTGGGATTGTTTCTTTGACCTGAATCTATAGAAAAAATATATACTATTTATTGTTTGTGTATTATCTTTGCTTTTACACAGAAATAAAATTTTGTCAGCCTTGTTTTTCACCTAAGACTTTTTTTACAAACTTGTGTTACATTCCCAGTTGTTCTGTTTCTTGGCAAAGGTGAATGAACCAAGATCCTCTCCTTTAACCACTGAGCCTCACTACTCTCCAACCAAGGGTTCATTTATTTGTTTCAGTTGTTGTCTGAATTCGTCTGCCTTGAAAACAAGTGATTATGCAGCCTTTAGGTCAGCCTGTGCTACTGCCTGGGGTTTAGTGTGCAGAATGAAACTTATTTTCACACAGGAACTACAGTTTCCTGCTTTGTTCCAGAAACTTCTGATACAGGAATAAAATCTGCTGGTATTTTCTTCAGGCCTTTCTCTCTCTTTCTTGTATTTATGTTTATATTTATGTTCCATGTATATGACTCCCCAAATTCTTCTCACAGGTTCCTTCAAAGTATCCTACAAAATCTTCTCCCTGCAGCTTTGTGTTTAACTCAAAAACATTTATTTTTCTAGTTGCTCTTAACCTTCTACTGCCTCTTAGTTTTGAGGTTAGCACGGAGACAACCTGAGCATTAAAGCAAAGCCTTGCAGCTCTTCTTCCTAATTCTGAAGGAATTTGAAAAAGAAAGTTAAGGTTAAATTATCTGCTTTATTTAGAAAAATTTATTTAATTAATATTTTTTTATTTACAGACTCTTTCAGTTTTTTTTTTCTTTTGCATTAAAAATCATGTGATTTGTAAGAGAAGTACAGGACTAAGGTCTTATAGACCCTTTCCTAATGAACAACTCCTTGGTTCCAGGCTTGGTTTCAGGCAGCTCTACAGCTTTTTGACTACCTATCTTTTCTGAATAGTTTTGTCTGTAGGACTGCACCCTTTCTGCCTTAGAAGGAGGGTTCTGTATCACCCTTATTCTTTTAATTATTTCTTGAACTGTGCAGCAGCTCTGTATTCCCAGTTCCTTGCTCCTGCTGAGCCCACCTTAGAGTCTCTTACTCCTCACGGGAGAGGCAGTCCTCTCTAGAGTTATCCATTGTTGTCTAAACAAAATCCTTGAAACTAACACAAAGAGTATAGTGAGAAGAAACATATAAAAGAGGCACTGAAACTGTGCTTTAAACCACTCTTTAAACAATGGTTAATTGCAATGAAGTTGGACATTCATGGAGCAGTGACTATCTAAACACAGCACCAAATGAATGTGCTGACTATAAGGCTGTTTTAAATCAGTGTTTAATTTTTTGCTAAAATACATATTCACACAGGTCAAAAAAGTTTGGACTGCCAAGAGAAAAATAAAGGCAAGTTGTAACAATTATTTGCAACATGTAAATTCCAGTTAATTTTAAGAAAAGAATATCTGTGATTTAGGGAGAGTGGTAAATTGTAGGGAAACACTTTAATAAGAGTAGGATTTGATGATATTTGTGGATCCCTTCTGACTCAGAATATTCTGTGGATCCTTGTGAGTCCCTTGCAACTCAGAATATTCTCTGATTTTGTGATATATCTAGTTTTGGAATTGTTTGGATAAGTTATTTTTGGTTATAAGCCTACAAAAGGTCAAGAGTGAACAATGAGTGTGACAATAGGATTTATAGTTTTTTAAGGTATTTAATATATTACCTCATGAAACTTTGCACTACTAGTTTCAATTGGCTCAAATATTAATATTTTAATGTTTTTGCACATATTTGGAAGAAAAATATTTTATAAATAGATTAGACAATCTTGAAAATATTTCATAAGCATGCATTTGATCACTTGAAAGGCATAAGAAGCCATTAATGTTTTTGTTTTAATCAAAAAACATAAACACTTAGCTGGTTTATGATGACCTTTTAATTTGTATTTTACTTCCAGCAATGCAGTTCAGAGCCTGTCTTCAGTAAAGTCTTCCTTTACTCATACTAAGTAGGATTTTAAGTAAAATATGAGCCTTTTCAATGTAGTAAAAAAAAAAAATCATAGGGTAGCTGTTGAATTTTCAAGTGATAATAAAGGAAATTTAGGAGATCCAAAGTTGGAAACAGCACTTAAGAAATTATGTAGACGCTTGCTGGGTAATCATGTCTGTATGAGAAGGAAAAGATGGGAAATTTATCACTGAACGAGGGTTATGCACTACATGAAAAAGAAAAGTAATTTGGCCTTGCATCTAAGTTTCTTTCAAGGAAAATTTGTAGATTTTCACATTCTTGAACAGAGGTAAGTCATCCATCACTTTTGAAAACAGAGGAAAATTGATGTGGTTTGCTATATGTGATTAGAAACCATTGGGCATTGCCCAAATGAGTAGTGATCTGAAGAATATCAGATTCATCAAGTGAAAATTAGTAACTTTTAAAAAACAAATTATCCTGCAACATAAATCCCTCTGAAGTGGCCTTATAAGCCCCCCAAACATATTTCAAATGGTGTCTTTTATACTAATCTTGCCTTTTCTAAAAATGGTTTTACTATGAATAACTATCACTGATTATTTCTCTGAGTTAATTTTACGCCTTTTGAGCTTTTTTTTTTTACTTTTAAAATAAGATTTTTTTTTTTTTTTATGAAAGGAATAACATGAAATATTTTGAATAAAATGTTATGTTACATGTCTTTTCAATAGTGGACCTCCCTCCATACTTAGACTGGAGAATTTACCACATTTACCACTCTGAGGAGTAAGGTACATTTGTGTGTACATATACACAAATGTGCATATATCCATATACACAAAGAAATCTGGGCACCTGTATACAGAATAGATAGTGCAAGTAGAAGTATTTATAGCAAACTACACCCTTCTCATTATCACTTTTTTATACATATATCTATGAACAAATCACTTCTATTTTTCATCGTAAGGTAGAATCATACTTTAAGTTTGTAAAGATCAGTTTCCCTTTGTTCAACTGACTTGGGTAAAAGTGGAAAATATTTCAGGCAAAGTCAAGTGAAGGGATAGTATTTCAATTAATCAGTATAGTATTGACCCATGACATTCTTTCTATTTTGTGACCTGTTATTCAACAATTTTTAGATGGTAAATGCTTAAATGATAATTTTAAAATATCTTCTGTCCTCTCACTGAGTGTGGGATTATGTTTCGTGTTTTGGCTTTTTAATTATATCCTCTTAGGTTATAGGATGACATGAACACATGTAGGTGTTAAAAGGAAGAAAGGATAGTGAGATGAAACTGGAGTTTTATTCTGGATTACAGGAAACTAAGTGGGCATTTCTCTAATAAACTACCTTAGCAATTGTGTCGAGCTTCTCAGAAGAAAATTGTTTGAGAAATACATTTTGAAAACAATTATAAAAATACTATATCACTAAAGAGGGTATTGGTTGGACAATAAGGGGATAAGTCCTCTGCTGTGAAACAGGACACCAGCACCTCTTTTAGTTTGCTTCATTCCTCTTCTCTTCTAGAACTCCCTTTTCATGGCCCACTGCTCTGACGCTCTCACCCATATGCAAAAAGGATAGTACTAAGCAAATGAGGATTAGTGCTGAACCAAAACCTGGAATTTTTTCATACAAACAAAAGTGTGGTTAACTTTTTGGTTTCCTTAGAGTGGCCAAAAGAATAAATTAGCTAAGTTTTCCCTTGATTTACTTTATGTATCATTATTTACACATTGCTTAGCTAGATGTTGTCCAACTCAAAGGAAAAACACTGGGAAACTTTAATAGGACCAAGAGTAATGTAGTAGGCATTAATTCAAATTATCTTTAGTCTCTTGATAAAAACTGATGAGCTTGGAAAAATCTAATATATTGTCCTGTTACAAAAAAATCACAAGCTAAAATGTACTAGTAACCAAGAAAAATTAGTTCAAGTGCTCTGAGACACTTGAGTATTGCTTTTTGTTCAGGCAGTGCCTATTTGCTGTGACAGCCAGCTCTCCTATCAAGTCCACGCTAGTGTCATTCATTATTATCGTGTGGGGAGTTATGGAGAAAAATACAATGAGAGGGAGTAAGATGTGCATAAGGCAAAGCAGAGTGCTCAGGTATTTGCTAAAAGTGGTTGTGTGGTAACGGAATGGCAGCCTGAACTACAAATATTGATGTGCACACGAGAAGCTCTGACTCAAAACTCATCTGAACCATGGCAACCTGTGCTTTTGTCTTAAATACCAAAATTCTTGAAGGACTCCAAAGCTCAATTACTGATTAAAAATTAAGTGTTGTAAAATCCATTATAAAGCCAATAGATGTGGTAGGCTGGGCTGCCCAGCTGGCTTTTTCTATGTCTGTGTTATTTTGTGATATTCCATATTTGGTGTCATGTGGTACTCTCTTGCTGTTGTGTTACAGTAAAACAATACCAAAGGTACAAGAATAGCTGTATGGCAACATGGCTGTTGTCACTATATGTATGTAAGATGGCAAGCTGAGGGCTATGGATGTTTCCCTGACACAAAGACCTTCAGCTGTGATGCCAGGAGTGCCTTTAAAGCTGAGATTGCTGGTAATTAGATCAAATTTACACTGCAGTTTTGGATATGAAAGTAGCATTGGTATAGAAATTGATGGTCTAGGTATGTGTGTAAAATTAACTAATTTAACTAGATTTGACTTAATTTAATCAGTGACTTGGTATTAAAAATAGCTTAAGAATTCATTATCAATCAAGGAGAGATAAGAACTGGTTATGACACTAACTAAACTTTACTTTAACAGTCTGATACTACTCAGAGATTAGTGTAGTAGCTCCCAAATTTTGAAAAAAAAAAACCCGAGTAGAGTGATTATAGCTCAATTTCCCCCAGTTTAAATCTTCCATTTTAATCCTGCATCAGTTTTATTGTGTCACATAAGTAAGCAGCTACCAGGTGTAACTGTGCCTCTTTGCCTGTTTTCTTTGTTGAACAAACTCAGTTTATTCTTATATTTAATAAACATTTGAAAGTATTTGCCATGGAAGCTCTGCTCTTCTCTCAAATTTAATTTTGTATCCTTCTACACTCTAGTATCTATACTGATATTTTCCATCTTTGTGCCATATAATCAATTACATATTCTTCTTTCGTTTTAGGTAGGACTTCAATTTACTGTTTTATGTCTCCAATAGAAATGTGGCTTTCTGTTTTCCAATTTTGTTCCAGTAAGAATCTTTTCTTTTCTTTTTTTTTTTCTGTCATAATATTATTTTAAGAGTGTCTGCTTAAACAATAATCTATAGCTCAAGAAAAACCCCAAAGGCAAACATTAGGAGAGAAATAAAATCAGAAATGGCGAAAAATTTGAAACCAGTATATCTCTACTGATTTATATTTGAGTACTGTTATTTTGAGAGGAGGAGACTGCAGGAGAAGGCTGCAAATTGTGAGTGTTAGGGGGTGGGCAGAGGGAAGTACAACTGGGTAAAGGGGTGTTTTCTGTTGGGCCTCATGTCCCAAAGCTGTGTCTGCCAATCCCATAGAGAATATCATAGATGATGTGGGCACCATCAAGTTAAAACCTCAGATAAAATGTGCTGTAATTCAAGTTTATGGTATCCAGGTTCACCGTGTTGCAGGGGCAGGGGTCTGACAGCAGTAAATCTATGTTTATTTTTCCAATTTCTAGACCCCAGGTAATGTATAAGACCAAATGAAAGAAGCAGCACTCATTTTCAGGAATTCAAATAGCCTGGTTCTCATATTTACTCAAAGCTTGCCTGAAGGCTGGAAAACACTAGTCTAATTACAATTCTTATAGCAGAGATCATCTGTGAGCACAAATAATACTGCAGGAAGAAAATATAAGAAAAAAAAAAGACAGGTCCTTGGAGATCTCGAAGTCGAGATGGAAAGAGAAAATATGATGCTCTAAAGTGGTAAATTTTGATCTGATGAATAGGAAAGTGTTGAAAAGCATGAGTATTCTGTAGCAGCCATGTTGTTTTCTGGTCAACAGTCTTAAAGCCAACAAAAGAATGGGAAATGGAGGAGCAATCTCACATAGCATATCAAGGCTGATGTGTAATCTTCAGAAGACTAACAAAAATAAGAGATAGACAGAAAACTCTCTGAATAGGCCCTTTTGGTGCAAATACACAGAATCCAAATTTACCATACTTCTCTAGAGATGTGAGACTAGAAAATGTAGGGAGAAAAAGGATAATTTTCCATTTAAAAAATGCCACTCCACATTAGCAGACCTTTTGAATTAGAAGGTCCTTATTTCACAAGCATGGCAGGGCAAGCCTTGGAATGCATAAAATCCTACCCTCTTGAATATGTGGTGTTTTATTTTTCCTCTGAATTTGAAAGAAATATGATTTCATAAAATCTCCCAGATAGACTGCACAATAATGTTACCCAGATGAGAGGATTTTATGTAAAAATCCTCACTGATGCTACCAGAGCTTTTCCTGTACAGATGGGAACCACTGTATCATCTGACCGTTATATTCTCTTGCAGGGGATTTAATAAGATTGAAGAGAGTTAAAAATATGGGATAAAAATAAGAGACACATAACTATTTTGCTGAAAAGAGCTTACAGAGAGGGGGAGGTTGACGGAGGCACTCAAAGCAGCTACTGGTAAGAATTCACATAAAACCAGTGTCGAAGTGCAATTCCAGAAATGGAAATTCCAGAAATGGAAAAAGCATTTTTCAATATTCTTGTTGATTTAATGACTTCACTAGTATCAGATATCAAATACTTTGAAAAGGATCAGGAAAATGAATGGCGTTAGTGAAGCTGTGAGACTGCAAACTTGGTGTTGTATAACATTCTTATCTGATGAAAATTTCCGTGTATTAAGTCTAAAATTAATTTACCCTAAAATCATTTAAACATTAACAAATTCAGTGCAAATTTTGTAATCTTTAGATTGAAAGAGTTCTTATACAAAATTAAAGGGCTCCATTTCTTTCTCAAGTTAGTTCCCCAGGTAGTAGCACTAAAAACCAGAAGGATAGAAAAAGCATCACTCTTAAATCAATTTGACAGCCGAGAAAGTTCATATTTCATGAGGAAGAATTGATAATCAAAGACTCAGGCTGCCTGTTCCTGGATGCTGGGTTTTCACCACAGATTTGTGATATAACAAGCAAGTTGGAGGTTGCAAAGGACTGTGATCTCACAGGAGCAAGTTCAATAGATTACATGTTTGGAAGTATTATTACTTATTCTACTTATTGAACTAGTTGTAGTGACCTCCTCAGTGCTCTGATTCTTCTGCTCCCTTTCTGTCTTTGTTTTTCTCAGTGTTGCTACAACAGGGACTAATGTAAGAAAGGAAAGAGACACTTTTCTTTTAATATGGTCTCCAGGTAATTCACTAACACAGTAACAAACCGAACTTAGATCATCATAACAATACCTCAGCTGGCTTAACTAGAAAGCAAAAGACTAGCAAATGAAAGAAAAGTGCACAACTCTGAATAGTTAAAACTATCTTTTAGTGAAAATGTGTAATTCTTACAGTTTTTGTAGCAGGATACAGAAGTTAATGACACCATAGAATGTATTTTTTTTTCTCCTGAAGTTTGAAACAATAACATTCATATTTCAACCTTTAGCTGCTTTTTTGGTAACTGCTAGACATGCTTCACAGTCTTTTTGTACAGTCACTGACAGTTCATAGACATCAACTACTCTTGGAGAATAAGAAGGGAGTAGGGTATAGAACAGTTATCACACACGCTCCTGTGTTCAGGAGTTTCCACAGGTACTTTGTTCTCAATTCAGATTTAAACTTCCATACAATTTTCTGTATACCTCTGCATAAGAAATAGAACAACGTGCTAAACTATCACTACCAAAGTCAGTGATTGTCATCATGGGCATTTTAACCAAAATCACAGTCAAAGTAGGTTAGTTTGAATGCTGCCTTGTATCTCTCTCGTACAATTTTTGACACTGGCTATGAAGCAAATCTTTATGCTTGCAATGTTTATTGTTAGGTATACTTTAACTAAAACTCCACACCAAATTAACGAACCAAAGCAGTATAAAGTATGTACCACAGACTTGATTTATGGATAATCAGATTCTTTAGTAGGGTTTAGTCATTTGGTAATATTTGAGTTGAATTCTTGTAGGATGAATAAATGTCTATTTGGACATGGTATCTTCAGTCTGATTTACTAAACATAAGAAAAATCCTCTGATTGTTTTCAAGAAATCAGGAAATCTATTCAAAATACTGGACATACCAATGATCCACCAAAAAAACCATTTTGGATTAGGTGCTACAGGAGAATTCATATAAAATTTTTTCCTAGAAGAAAATGTGGGCAAAACCTCAGTGATACTGATAAAGCCTAAAGGAAAGATTATCATTCTATCAATTCCTTATTTGTGATTTTATTAAAATTTTGCTAATTTAATTATTATTACCAAGAGTATATTGAAGTCAATGCTGGCTTTTATAGCACAGTACACCCACAGTCCACAAAATCAGAAGAATTAATCATCCTTTGTCAGGAAATCATATGTGATTAGATTTTCATTCTAAATATATGTCAAATTCTAAAATGCAAACAACTTCCTTTTTTTCTTCTCAGTTGGGAGAAGTATAACATTTGAAATATCCACGCCTCAGGAGAGCACTTTTCTAAAATTCTGATCTGCACTGTCAAGGGAGTCCACAGAGCTCCATAGGATGCTTTTTTTATGTATGCTGTTCACTTCTGAGTCATATAAACTTGCAAGGAAAGGAGGAAAGCAATGTAGGGTGAAGGTTTGATGTTCCACCGATCGTTCCACTTGTTAATTTTTTCAATAACACAGATTACACTTCTACACTTCTCCATTTCCTCTTCAGAACACTGTGTGTGACAGATATGATGTAGCTCACCAAGGAGTTTCTCCTGTTTCATGTTCGATGAAAAAGGCACAAAGATAATGGAAACAAAAAGCACAGCTGTTAATGCCAGCATGAAATTTTGAGCTGTTTGCGGGATGACAAAATAGACCATGGGAAGGTGTGCCAAAATCAAGATTTCCTAATTATTTTATATTTATCTAATCAAAACAAACACTGCTGGAAGAGCTCAAGTAGAACAAGGATGATTATTCTCCAAGTCTTGATGCCTAAAATTAGGTATCTAAAGCTTCAGTTAGATTCTAAGGGAATGTATCAAAATAACTGTCTCATTGCTTTGGAGTTGATTGAAGGAAACAACTTAAGAATAGTCTTAATCATATACTAAATAAAAAAAAATGCCATACGTTTAAAATAACCAGAGCTGTCCTTTTTTAGGAGATATTGAAGGCTGAATCAGGGAAAAAAATAATGACTACTCATAAAAAGAGAAACGTTTGGTTGATGATATATCTGTAGACTGTAAAAAGTTGAATTCTAAAAAAAAGACAACTGTTCCAAAAGCTACAAGATGGAATCAGTTGGAAAAGTCAATTACAGCTTGGATCAGTCCAAATTTTACTTAATTCCTTCCGAGATAACACGTGGAAAGAATCAATATAAACTGAAGCACAACTTATGACAGTTTTTCTAGTATCACACAAATAATTGTCTATCCAAAACAGGCTTTATGAACTGACCTGTGTCCAGTAAACTGCAGATAGGTCATTAATATGTTAAGGCTTGTTGGATTTATGTATGTATAAAGAATAAGGGCAAGGTGTGTTATGACCTTATTTTGGATTTAATTACAATCAATTATGTGCTTCAGATGGGTATGAATGAGGGATTTGAAGAAAGATCTGAAAGCTAGGATAGAATTTGAAGCAGGTTGGCCCTACATGGAGGTAAGGTTTACTAGTCATTGCTGGTAGATTTGAAATGACACTTCTGCATCCTAACATGAAGGATTGAGCTGATGAAATTGTATTTGGTAAATATTCCACAGAATTGGATATAAATAAAATCCATGCATCAAAATATGTCTAAATAATCCATATTATTTTCCTACTTTGCTTATATGACAATGCACTTTGTCATCCAATCCCAGCTATGGTTTAATTTTGCAGCCATCACTCTGTTTCACACATAGTCAAATAGATCCACTGGACTGGCTGCAGTCTTAGTTTAATAGATCCAAGGGCAGAAAATCAAAGCACTTCCTATAATTGTGCTCTTAATGTTTTAAAATAGATATGTTGTACCAGCTTCATTTTCCTGGACTGTTTAACTCTTTCTTTTCCTATAGTACTGCTGGAATGCTTTAGCGTATTCACAGCATGATGAACTTGGATTTGTTTCTGCATATTTAGTTTTAAAGTGAGGCTAGTCCACTGAATATAACCGTACCACCAAATTAGAAAAGAGTGAGAACATAATGTCCACAATTATTAAATTGTATTTTATCTTAAAACTGTATTTCAAAGGATATTTGCACTAAAGCTGCACTACCAGTGGGTCGTGTATTATCTTAGTCTGCTTTATGACTACAGCCCTGTCTTGGCAGGAGGGTTGAACTAGATGATCTACAGAGGTCCCTTCCAACTCTAAAAATTTTGTGATTTGATGACAGTTGTACCTGACCTAGTGTTAACCTACCTGCTGAGTTATTTCTGTGTTGCACCATGGGGTTAGCAGCCACAGCTGAGATATTTAAAACTTGTGTTTTGCATCCACAGACACTTAGACTAAAACATGGCCCTATGTGAACAGCAGTTTTAAATAAGCGAATGTAATTTTGCTACGCTTTTATGGCTGGTCGAAGCAATTCTCCTAATAGGCCTTTGTACAGATTGGCACCTATAAAAGGTTTGAGTGCAACAAGATTTTATTTTTAAGAGCTTTGGGTAATTATTTGCTATCCAGTCATATTGTTGCTAATTCTACTGTAAGCTGCATTACTAAAGCCTCTATACAGTTCACATGCATTGTCCTTTTGATTTCTTTTATTACTTGTATTTTGGGAGTACTGTCTAAAAGACCTAAGCAAATATATTCCATGGATATCTCATTAACTTTGTCATTTATACACTTACCGAGTCACACATTTTGAAATACATTTATTATTCAAATTTATCTGGGAATTTATTAGGTGAATATATTTTCATCTGTAGACAATTTTTAATAGATGATTATCAAGATTACTAATTTACATTTAGTTTATTCTTTTCTGTAATACCGACATTCTTACATGACATTCAAATTGTTATTTTCAAGCAGATACTGAAGTGAGGTTTCTTAGTTCTGCAAGTCAGTGACAGTTTTTGTTTACAGTTTGCTATTTTTTGGATGAAACAAGTAATGATTTATCCCTCTGAATTTCCTCTTGGCTTCTTTCATTTTAAACAAAATCTCACTGAGTGCTTTCCATTTAAAAAAATAATAGCAGGTGAAACATTAGGTTATATCATTATATTTCTTTTCTCTTTCCTCAATACTGTATGTACTGAGTTTTCTTATCCATTCTCTATCTCTGGCCATTTCACTTATTCCAGGAATTTAATTCTGTTCTCTCTCTCTCCATCTCATCTGTTTTTTCTTCTATTCTTCAACTCTTTCTTTGGTCTCCTAGTCATTTCTTGTTATCTCTACTTCCTGTACTCAGCTGTCCAGAGAATCTTTTTCTGTGATCTTGTCTTGCTATTTAACCTCCTTGGTTGTTCCAGTGATGTTTCTCTCAAGAAATACCCTTTTCTGAAAATATAACTGTCTGTCCTTCAAATCTCTGTCTTGTCTCCCTGTTTTAAAGTTGCCAATTCCATATTGTTTGTAAGTTTACCTAATCTACACCTCTCTGTCTAGACCTCAGCTTTATTTTTTCTCTGTCACCCCTCAAAACTGTGAAGGACACCAATACATGGTAAAATTTCTCCCATATGAAACGTTACTAGTAGCAGAACACCAAGTTTATGTTGTGCATGATTGCAGGTGGAGTAAGGAGAAGCTTTCTGGGTTTATGCACCTAGTTGCTGCCTTGAAACTTCTGCCCCTTTGGTGCTCAGTAAACCACTAAGAACAAGCACCTCATAGGTGATTAGCAATTAAATGTGCCTGAAGAAAATAGCTTTTGCAAGTAGATATTGTCTATTATTACATCTATATATCTATATTATATCTATTATATCATATCTATTCACTGAATGAAGAGCTGCTGAAGAAAACCACTGGTGATGTGTGTGGACAGAAATTGTGCTACATGTGCTTACAGGTAAGTGTGAATTGAGTATGCATACTGCGCCTGCATTTCAAACCTGATGATTTAGTTCGCAGCTTAGTAGCCTTTTCTTAAAGCTTTCTAATATCCATTTACATGAATGTCACCTGATGCCTTAAATATCTATATTGTGAGTAGCATCTAATATACTTTTATCATATGTGCTGTGAACTTAGCAAATCGGAACTCTGAAACTTCTGAATGATGTTGGTTCCTGACTGAAAACAAGTAACTGATTCAGCAGAGGAACAAATGCAGAAACGTGGTACATAGTCTGATCCTGCTTCAGAATGTTGGCAGTGTAACTGTACTGTCTGCATCTATGGAGGTTTTTAGTTAAATAATATGGTGTGTGTATATACTGTAGCACATGCTAAGCAAAGTGAGCACAGCAGGCATTTTTGCAGTGACTATTTTTCCTGAATCAACAGTATTGGATTATTCCAGGCAAGCAGCACCATTTATGCTAAAAGGCAGGCTACTGTGATTTTTTCTGAACTCTCTTTAAAGTTCAGTTGTGTGTCTTTTTTGATTGTACTGAAATATTGGATCATCACTGTTGATGAGTTGTAATCACTGCTTTTAAATTGACATGTGGATTGATAAGGCAGGATTATCATGTGATTAAGAATGAATAAGAAATAGGAAACTTCTGTTCCCAGCAGTGCCCCAGATTTCTTTTGTAACTGCTTAAACAGCTTAGCCTCAGTATTTTTCCCGTTTAAGCAAAAAGAGGGCATCTGTGTTTTCTTTTCTTGTGGAAGTATATGGAAGTAATGTGATCTGTATTTGTGACTAGTAGTAAAGTAATCAGATGTGTTAAGGATAAACACAAAAATTTATTTTACAATGAATTTCAACAACTTCTTTGTAATTGCTTTTAAAACCAAAATAACTTGTTTTTTTCCTAGTTTTTTCTTCCAAATTTTATTATATTCATGTGTGGCTGGGTAATCCTTCTCTAATTTCTATAAATTTGCAAAAATGATGAACAAGAACCTACTTGGCCTATTTCTGACTTCAATAGAAATTACATGAAGGGTAGGATAAACTACAAGGAAGGAGGTCTTTTAACTGAATATTTAACAAGCTGTAATGCACTCTTTTTTTTTTAAACAAATCGAATCTCAACTTATCAAATAGTACTGGTGCAAATAGATTTTTCTACAAATAATTTGGATAGTATGTCAAATGTAATTAAAGGTCTGTCACTTTGAATTAGATAAGTTTTGGAGTAGAGATGGCTGATTCCTGAATTGGGTTCATTAAGAGTTATAAAAACTAAGGAGTCTCAAGTAACCATTTCACATCCCTCATATTATTAAAAAAAAAAGTGTACTTATTAATATTTATCACTATATTAGTGGCAGGAGTAAGTTGGTTGCTTGTGAATGTCAGAGTTTATAGACTGACCTATGAAAAAGAAAGGAAAATTAAATAAAATGAATAAAATATGTGCAGAATATAAGACTACACCTTTAATTTTATCCCAGAAACTACTTTATAAGTAAGAAGTATGAATATATCCTTTTTCTTTTAGGATGTGCCAACATGAAGCTGTCATACTACCCTTTTACAGCACATCAATAATCTATGTAGAAGCAGTGGCAAAATGGTTGGAAATTAGTTGCCAGGGGATACAATTTCCATTTTTCTTGACCTTCTTAGCTATATTTCTTTTGTTCTTATTCCGACTGTTACAATGTTGTCTGGAAATACAAAGCAGGATTCTGGCTCAGTAGAGCTGTGAACAAATATGTAGAATAATGACATTGTCTCTCAGCTGAAAAGTTCACTGCATTCTTTACCATATGTAGTTGTTGTAATATGTGTATGAACCTTTGAGATTTATCTCTTAAAGAAGTGAGGAATTCTGCTGTATCCAAGTCACAAAGACAATAAGCCAGAATACTCATCCCATTTAATATTCCTTGTGCTCTTCTGGGACAAGCTGAATGGTCTCAAGGAAGAGACAGGGTAAGATGTGTGTTCATATCATCATATTCTCCTCTTGTTCTCTAGAACTGTAGGAGATGTCTCTTACCCTGTACAGATATCAGAGTTCACAGACCTACTTGTTTCAAAGTCAGTAAGTGCATTCTTTGAAGAACTGGTTCCTTTACATTCTTAGTACAACTAGTGATGGGATCAGAGGCGTGATGAGATACATGACTGGGAGTGCATTAAGCTACATAACACTGTATATTAATTTGGACTTTTGTTCCAAGCAGACAATCACTATTTTAATTGGCTTATTCCCTGGGAAAACAAACTTGAAAATAAGTGATTGTGCTTCATCTCCATCACTGACACTTGGGACAAATGCAGGAAGAAGTCTGAATGAATTTTCAAAATTTTTTGTGTAGTTCCTCTAGTAATGCATAAAATGAACATAAGGATGATACTTCTCCCCTGCTCAGTGGGGATTTTTATTAGTTTGGAGTAGGTTACCTAAACTGCAGTAAGAGTGGATGTTAACAACTTGCCAGTGTGCCTCGGCAGCAGGTTAAGGTGTGTCATTGCTCTGGGTTTGGTGCTGGTGTTTTTTAACAAGGTATCAGACAGTCCTCCCTAGAGTTTGTAAGCAGCTGTTGCAGGTCACAGACTCCTGGAAAACACAAAAACAAAATGTTAATGGAACAGAGAGAGGCCCTTATGGAACTTCTGCTTAAAAATAAATCCAGCTTTATGAGCTGGGTATGAAGTGCTTGCTACTTTACAGATAAAATTTCAAAAGCTATCTTTTCTGTAAAATAAGTTAAACAACCATTTTCTGTCACAGGCTAGCTAAACCCCTAGCTACACATCATATGTCTCCAGAAATCACCTGTGAGGGACTTTGAAGAAATGAGCTTTGAGGAAATAAAATAGAAAATACTTTGTATTAGAGGAGAGAAATAAATCAAATGGCAAATGAAAATGATACGGCAAATATTTACAGATGTCAGGATTACTACTGCAGAACTTCAAAGGTAAAAAATCAAAATATCTAAATACTTTGAAAAATTAATTTAAAGAGTAAACAAGCCTAATCCAAAGACCTCAATGTTCTTGTCGATACATATCTCCTATGAATTAAATTTCACATTGCGATTTTAGTAAATTTTTTAAAATGCAAAATATTTTTTCGATATAAACACAACATGATATAATTAACTTAATACACATTTGAATAGTCAAGAGCTGCCATATTCTGAAATGTAGAATATTAGCTCTTTCCTTTCCATGAGAGAATACTTTCAGCTGTGAAGCCTTCTCATTTGGTTATTTGCTTTAAGTACTACAGCCAAGAGTACAAGGACTGCCCAGAGCAGGAAAAAAAAGGCTGAATTAGTGTTCTGGTTTAAGTCTGTTAAAAAGATTTTTACCTTTTTCCACAGGCTTTCTTTGGCATGCAATGCTCAGGTTCCCCAGTAGGTGCCCTAAGAGATCTCTTATAAATGTTATCACTAGGCACTGAAATTGAGTATCTGCAGCTTTCTCTTTGTGTGGAGTTTTTTTTGGGGTTTCTTTTTTTTTTTAAATAGAATCTGTATTATCTACTAGTGTGTGGTAGCATGCTTTCAGATTTCAATGATAATGAATAATGAAATTATTTGATCCCAAATGAAGTTGAAAAAAACTATATGATATGAAATTAAATATTTATCCTCATTGCCTATTTCTTTTCCAATAGTACTTTTTAATGTGGGTATTAATTCTGTAGTGTATTATCTCCTTCCTGTTTAATCAGTTGTTACTTTATTTTCACAAGATGAGAATGAGGGCACGTCATCTTGTCAGAATCCCTATCATTGCAAATCTGCTACACACTGAAGTGAATTTGTAGCATTATTTTATTAGACATAATGAAAAAATCTACAGATTGTTCCTCAGAGCCTAGGCTTCCCCCACACACACTCTGAGCCTACATCTGTTATTTTGTGGCATGCATTTGAATTATTTTGATGAATTTCAAAGGTAGGTTTCTTGTGCGTGAACAATAATGCCTATTTCTTTTATTTGGGTCCCTTTGGGAGAACTGGCTTTGAGGAGATAGGGGGAAAACATTAGTGTACCTTTATGATCCTTGCTGTCATTTGGGAGATCTCCTGTGACAGATGGTTGGCACAACCTTTCTCCAAGCCGCGACTAAGCTAATTTACTCTATGCCATTTGCCAGTGTCTGTCATCCTGGTGCTTGCGATGCCCTGCTGTTATCAAAGAACTGGTCCAGGTCTCAAAGCATTTCTTGTGCTTTTTGGTAAGGACTGAGTTTATAGTAGATGCACTGTCACCTTTCATTAAAACACTGGACAGGCACTGAGTGAATTAGACCAGTGGAAAATGAGGGAAAGATGTATGTATCCAAACTTCATGCTGTGTGTGTGCGAGAGAGAGAGATTTGGAGGATTATTTATGCTATCTCATATCAGAGCATCCTGAGAGTTCCTTTGCTGTCATTGACTTCAAGCTAATCAATGATCTTCACCAGTAACAGCTGCACTGAAGGGGCAGCTGTTGTCTTCAAAGAGAAAAGAGGAATAATTTGTTAAGAAAAAATGGAAATTGAATCCTACAAAGGGCAGCACTTTCGACTGTATATTTTGAAATAAGATTTCTTTATTGTTAGGATTTATCATGCCTAAAACTATTTTTGATATTAAGACACAAATATAATTGTGTCTAAAGGGTTGCATATTCTTCATTCAAAGACAAAAATAATTAATTTATTGTTTTTTAGTCTTATTTACCACATTATAACTGTTGTGTAGTTTGGGACAACCAACTAATTACCATTTAGTAGTATCAGATATTAATAACCTAAATTTTTGGTAACTATTAATGAGAATGCTTTTCAATTCAAATGTTTCAAGATAGATCACAGAAAAATAAAAATTTGTTTTTGAACTTCCAAGTGGTGACAGGTAACAAGCCACACAGAAGTCACTGGAATAATCTAAAGAGTAAGTAACAAGGCAAGTTTTTGAAATGTCCTATTTTTGTCCCTTACTGATTATTAACACAAAATCCCAAGCACAAATTAAAAAAAAAAAAAAATGAATTAATTGCGTTAGAAGTGCTAGTGTTCGAAAAGCCAGTAGAAGAAAAAATAGTCACTTCTGAAAAACTATGTTTACTTTCTAAGTCTGCATTCATTTTGGGTGCAATGCTGTTTCCAAGGAATATAACCCCTTCTCTGGAATTTTTTTGCAGTAGAAAAGGAGACACAAATTAGTCAAAGAAAGTGACTATTCTTCTGACTTCCTAATGGATAGGCTGTAAGGTGTAAGAGCAAATGTTCTGGACTGTCCTGGCTTTTTTGACTGTTAAACCACAGCCTGGACAATACTGAATAGGTTGTTAAAACAACTTTTATCATATATTATTTGCATTAACTTCCCTTTAATTCACTGAGACTTTGGTCTTATGTCTTGCATAAAACTTCCTGCTGTCTCAGATATTATATTAAGCAGCATCTCATAAATACAAAATAGAGAATCCTTATTATTAATATCTACAGTTTAAACGAACGTAATCCAGCTTTGAAGTTCTTCTGTGTTTCTCTTCTTGACAAGAAAACGCCAGCACTTACTGCACGTCCTTTCCTCTGCCCAATGGCAAATGCTTCAAGTGTAGTGATTGGGGTAGAAAATATGAGAACCAGGTGTAATTGATTGTCAAGCACATGGGGCTCAGGAGTATATCAAACTGAAAACTGTCTGGCATATCATATGGGATCTGCCAGATATGATCATAAAGTATCCAAATTAAGGTTTTGGAAATCAGAAACATACTACTAAGCAGCAACAGTATCTCTGGACTAGCAATTAATTGTTAGGCACAGAATAAGTTCTTCGTTACAATAATACATATTGGTCTGCTTTACATTCGATAAAGTAAAATCACAGTCACTCTGTGGATGAAAATGTTTGAACTGCAAAGTGATGAGGTAATGTATGGGGCACAAAACCATACCAATAAAATTAATTTACATATTTTCTGTGTGTGTTTAAAAACAGATCCAACAATGTTAAAAATGGAGCTCACAACTAATATCCATTAAGCAGAAGATGGAAAGATGTCAGGATATGAATGAGCAAAATTTGTTTTCCAACTATGGTCTATAGCTGATACGGATCCGAATTAGAGGAAAAGTTAGAAAATATGTATGTGCTAAAAATACATTAAATTAATTTTAATTAAATATGAGCTTTTAAATTTAATATCTCAGTGACTTTACAAAGAAAAAAGATAGGTATGATCAGATAAACACACTCAAAAACACAAGAAAGCCAAGATACTTCAATATATTACACAGTTGTACTATTATTTACACTGAAATTTAGGAGCGCAGGTCCTCACAAGATGCAGAGATTTTCAGAAGTTTTGAGGGTCTTCCGTATGCTAGTTTGGGGATTCATTGTCTACTAATTTGCAAAGCTAAGCAGTAAGTCATGATATGTCAGACCTTGCATAATTTGACTGATTTCCTGACTACTTCATTAATTGGGTTATATAAAACATCTACGTAATTGTTGATTGTTTGTTTCATGTACTTTCATAATGGCAAAGGAGAATGGATGAACAAGGTCCCTATTCATCCTCACAACATTTCATTTTCCCCTCAGTTTTGAACAAGCCAGTTTGGGGTTTACCTCTGTTCCACAGGAGTTTCTGGTGCAACTGTGCTAGTAGACTCAGTGTCAATTTTGTACAGCAAAAATTGTCCTTAAGTAGTGCAATTATGTTGTCTGTACTTTGCAAAAAAACTGAGAGGGCTTAAGAGAAAAAGAAGACGTAAAATAATAGGGTTTCAGAAATGCAACCCAGATGCCAGAAAGCTGCCTTCATGATAACTGGCAATTAGAAAGGGTTGGGTCAATGAAAGTCTGGTTTATTTGGCTTTATACTCCACACTTTGTGTGTCAAAGTTAATCATGTTCCTTCTTGCAATGCCATGACCTAATTATCAATCCACTAGGAACTCCCTCACAAAATAGTAATAAGCTAATGCAATCTACCCTGTACCATTTTATTATTTCCTACGTTAACTAGTTCAGTTATTTCCTACGTTAACTACGTTAACTGGGTATTTTACCCAGTTTTGTTTCTCACTACATGCTCATTCCACATATAGACACAAGTGTAATTAACCTAGAAAGCTGATGTACGTCAGAGCAGCTGACCTCTGTCTGGCTTTACCCTAGCCATGGGTGATTTAAAGACAGTTTAATACTTTAATCTGTAATGTATTTTCCCAAGAGGCACGAAACAGGTAACCTATAATGGCATTAGGAGTAGATACTTAATTTTCATAATGATTTCACACTGAAGATGAAAGAGCTACTCTTTAAAAGTGGTGGAATGGATAGTAAATTAATTTAAAAGTAATAAATCAGATAACCAAACCTGTTATCTCACTATAAAGCAGATTCAAGTGAGACTTCAAAAATAGCATTTCTCTGCTTGACTTCACATAAATATATCTGTAAGTTTTTAGGCGATTAGCTTCCAGTTGGATTTTTTGTTTTGATTGTTCCTATTCATCCAAAAGTACCTCTTCTTCTGCTTATAAATTGAATATGTAATTAATGGTTTTATCTCAAGGTGATTTTTTTCCCCCTTATGTTTTGCGTAACTAAATAAGATTTCCAGTCACATGTCCGTGTTTCTGGCAAGGGTTACCAGGGACCTCTACCTTTGCACTCAAGCACCTCAGTCTGGTGCGGACGCTAGGGATTGCCGACACAGGTGTGCAAAGCCTCCAGCACACTTGAGCTTTCAGACAGCCCGCTGATACATTAAAGCTTATGAATATTGCATAACACAACCCCCCCGCTTGAAACACGCCGGCACAACACCCCTCCGTGCTTCGGGCGGAGTTCCTCGCTGTTTCTCAGCAGTTGCTCTTCTTGCTGCCGGCGCCAGCGCTGCCATCTGCCCGGGCGCTGGGTGCCGCCGCCCGGGCCGGGGCTCGGTGCGGGCGGCGGGGCAAAGGGAGCGGGGCACGGCCCTGCGCAGGGACAGCCGGAGGAGGAGCGGTTCGGTCACCTCTGCCGGGGCAACAGCCCCCAGCGCGGGCAGGGAACTCCTCGGCGAGAAGGGCTGGGGCAAGGCGAGACGTTCCACCCCGCTGCCCCGTAGCGAAACGCATCAAACCAGGAGCGGGAGGCGGCCGGCAGCGCAGCCCAGCCCAAGTTTGGGAGCCCGCCCGGCGCCGGGGGCGGCGNAGGAAGGAGGGAGGGAGGGAAGCGCCCTGCCGGGAGCTGCGCGCACTTCGCTCCGGACTCGCCGCTCGCTCGCTCACCGGATCGCGGCGGAGCCGCTCGTGGCTTTGTTAAAGGAAGAAGTGTTCCTCTCTTTGCGATTTGCACGAGGACCCGTCGGGCTCTGAGGGTTTTGGGTTTTTTTTTCCCCCCTTGCGGATTTTAGTGACTCTTGGACAAGGTAAGCCGCAATACCAATATGTATATATATATACACACATACATATTTTTCACATAAATGGTAGCGGGGTGCTGGATGGGATGGAGGAGCTAAAGGCAGAGCAAAGTTAGAAGCTTGGTAGCCCTTAGGTCAGTGTAGGGGCAAGGCTCGGGAAAAGGGTGCAGCTTTCAGTGAAAAGGGCTCCATAAACAAAAGGTGATTCTGAATGAAAAGTTTAAGGCTTATTTTTATTGAAAACTCTCTCTCCGGGTAATTTTTAAATGGTTGAAAATGCTTTATATTAGACATCTTGAATATTATAGAAATATCTCAAAAGGCATTATAGAGCCTACTTAGTATGAAAACCGATTTGGGGGGACTAGAGAAGCTCCGGTTGGTTCTGTCTGGGAGAAGACAGGATATGCGAGGTCATTCTGGGAAGTAGAGAGTAAAGAAGGAATTAAAGAGGATTTAAAAGCATAGCTGCATGTTGCTCTGTGTTCTTGTGCGTGCCTGTATATGTGTGTAACAGCAGGACCGTTACTTGACAAACAATTCAGCGCTGTAACGCTGTCAACTTGGGAGAGAGCACCTTTGTGAAAGGGATCATCACCACCTCTGCCTCCAAGGTCAATGTGGGGTACGTGTGTTTGTGAAAGTTGTGAATCTTTGTCCTTTGATGTTGGCTGAGCATCAGGCCTGCTTCCAGGCTGCAACTAGGTGTAAATGCGAATCTTGGATTTAATAATACCGTATTATGTTGCATTTATAGGACTGCTGTTGTCAGTAATTGAATAGAACTGAGAAGTGTGGGCAGATGTAATGTCTTTTTCTTTCAGCAGCGTTTAACGTTTCGTGAGCTTGGTAAGGAGCTTCACAGAGGAGTTTGCTGCTGCTTCTGTGAGTTGTCAGAGTTGTGCACACGCAGAGCTCAGTGCTACACAGGGATTTCTGCACGCAAGGAGCTGAGCGCCGTGCAGTGACTTCTGCACACGCAGAGCTGAGCATCATGCAGGGGTGTCTGTCTGAGATTAAGGCAGATTCCAGAGGGAATAAGCTGCTGCTGCTGCTGCTTAACTGGTGCTACTGAGATAACTGAACAGAATAAGCAGACAAATGAGGTCCCCACCTTGTGTTTTTTAAGATTACATAGCACTTCATACTCTTTTGGGTGTGACAAATTTTCTTAGGAACTGGGACCTAAAACATAAGTGTTTCTCTACACAGTTGTCCTGCACAAGTGCTAGCAGTTGTAGTAGCTGTGAGCATAAAGTAACTTTTGTTGATGGGATGAAGCTGATGAGAGGAGGCTGCTTCTTAGTGTTGTAGCATTTTTTTACTCCTGCATCATTTCCTTTATGTTAACGTGGGTTCTATTTTGCTGAATGTTTGTATCATCTGGCGTATAAAGATAACCATCAGGCAGCAGTACAGAGCTACTGATGGGTAAAGCTGAAAGCTAGAAAGATGAGGAGGAAGTAGTTCAGGATGCCAAGACTTTCATTGCATTTGGGTAGAATTAGGAAATATGTTTTAGTGCTCCCCCTCCTCCTCTCCCCAGTCAAAAACAACTCTCTTCTTCCTCTCTCAACAGTAGGGAATGAGAGTTTATTACATAGCTCTTGCACTGATGTAAGCCTTCATTAACAGTCTATCCATCAGCTAAGACAGCTTTTGTCATCTGTCATTGACATGAATATCTATTTGCTTTGAATTATTTTGATATAAATTTAAATGATGGCTTTTAAGGTATGGAGATTTAGGATGCTTACTTTTTGAAGTAGACGTTACAAAATTATTTTGAAAAAGTTATTTTGAGCCATGTGGTACAGACACTACAATAATACTAAGGGGAAAAAAGACCCACAACATTGCAACCCCAACCCACTAACTATATATCAAACTTCTAATATTTATACAGGGCCTTAATCTGCAAATCATTGTTCACTTGAGTGGTCTCTATTCATGCACATAGTCTTTTTCCAGTTAACAGGACTATCTCTGTCATTACATGATTAAAAGTCATTGACCATTTTGAGATCAGTCATTTTACCAGCATCAATCAGATGATAAACTTTGATACTAAGACATTAATTCTGTGCTTTAAAATTTATATCTGATTGCATTTTCTATCTGAAATTTTGCCTCCATTTTTATTAGTCTGATTTATTTGATAAATCATGTCTGAAAAATGGGTATTTGAAATGATGCATACACTCTGAAGGAGATAAAATGGCACTGCTGTTTTTCAACAAAATGGTGTTCTAAATATATGTGTACATTAAGTGTGGCCCATAGCCACTTTGGTCATTGGTTCTAACCAGAAGAAATCTGTCTGCAGTAGTAAACCTTGTTCAAGCATATTTGTAAAGTTGTAAGATTATGGTTTTGTATAATACAAAAGTTCTAAGTCCTTTATCAACATCATGCAAAAGTTGTTAGTGACTTGACCAACCAGCTGACTGCAGAACCAATGTGAAATCAGGGTGGAGTTTTGCTACAAAAACAGGATTTAGAGAAAATTCGGGTTCAAAGAGCTACTTTATGGACCGTTCTTAAGCTGACCAACACACAAAGGTGTGCATATGAGGGCAAACACTTACAACTATTTAAAATGTCAATATATGCCCCACCCTGTCAGGAGTCCAAAGCTTACTTCTTCCAGTGGATCACTTGGTTATTTCCTGGTTTAAAGCCTTTGGCAGCAAATGGTGATCAGTAAAAACCCAAATAATGTGGTTGCTCTGTTCTAGATGTGTTCTAGATCTATCTAATCATACCAGTTTTTCATTCTGTTTTAATTTGTGTGGGAGTTTATCCAATAATCCTCAGTATTTATTTAAAAGCAATATCTAATCTTAGAATAAAAGAACTGTTACAGTCACATACCGAACATTTGAAGAATACCAAACCTTTATTTTTCTTAGAAAAATGCATGCTTTCCCAGACTGTGACTTTATATAACAGTTCAGAAAATGCAAATTTTCTGTCACTGTTCTCTTTTAGAGACTATAAAATAATATTAAAAACAAGGCTTGCTCAGTTTTGTTAGTTTCAATTCTAAAGATGGAGCTCCAATAGGAATAGTTCTGCCATTTAACAGATCTGAATTTGGCTTTGATAGCTCAAAGGTAGGAGGTCAAATGAAGTTTAGGAAGTAATTTCTGATTATTTTTCCCCAGACTGGCAAATATTATGGGATAATTGGGGGCATTAAATAAATGAATCACTGGCTCAAGGAGAAGCAATGACTCAAATGCCGCTCTTGACTTTTTTCTACAATTTTTCTAAGCAAAAGCAAGATCATATTGGTTAATCATTCAGTGTAGCTAGGTCTGTTATGCTGCATAATTTTGATGTAAATAGATTAGCAAGTTTGTTTGTAAACCTGTTTAATCCTGGTTTTTAGTTCAACTTCTTTTTTTTTTTTTTTTAACCTTCTGAAGTGTAGGGAATAGCTGTCAGCAAATGGAAAGACTGGAAACTTGTTTCCATATGTTATACATATTTAATACAGTATGCTTTTCCCTGCCTCTTGGAAGATAGAAAAGACAAAGAACAATTTTATATTGTCAAAAGAGCAGCAAGTCAAATATGTTCTCTGCCATAAAGAGACATTGAGAAAGCTCTGGTTTGACTAAGTGCAGCACTGGCCCATTTGAAAGTTCCTGTAACACCTCCAATATCAAGGGTTACAACTGCCCAGGAAAAATATTCAAGAGAAATCAAACCCACAGCTTTATTCTCTTCCATACTATTTTACAAGTTCTTTCTTTCGGTTTTGGGTTGAGCAACCTCTAGTTACAAAGTGCTGGTAGGTTGTCTTCCCTTCTAGCAGTTGCATTTATTAACAGACGTGTCTTCATTTGGATGGGCCAGTTCGGATCAAGGAATTTCTGCACAGTTAATGTGGCAGAAGAACTTCAAAAAGGCTCTCTAATTGCTGGTATCTCTCATTTCCTCTATGCCATTGTTACCTCTGTTTGTATTGGCTAAATATACTGGCCAGGAGAGGTTGCTGTGGTTTAGCCAGGCATGATTCCTTACGAAGTGGGGATGAGAATGACAGAAAATATGTATTTGTTATCTATTTTTAGCTTTATTTGATAGCAACGTTTATGTAGGTATTTACACTTACTATGCTAGAAATGATCATAGTAAGTCTATTCAATTAATCGGTCTTTATGCCATAAGTTATGTAAAATTAGTGGTGAATTATTTGTCTGCATTGCTGAGTATTGCAAATCTTAAGAAAATAAGTAGTTCTAAAGAGTTAAATGAGGGGAGAGTTGGCAATGCTTGCACTGATTGCTTGAAGTAGGTTGAAGTTCACAGTTTATTTGCATTTGAATTAACTGAGGTTGGTGTCCAGCAGTGCTTTTCAGAGCAGACTTCAGAAAGACTTTTTTTTGTGCAATAAAGTACTTGAAAATGTTAGCTGGAAGATGAAGGATGTTTAAAATACTTCTTTCTTTTCCTGACATAGAGAGCTTTCTTCTCATTTGTTTCCAAGTGAGGCTCATTGTAATTTGAAATATTTTTACCAGTGAATAGGCGGTCTTGTGGTAAAAGCCACTATCGTTTTCACATCAGCATATTAAAAACTTTCTGAAAGTATTTTTAGCTCCTTCATAAGGAATTTCCTAATATCTGCAAAAAGAAACAAAGTAATCTGAAAGCAACTCATAACTTTATTCAGATAAAAACTTATTCATTACTAAAAATGCTCTTTTATTAAATGATAGGAACGTCTAGATTATTACTGTAAATACTTTTGCTTCCATCAGGAAATACAGTATTTTAGAGGGTTTCTGCATTGTAACTCTGAACTGTACATATTTTTATAATAGAACTTTGTCTTCCTGAATAATATGTAAATCATTATACACATTTAACCAAATCAACGAGCAATAAAACAAAAACAGGTAAAAAATTCTTACATGATGAGCAGTAGAAATAAACTTTGTTTTCAAAGAGGTTTCAGATTATGACTTGTTTCAAAGTTCAACATTTCAAGTTCTATTTCTTTATGTATTTTCTTTTGTAAACTTTGCTTAAAGCACCTCTATAACTGATAATATATGTTGTTTATAGGTTTTATTAAATTTTGTCATAAATGATGGCTGGAAAAGAAAATCCAAAGCAATTTCATATCATTCTGGTAGATCAATGGACGTCTTGATTCATATGCAAAAGCAGTCAGAAGAATAAATGCAACCTTTGATTCTGCTACAGAGTGAATATAGTGCACTAATGTTACAATTATTTATGTAACTGAGGATTATATTTGGTGACAATCATGGCCTTCCAGTGATAACAAGAAACATGCAAGGTTCAAACATATTTAGTATGTATGCTGAAAAGACTAGTATCTGCTTTCTGAGGACAAACTGTGGTGCAATGGAAAGCTAAATGCACATGAATGAATCACTAATTCACAAATACCTGTGGTTTAGAGTTGCAGTAGTCCAAATTGTTATTCATAGAGCAGAAAATAACCTATTGTACCTAAGTAAAAGAAGAGATGCATCTTGTTAATATTGAAAATGCTTTTGCATTTATATTTTAAGAGAAAGAGAATTATGTTGTCACATTTTGGAGAGATTTTTGCTCCTTCTGCATAATCATTTATAGCAGTGTCTAATTTTCCCCTCCTTAGGGTCTGTTTTGAGTCTTATATCAACAAAAAGAAGAAGCTTTTATAGGATGTGACATTTTTACATCATCTTGGTTAACTATTCACCTTTTATGAGAGATTTGAGATCTAAAAGAAATCTGAGACCAGGTACCCTTATTAAAAGCTGTTTCTCAGTGTTTTACAAATATTCCTCAGGTCTGAGAGGTGAATGCTCTCAGGATGTTTTGGATTGGAAGGGACCTTAGAGATCATCTTTTTCCAATCCCCTGCCATGGGAAAGGACACCTTCCACTAGGCCAGGGTGCTCGAATTCCATCCAGTCTGGCCTTGAACACTTCCAGGGCTTGGAACATCCACAGCTTTTCTGGGCAAGCTGTGTGTCAACACCCTCATGGTGAATAATTTCCTCCTAATATATAATCTAAAACTGCTCTCAGTTTAAAGTTAGTCTCCTTCATCCTGTCACTACGTGCCCTTGTAAAATGTATCTCTTCATCTTTTGTGCAGGGCCCCTTTAGGTACTGGAAGGCCTCAATATGGTCTTCCTGGGACCTTTTCTTCTCCAACCTGAACAACCCCAAATCTCTGAGCCTGGAGAGGTGCCTCACAGGAGGCACCAGTTCTCCAGCCTCTGGTCATCTTGGTGGCCCTCCTCTGGGGTCACTCCAGCAGGACCACATACTTATGTGGAATCCTGTGGGATTCTCAGAGCAGGATGCCGTGCTCCAGGTGGGGTCTCACGGGAACAGAATGGATGGGGAGGATCACCACCCTTGACCTTCTGTCCACAACTCCTTTGCTGCAGCCCACGATTTTCTGAGCTCCAAGCGCACATTGCTGAGTCATGCTGAACTTCTTGTCAACCAACACCTTCTCACCAGGGACACTCTCAATCAATTCTCCACACAACCTTTCTTTGTACTTGGGATTGCCGNAATTCCATCCAGTCTGGCCTTGAACACTTCCAGGGCTTGGAACATCCACAGCTTTTCTGGGCAAGCTGTGTGTCAACACCCTCATGGTGAATAATTTCCTCCTAATATATAATCTAAAACTGCTCTCAGTTTAAAGTTAGTCTCCTTCATCCTGTCACTACGTGCCCTTGTAAAATGTATCTCTTCATCTTTTGTGCAGGGCCCCTTTAGGTACTGGAAGGCCTCAATATGGTCTTCCTGGGACCTTTTCTTCTCCAACCTGAACAACCCCAAATCTCTGAGCCTGGAGAGGTGCCTCACAGGAGGCACCAGTTCTCCAGCCTCTGGTCATCTTGGTGGCCCTCCTCTGGGGTCACTCCAGCAGGACCACATACTTATGTGGAATCCTGTGGGATTCTCAGAGCAGGATGCCGTGCTCCAGGTGGGGTCTCACGGGAACAGAATGGATGGGGAGGATCACCACCCTTGACCTTCTGTCCACAACTCCTTTGCTGCAGCCCACGATTTTCTGAGCTCCAAGCGCACATTGCTGAGTCATGCTGAACTTCTTGTCAACCAACACCTTCTCACCAGGGACACTCTCAATCAATTCTCCACACAACCTTTCTTTGTACTTGGGATTGCCGCGACCCAAGTGCAGGACCTTGCACTAGGCCTTGTTGGACTTCAAGAGTTTTGCACTGTCCCACCTCGCAAGCCTGTCCAGGTGCCTCTGGATGGCATCCTTTCCTTCTAGCATGCTGACTAGACCAGGCAGCTTGGAGGTGTTGGCAGACTTGCTGATGATGCACTCAATCACACTGTCCATGTCACTGACAAAGGTGTTAAGTAGCGCCAGTCCCAATACCAGCCCCTGAGGAATGCCACTTGTTACTGGTCTCCACTTGGATATTGAGCCATTGACCACAGCACTGAGTTTCTGACCATCCAGGCAATTCCTCATCCACTGAGTGGTCAGTGCATCAACTCCATGTCTCTCTAGTTTAGATAAAAAAATTTAGATTTTTTTTTAAATTTTTTTTTTAAGTAGCATCCTTTTTTGGCAGTGAGCCCTTCTCTTCTCACTGCTCTGTTTCAAGATGGAAACATAAGTTCATCTCATTATCAGATTTTGCAGTGCACAGGCCTCAGAGAAAGAAGAGAAGCCCCTTATGACAGTACTTTGGGTTTGTCCTTGTCAAGTGGAATTAAGTTGCACAGATCCTCCCTCTCCTTGCAACAGCCAAGGTTAGCCATAACCTCAGCTTCAGTGCAAAATTGATGTTTTTAATCTTGAGGGCTGATTTTAAGTTGAAATACTGTTCATCACAGTGCTGCTCTTCCATATTATTAAGTACTTTGACAGAAAATTCTTATTTAAAATAAACTGCAAGACACAGCACCAGGTTATGATTGTTTGAAGAGTGATTATATTTTTCATTTATTTCCTATGCCTTTTAAAGTGAAGGGATCTTAGCTAGTATATTGGGGAGTTAGAATATTATTTTTTAAAATAGTTGGTCCTCTAACCTATATGTTAAGTTTCTGTCTTTCATTTATACTACCTTTATATTCTCATGTAATTCAGAATCCCAGTGGTAATTAGTGCTGTGGTAATATTTCAACACAAAAAATATATTTCTCTTTTAGATTTTTTAATATTTGCTCAAGGCTAATTTTGATAAACAGTAATATTGTGTAAAATTTTTTCAAGGCCTAAATGCATGGGCTGATTTTGTTCTTTCCTTGGGACACTGAAAGCAAAACCATAATTAACATCTCTCCTTTTGTATAATTAGTTTTTGAACTGAAGACAGTTTTTCTGGTGAATTTAAACTGTGATGCTTAGCTATAGTTGCATTTTAGTCTGTCTAATAATAGGCTGATTCTCCTATTTTATGCTTGGAGAATTTTTTTTTCAGGAATATTTGAACAGTCTACATTTCTATGTTCTTGGTGCAGTCAGCAGGGTGAGGGGAGGTTTTCAGCAGCTTGGAGGTTGCATTTGAAACATTAGCAGAGTGCTTCAAGCATCAGATCTTAAAATTGGTGTCCCCAAAAGACCAAAAATCTAATATTTTAATATATTCATGTCCTTTATATCTTTTCTGTGTGATAGTCACTTTCATCTACTACTCTAGGCTCTCAGTAATCTCTTCCATGCATAAGTAAACTTCTGAAAGGGCTGCTATGCTTGTCTTTGTAAAAATATACGTGATATACACATAAGTCATTAATAAATCGATAGCAAAAATTTGATTTACACTTCCAAATTCTCAGAAATCCATTTAAAAAAGATAGCACCCCCCTGTTCCTATGCTTTCTCAAACAGAACAGCTCTCACATTATTAGATTTAAATAATAGTTTGTGAAACAATTTGCTGACTCTAATGATTTAGAGTTCTTTTATTAACTTATGCACTGCATCTGACTTCTTGATGAACAGTGAGAAGTATTATGGCTAAAAATTTCAGTCTTATCATTCTCTGCTTGCCTTTTGAGAGAGAGACAAAGATCCAATTTTAGTAAGTTAGTCTTGTATTTTTTATAAGCAGCGCGTGTTTCTGGAGTTATGAGTAAATGGTCAAAGACAACCTAAAGAGCTGATCATGAAGCTCTCAATGGTTGAGAACACAACCAAATGGTTTTGTGCCTTTGTTATTTTTTTCTAATGAAGAAAGTGAACAGGAGATTGTATGCATGGTTGGAAGTTCTGAATTTTAAAATTTGTATTAAGTGTTGAGTATTAAATATTTCCTGCTAAGAAAAATGTCTTCACTGAAAGGGTGGTCAGGCATTGGAACAGGCTGCCTGGGGAAGTGGTTTAGCCACTGTCCCTGGAAGTTGTCGAGAAACACGTGGATGTGTCACCTGGGGACAGTGCTCAGTGGTGAACACAGCGGTGCTGGGCTAAGGGCTGGACTCAGTGAGCTTAGAGGTTTTGTCCGATGAGTAATGATTCAGTGATTCTGTTCAGCTGGGGCTCTTCCAAAAAGAGCTGCGGAAAGAGTTGTGATATTATATATAAGCATTGCAAAAATCATTAATAATTGTCGGAGCTTTTTTAAACATTCAAAGTAAGGACTTGTTTTAGACTTCCCATACATCTGAGATCTTTAACAACTCAGATTATAATTCTGATTTTCAACATCAAGATTCTTATCCGAGCATGCAGCAGAAGGTTTCTGTGGCATATTGATTTGTATCCATCAACCATGAGATTCACTTTGGCATTTTAAAGAAAGGGAAATATTTGGTAATTTGAGGGATTTTAAAGCATCAATTCACCATTTCTCTCTAAAACTGGATTTCTGAGGTTACTGTTGGTAAAGTCAACCAATTTATAAATCACAGCAAATTTGGAGGAATCAAGAAGGAATACAATTGGCTACCATGGGTTTATTGCTATCACTCTAATCAGTGAATATTTAAAGAAAAGTGTCTTCTCAGCGCTCTTCGTTCTGTTTTTACACTAGGTTTGTAAACCAATAATCATTATGATGGTCAGGCATTGGTTGACCAGTGTCTGACAGATCAGTTCTTTTACTATTCTGTGATAACTGCACTGGAATTATTTGTGTGGGACAGAAATAATGCATAAGTACTTTTCTTTCATTTCTGGTATTTAGGTCTCTCAGCAATTATACACTTTGTTTTTCCTGTGTTATCTGTTTCATTGGGTTTACTTTATCTATTTTTGATCGTAATTTATTTCACAAAAGGGCTTTTGGCTTCAGAAAGCCATTTTTTTGTGTTAAAGATTGTGTGTTTAATTATCTATAACAATTTGTAACTGTTGCATGTATATCATGTAGGCTTTGCACAGAATACAAAATGTCAGCTGTAAGCCTTCACAAATTAAAACACCTCCATAAGGAACTTAAATTGAGGCACAATGAAATAGAGAAGTGTTACTGAAAAGAGTCAAACTGTTTCAAATGAGTATGCGGTGTGTTTGAAGGTTGAATTAATTTGCAAAGATATGAGGCCTAAAAGTGAAGCTTCAGAATTGAAGCTTTCCTGATTGAAATGGGTACATTTAGGCAAAAAATATTATTCTGAAGTTTGTTAATAAGTACAAGTGGAGAAGAAACAATCCAGAGAAAGACTTTTCCATATTTTTATAATTTAGTTATACTTCATAGAAAGCCATGGTGGGGTTTGGAGCAGGGGGGGAGAGAAAGCTGGTATCATCACCATGTTGAAATTTCATCTTTGAGTTTTTGAATATGAAAAATTACCTTTTAAGAAGTGTTCCTGAGTTTTCCTAGTCTCTCAAGACTATCAAGAACTGAAGTACAGAAAATAGGTTATGCTTTCTAGGAGCTAAACAGTATGAAAAGGAGTTTGATTCTGCTACTGCTTTTGGCTTGTACTAATATACATCTATACCCAGAAAAAGACACGTAACTGCTCACAAGTGAAGGTTCAGAATTTTTCAGCTCTGGACTTAAAAAACAGAGTGGAAAGTGAGTGGTAAGTGAAATGAAAAACCTAGTAATTGTACATACAAATTAGCAAAAACTTCAGCATTTGCTGTTAAGTATTCTTACAGGGAAGGACTTTATGGACTGAGAAATATTTTTTTCTATTGCTCCATGTTACGAGACAGTGTCATTTTTTGTCTTCAGCTGGATTTAAATTTTAGTGTCAGATATTCAGGCAGAGGGCAGAACACTTTTCACTAGTGAAATTCTTCTTGTTTGCTAGATATCATAGCATCTGCTGGGAGTGAAAACATTGACGAAATAATCCTAAACCAGAAGAATGTAACTCCTAATCTACCAAAAGAGAATTAAATTCTTTGTGTGTTTAAGGGAAGTAGCTACTTCCCTTAAAAAAAAAAAAGTGCAATTTCTAGTGGAAAAAGAGATGAAAAAAAATAGCTCTTCTGTGCTCCTAGACTGAAAAGTGGTGTGGTTACATTTACATTAATATTATCATAGCAAGTTTGCCTCAGTGAAAATATGAGGATAAATCAGACACCATATGTGCAGCTACACGCTTAATTACCAGACGAACACTTCTGTAATGAAGATTATGGCATTGTTTTGAAATTTGCGTCCTCCTTTTTATCTTTGTATGCATGTTTTTTCTGGCCATCTGCAGGAAATATTATAAAATTAGAGCAGTGAAAAAATCTAACAACAGAAAAGTATTAATGGTAAAATTCAGTATCACCAAAGTAGAGTCCTACATTTCTGGGCATTCACAAAGGGCTTTTATGACCAGAAAACCACCCTAAAAATTAGAATACAGTTCTAGAATGGATATTTACAATAGATAAAATAATAGATAAAATACTAGATAATTGAGAGTCACAATGGTGTGGGATTCCTGGTCACCTTTATTGTCACAACAAGGTAAGAGAAATACTGGATTACTAAGCTTGCTTAAACAATCTGTCAGTTATATTTTAAATAACTTGATTTAAAGTTTATTGTGTTCACTTTGACGAAACGGGCCAAGTAAAGCTATGATCAGAGAACAGCTTAGCTGAATCCGGGCAGTCTTTTGTGGCTGATATTCAAAGAAGTCAAGTGACTTTGGAAATAAGGGATCCTTTTTGATACTTTTAATGGCACCTACTCTTTTTTTCCTCAGTATGTATTGTGTATTATATGGCTCACTCAGAACTGTAGGGAACTCGGAGGCTGAGGTGTTATTAAGGAACATGAGCAGGCAGTCTGTAGCAGGACCTTGCAAACTGGGTCTTGGGTTCTTGGTGGGGCTGGCTTTAAACGTAGGAGGCTGCCCGAAGCAGTCAGCTTGGAGAGAGAGCAGCAAAGGCTCTGCTGTTGTTCTGTTTCCAGTGTTCAACATAGAAATTGCAGCCACTGGGTGAAGTGTGAGCACTGAGTGTTGACACTTTTATTAAGTGAGGAATTAGGGAATGTGAGCAGTATGCATTGCTACATGGTATATCCCCTCTCTCTCCTTAGCAGCATCTGCTTTTCCCTTGTCTACACCATGCCAAGAAGATGAACAGTGAACCTGATGCATCAGTTTGGTCCCCTACATTTATTGCCTTTATCCTTCTTTGGCACTCTCTTTTTCTTTCTGCTGGAACTTTCTATTGCTACAGATCATAGTCAGTATTTTTGGAGGAGGCAAAGAGAGAAGGTTTGACCTGGTTTTGCTATCAGCTGTGGTTTGAGATCATCCATGTCTTACTCTGGAGAATGGAAGTTGAATTTCAGATTGCCTCATTTATGCAACTTACTGAAGATGACAAAGAAAGGAGGATTCTTCCTTCCATATGTAGGCAGGGTAATCCTGATTTTTCAAAATTAGAAATTTTCAGAATGAAAGAATGATTGTATGAAAGTGATTATTATTAAAGTGATTAAAGTCATTTGGATATCTTCCACTGAGGCTCTTTCAACTGCTTAATAGTCACATAAGAACTGCAGGACAGTAAACAGCCTTCAGGTTCTACTGCATGTTCCTGAATCAGACGAAAACCTTCAAAACAACTTTCAAAACTCTCTGCTTTGATGAATTTCTGTATTTCGTGGCTTCCAGAAATCTCATCTGGACAACAAGAAATATTTGAATTTGCTGAGGGGTAGTCATTCCCAGACCTTAAAGTACAGTCAGAGGCAAGAGAAGCTTTCAGTTCTAATAGCATAGGAATGCTTACCTTAGTCAGCACTGAGGATAATTCATGTGACAGTAACTGATTTGTCAATAAAGGGCCACTTGGACATTTGCCACGTGATCAGCGTTTGTGACAGAGCAATTGGAATGTGATGTTCAGCACTATCTCCTGGCTCCCCTTCATGAGTATTGTGCTTCACAGAGGTGTCCTAGACAATCCCAGAGTCAATGTGGTTGAATCAAACAATGAGAATAGCGTCAAGGTGGGATGAAAAAGGGAGTGCAAACTTATATTTCAGGGAGGTGGGTGGTCACTCTTCAGGCTGTAGCTTCAGAGCGACGCTTTCGCATGAGAAGAGATGGGATGCTCTTGCCTATGCACAGAGTTCATACCAGATGTGATATGGAGTGCTGGTGATGGCATCTGATGGCATTTCTTCTTGAAAGATAGGGGTTTTTTTGGTTAAGGGGCTGTTTCTAGTGTTTCCTTGCACATTGATGGTCAAAACTTAATACCAGTCAATTCTACATTAACATTTTTGTGTATTTCTACTGTATAAATAAAACAGAAGATATTTACCTTTTTGCCTTTCCAAGAATAACCAAACAGTGCAAAAAATCCTCCTCAAAACTCAAACCAAATAAAATATATATATAAAAAAATGTTTTTAAATCAATGAACACAAAAAAAAATTGTTTTTAGTGTATTAATACAATGGTGATTGAGGAGACGCAAAATATCTTCCTTTCACTTACTACCATTTCATCACCACGTAGTGGCTGCTCCTTGCTTTGTATTATCTCCACACCATTCTTCTTAGAAATTACAATTGTTTTAGCTAAAAAATTTTTGAAAAAGATTTTTTTTCTACAATCCTAGTTAGCTACAACCTCATCAGGAAATGGTAGGTTTTTCTGGTTTATTGTCAGATTTCCAGCACGCCTTTGGAAGGCTCCTTCCTACTAGTTATATTAGAGTGGTATAAAACCATAAGTAATAAAACCCAGTAAAATAGCATAAGACAGTTAAAACATAGCAGGAAATGTAGGTTTGGATCCTATTAAGCAGGGTTGTAAGTGTACGATATGAGAAATACATTGTTTGATTAGAAATATCTTTGCAAAATTTAAAGAAGAGTACAGTTTTTCTAGGAAAATTACTGTGTACCATAATGATGCACGACATTTAATATAAAGGCAAATGACCAAGTCAACTGTCAGAGTCAATATTCTTTTTTTCTTTTTGATCAGGTATGATAGGGTGGGGTTTTTTGTTCTGTAAAATCTCAGAAACTATGTGTTTCCTTTCTATTTTTCTCAGTCTGTTAATTTCTTTTTACATAAGGTGAGAAAATTCTTCTTTTATAGACTGGGACTAAGCACATGGCACCAGGAACCTATGCCAGCTTTATGACTGACAAAACAAGTTCTGTTTTCTGTATTTCTTTCTGATTGTGCTGAATTGAGGCTCGTGAAGAAAGTTCACCTTTGTGGCAATAAAGGAGAAAGAGAGTTGAGTCACCACAAAGCAGGAAAGGAGAGAGGTGAAAGACTCCACAGCAGTTAAATTGAAAAAGAAAAAATACCTGTAACTATTTTGGCTATTCAAGTGCAGAACACTTTACTCTATTTGAATATTTCTGAATGGACATAGATTTTTTTTCTAAAAACAATCACAAGAAACTTCGAATTTTTTTCATTTTAGTTATTTTAAAGTTTTGTTTCCATTCTTGTGAATGTTTGTTACAACCAAATCCTATAAATAGGGTGAAATTCTGAACCAAACGTATTAAATGTGGATTTTTTTTCATGTTGTCAGTTAGGTCAGGATTTCATCTATAGTTAATTATATTAATGTGGGCACTAGGGGAGAGGTCTGGAGGGCAAATGTATTTCTGGTTCAATCCTGATAAGGACAAACTGCCCTCAGCTACAGATAGTCCTTGTTTATTTAAATAGCTGCAACATTCATCGGTCTGTTTGGTTACTGATTGAGCTATGCTTCGATCCAGTTCTACCAAAATCCACATGCATCTTTATTCTCTGCAGTTTGATAATTTCATATTTCCTGTGAGGGTTTGTACTGCTGTGTATAGTCCTCTCCATCACACCCGAGTGCATCCATGCCCTGCATTTCAGGAGCTCGGGGTATATTGCATGTCATAGTCTTGCCCATGTCACATCTCTTGCTGATATGCACTCTAGTAATTTTCCCATCCTATGAAGACTGCTGAAATGCTACTTCTCCTGTCCCTAACTACCTTCTCTCTTTACATTTTTGTGGTTTAGGACTTGGTTTCCTTCTACAGTCCTTTATAATTCTTTTGTTACTTCAAATCCAATTAGAAGCAAAAAACTCTGTCTATTCCAGTGTTTGCCATTTTTGTGGTGATCTTGAGGAGCAATGTCCAGGTGTGTTGAGTTTAAAGCAGCTGAGTTAACTGGGTAAAAGATGGGTTCCATCTCTGTTGGCTACAGCACTTGAGTGCAGAGAGTTTCATAGATGTAAAGGGATAAAATCCTAACATTAACCAGAATACTTGATAGAAAGTCATTCTCTAAATTATCATGGCTGTTTGAACTATTGATAGACATATCACGGTTTAGCATTCATCCAAGGAGTTCAATAACACAAAGGTTTCAATGGTTTTGTTGGTAACTACTGTTTTACCAAACCTCAATATTTTCTTGAATAACAAAAGAGAGACAAAAGAGTGGTAGATGAGTATATCACAGCAAATATGAAGAATTTTAGTCTTTAATTTAGCAGCTCACCTGTCTAAAAAAAAAAAGTTGTATCTTAAGTGTCCGTTTTGCTTTCTCTAGGATAATGTCTTTTCTCAAACGTACTACTAACAATTTCCTATGGAAGTGCCAACAGCTGTTGTTCCTTCTTACATTTAGTTAATGTTAATAATGTCTTATTTTAGAAGAAAAACATTGAAAAAACTTGAAAACCAAAATATTTGCATGTGCAAAGGACACAGCTGCACAGTGGTGTAATAGATGTCGATTTAAAAATTTTGTAAAATATTGACAGTACCAAGCTATTCACCTGAGTTCTAAGCTGGCAGGTTTCTCTTTCTGGTTTCATAACAAAGTGGTTGAATTCCCATCAGGTCAGATAGTGCCATGATGGTAAACATTAATCCTCTAGGATATTGAGAAACCAGCTGTGACAAGTTGCTTAATGAGGGAAGAAAAAGACCACCTTGCTAGCAGTATAACCCACCCAAACCAGCACTAGCATATGTCAATGATGCTAAAACCACCCTGAGGTTGATACTGAAGTCTTGGGAGAAAAATAGATCAATACACAGAACTCAGGTCCATTAAACAAGGCTCCTCTGAGATATGTGAACTGTAGTACCCTCATTTTGTTCTTCTTTCTGAAATAATAAAGAAATTATGAGACTATGTGAAGAACTTGTAAGAAAGGTTTAAAATTGCCATTTCTCATTTCATTACAAATTATTGAAACCAGGGTCACTAATACATCTGGGTGTCGTCCTTTATATAAATAAATAAATATACTGAAAAAGATAAGATCAAATTAGAACATGAATTTAGTGGCAAAGATAAGTGTCCTTGGTGCATCTTCATTTCAGGTGTTTTGACCTTTCAGAAATTGCCCTGGCACGATCAGCCCACTTGTGTACAGGTTCACATGAGCCAATGTAAATCTTCAGGGCCAATTCCAAACAAGCCCTTCTAGAAAAGCCCTGGGCAAATGGATCTTGTTTGCATCCCCTCATAGAGGGGGTGGGCTTCCTGGGCTGCTGCTCTTACCCACCAGAACCTGGCAGTGCAAGTGGTGGGAGGGCAGAGAAAGAGAGAGAGTAACAGTGAAAGGCAGGGAAATGTGGCCCCTGTGCTGGCTGCTCACCATGGTGGTGCCTGAACGTGCCTGCCTTGGAGACACCTGACACATTTGTAGTGCCTGCACAAAGACCAAGTACAGCAGTACAAGAGTCCAAGGCCCTGCACTTCACCTGCTTATGCAGTGAGTTGCTTTTACAGCTTAAATCAGGAAAGGAGCGAGGGAGAGATGGACAGGAGTCAGCAGAAGGCAGGCTACATCTGGCATGATGAGGGTTTTCTGCGAGGTTTTCTAAAAAAATGTTTCTCATCCTGTGTGTTCCAGCACATGAGCTGTCAGTAGCATTGCTGGCTGTTCCAAAAGGACTTGCCAGCCTGTTTTGGTGGGTGAAGGATGAAGAGCATGTGCCTGCACAGTGAGTGGCTGTAGCCACATAAAGTCACAGCTGATAGACAGAACAGATTGGTACGCAGATGTACGAGCTGTTGGCTGCCGCGGCAGCGCTGCATTTCACTGTGCAAGCCCCAAGCCTGCTGTACGTAGTTAAGGTGACCTGACAACTCTGGTTCAGAGTGTGGCTGCCGCTTCTGGAGGAGAACTGGAAGGTGACAGCATGAAGTGTGCAGTGCTCAAAAGCTGTCAGGAAGTCGTGGGGGTGAGAGCTGCCCCCACGACACTGTGATCTACTTTCCATGTTGTGTTTTGACAAGGGGAAGCATTGCTAGATATGGATTACAACAGCATTCATAAGAAAATATGATACTGTGACTACTTTGTAAGAACCCCAGTTTTGGTGTAAAGATTACTGTTGTAAGGTTTTGGAAGGCAGGCTGCATGTGAAGATGTGAGGCACTAGGGTAGAGTAGAGGCAGGCTAATGGGAAAAGACATGCTTTTAGCTAAAACTGCTATTCATTCAAAGTTAATGCAATATAATAGTCTCTACAGAAGAAAATACTTTGTTTGCTGCTACCTTTCTGCCATGAAACCACAAGGATAGATAAAAGCATCTTAAGAAATGGTAGCAGTGTATTCTTTCATGGCTGGTTATTTGTGTCCGTCATTATATGCAATGAAATCCTCAAAGTCACAGGCAATGAAGCATGGTTTGTATTTATTACTGTGGCTGTATTATAAACCTATTAATAATCCTGAATATGGTGACATAGCTTATGGTCTTTTTCTGATCCCCACAAAATAGACAATTAATTTTATTCTTATTTTTTTTCAGATTAATAATATGTAAAAGAAAGAGACTAACATTTCCTGAGAGCATACAGTACCACTCCTTGATGTGTTGAAACTGACATTTTAAATAATGCCAAGTTAATATCTGATATATCTTTTCTTTTAAAGGCAGGAGGAATGCGGTGATTGAGCCAGTATTTAAGATTTCATTTATTATACTTTGTAGGGGAATTAGGTTGATCAGATCAGTTTATTAAGGTGGAATATTTACATTTTCAAATGAATTATATCTCTCTTTTTAATGCCAAATATCCTGGCTAGTCACCATTTGTCATCACAGAACAGGGCATAACAGCTGAGGAATTCTGGAAAAAGAAAAAAGAGCTTTGAAAATGGCAAAGTTCCTAATTTTAAATATGTATTCATTTTAAAATAGGGCATTCCTGTAACTGGGTGTAGGTTTTAACTCTTTATATAAACTCTGGCTAAGCCAGGTTACATTAATTAGGTTTTTTAAGTACACTGTAAATACACATCATCACATTTTGAAGTGGTTGTGTAAAATATGATATCTTTTCAGTCTTCTCTGTGAAGATTACAGGATGAGGACAGGTAAAGCAGTGCTTATTATGCATTTGCTAAACTCTCATAGTAGCAACCTCTTTCCTAGTCCAACAAGAAAAAGTTAGGCAAAGAACAAAATTTCTATTACCAATGAACTGCTGAGAAAATTTAGAAATCATGATAACTTTGAGAGGAAACACTCACTACGGTATTGTAGAATATAGTAATCATTATTAGATATTCTTAAGCAAGGTGATAGAGCTGGGATTTAGTTTGTTTTCCATGAAATATTGGACTTGCAAGGGTGAAAAGCACTAGCAGGAGAGAAAGGTAGATATAGGTTTTTTATTACATTTTCTCAAGAATTAAAAGAAATTGTCTCCAACTCAGTGGTGACTATCTGATCATCGAGGTGATGGTGGAAATTCTCTGAACTTTTCATGTCATTTTCTTTGCTTAAAAAAAAAAAAAATCCTGAAAATTATTTAGGAGTCCCAATTCCCTTACCTAAATAAGGCAAGTGAGATATCCTGAGGTATTCCTTCTGTCAGTTCTGAAGCTATAGCTCTCCCAGCAGTGCTTCTCATCCAAGAGTTTTAATGTATAAACTTGACACAGAATAAAAGAATTCTCTTATGGATAATGATTTATAAAAAAAATTCAGAAGTAACTGAAATGGAAAGAAATCAATAGTGAGAAAACTGCAGAGTCCATCAGATTCATGAATGCTCTGGAAATGGGCTAAAATGTGAAATGACAGAGCCTTCTGGGAATCAGAAAGGAAAATCTAAAGTTGGTACTGACAAAATTACTATACAGTGAGAAATAAGGAACAACCATTATCTGTTCCTTCATTCTCTTCCTCCTCAGTTCGTGAGGAAAATCTAAGGATGAAAAACAACACATAAGACTCCTACAACATAGATCAATTTGATACTAAAATAAGAATTCTCATTGTTAATAAGAAAATTAATGCACATTGAGGAAAGAAACTCAGCACCCTACTTATTTGTGTGCAATGGGTGGAGAACCCCACCCCCTAATTATTAACATGCGATGACTAGCTGTAAATTAGCTGTTTGCATTAATAGGATGGAAGATATGGAATTATTGCTAGTTGTTAAGAATTTCAGTTCAGTGTTTACTGGCAGACAAATCATATGTATATACTTTAAAATATGTACTGGAATGTTTTATAATTTTTAAACTTATCTTTGCCTTTTAACCTGTAATCTATATTATAAGTGAGAAATGTGCAGAGAAAGAAACAGGAAAATGCAGAGACACAGACTGATATCTGCTTAAAGAGAGGGTAAACCAAGTAAAGTCATCACGTTTCCAAACATGGTTATATGTATATAAAGAAGCAACAGTCTTCAGTGGAAATAAAAGTAGACATATAATAATAACCAATAAGCAATTCCTTTACAAATATGTAATTAACAAAGTTAAAAATACAGAAGAATGTTATAAAAACACTGAAACATCAAGTTCTGCCACATTATAATTCATGAGTAGATGGTCCAGATCATTAATGCAAATTTCAGTTCAGAAATATGTCATTTTGCCCCAGAATGCATGATATAACAATTCTTTCAAAACAAAATTTCTGATTTCTTGATAATGCAATATTAAAATAAAAGTAAAACCCCTCTTTGCTTATAATTTGGGCTGTGCCTTCAAGCAGAAATAAGAAAGAAGCAATTTTAGGTAACGTGAATATATAGTCTTGATACCTTATTTCTTTCTGTTCGGCTAAATACAGAAGCAAAATCTGGAGTCGTAATGAAACTTTGGAAAGTCATTTTTATTCCTGTACTTAGTTCAACTCTTTAAAAATATAATTCTTTAGGACAGATCATAATTTTTCTTAAAATAAAGGCTTATAATAGTACTGTATTAAGAAGAACTCTGGTTTTGGTAGTAATTTCAATATAAAGAATCATTTAAGAGATCCAATAAATTCAATACAAAAGGTATGCTACTTTAAAAAAAAAAAAAAGAAGTGGATATTTTAAATTCTAAAAAGGCAAATAATAACTGCACAGACCCTGCATACTTTTGGGATTTTAGGTGGCATCTGTCTAAAAAGCTTAATTTTTAAATTTGTGTTGTAAGTGTTCATCCAAGTATCAGGCAATGAAGTCAGAAACTGAGCGCATAATAATTTTCTTTTCTGTACAAAGCATAAGCCTTTCATAAGGTCAAACAATTTTCAAAACTATAAGGACTCTATTCTTTTACCACATGAGACTAAAATATATTCACTTTGTGGGAGGGTGGTGGAATGTGGCTGCTCTTAGAACCTTATATGAAATGCCTGTTTTCCATCCAAATTTTCATTGTACAGAGAGGTATTCCAGAAGTGCACAAAGGGGACAAAGGTTTAACCATGCATAGCTAGTCTTAGCATGAACAAGTGCTAAATTAATCTGATTCTGACCTTGAAAGTCAACAATTAAATATTTAATAAACTTCAACAAACACAAAAAAAGAGATGTTTTTTCTTTGAGAATAAAAATCAAGATTCTGATCTTTCTTATTTCTTTTGTTCTATTTTTTTCTTTCTTTCTTCTTAACTGGACTTACTTTTCCAGTAACAGTGATACTGAGAACTAACACAGAATGAGTGAAGGAAAATGCCATACCATAATGTACTTGAATCCTCAGAGTTCTGAAAGAGTCTTTTTTTGGTGCTTCCTGTCAGTGAGCTAGATTAGTTACAATAATCCTGTAGCCAAGGTCCACCAGGACATCTGATTAGCCTTTCTGTTTTGGTGGAAGTATGAGGGGAACCCAAGAAGAAAATTTCACTGTCATTTCCTATCCTCACTATAATATCCTGTTACTGAACAGGTGTAGAAGAACAAGCCTCAAGTTATTTATGTAAAATAGCTCTCTGTAATAGAGCTTGTTTTCCATGTTTCAAATAATTCTTTGCTTAATGTATTCTGTGCAAGCTCTCCTTAGAGAGATACTTCTACATATATTAGAAAAGCTGGAGCGCCAAAGAAAGGTAATTGAAGTGGAAACTGTTGGAATAAGTAATGATAAATGAGATGAAATGTTAAGTTTGTTTAATAGGGAGACCCAGAATGAGATTGGGTTTGGTGGAACAAAAGGTAAGTGATGCAAAAGTAATATGCTGTATTAATGTCAAGCTTTTGTTTGATTTACAAGAGTGAAGGCAAGGCAGGCTGCTAAAAATCAGCTGGAATGAGGATGGAACAGAGCTTTCAGTGGTTTTACCAAGTTTGGTAGAGTAGTCCCCAAAGAAGGGTAGCAGACCTAAGTAGGATCTGTTACTGAGACTGTGAACAGTGGTAAGAGTAGAGTCCATTTATTACATTGAATATCTCCACAGGAATTAATTCTATTCAGTCTCTCTGCCTTCAGGTGACTGTGAAGACTACTGGTATGTGAAAAATTATAGGAATCAAAACCACAGTTTGTGTAACAGTATTGCCAGGAGCATGAGTGTAAATGATACAGGATAATAAGTGATCCCCAATTTGTTCACATTTTATGCTCAGATGATTTTTCATAGAAAAGAAAATGTCAGGCAAGACTTGAAAATTTGGTGCACAATCTGGGCTCCTAGGGCACACTTGTGATGTTTTGTACTTATTCCAGTGTGTCTTGATTCTTTTCAGAGGTTTCTACATTGACAGGGTAAGTGAACTAAAAGCAAAGTACAAAGGGGAAAAAAAAGCCCACTCATGCATGAAAGTGGCTCATCTCTGTCCCATAATGCAGGGCTAAATAATATAGACTAAGCAGACTGAATTGGGGGTACCTTGAAGTAATGAAGATCAGTTTATCAGTTGTCTGTTTACTATGGTGATTTCAACACAAATACTGAATATCAGTAATAAATATTGCATATCTCTAGTAGATTCTGAAACCACTTTTGTAATGTACCTGTGTACATCCATTAGGAACAATACAAAGTAACTCTCATGCCATAGGTATCTATAAATCTGTGAGTATGATTATTATCAGCTTTTAGGTTGTGAATAGTGCATTGCAAGAAACCACATTTAAAATTAAAAGTTGATGAATGTGTGATTGATTATAATTTTTTTTCTTTCATCCGAGAAAAAGTATTGCATTTTTCACCACTGCTTTTCTCTTATGTTCTGTCTTTTCTTTGACTTTTCCTGGTTGTTTCCTCAGTGACTCCCTCATACGAGTATTGAATAGTGTTAAGAAAATTCTCAGTTCAGCACAACCACATTGATACTGCTGTCCCATATACTACTACCATTTTTTCTCTTTGCTGTTGTGCCGGATGGATTGTCCTATATCTACTATATTTATTCAGTTGGATTATCAGCATTGTAAACCTTTATTATACAGCTTATACTAAAGCAATATTGCATCTCTGAACGTGTACATTTTATTTTCACAGAAACAGACCTGTAAAGATGTTTATGTGGTGGTCTGCTGTTTTACTTCTTGGATGCATTTTGCTGGGAGCAGACGGGTGGCCAGCCAAGGAAGGATACGACTTTAGCCCCTATCAGCCCCTCTTAAGATTAAGGCACAAGGTATGGATTTTTCTCTAATAGTTCTTCCTTTTCTTCCGTGGTCAAGGGATAAATTACACTCCACCCTTGTCTTTATGGTGTTTATTGGAATAATGTTCAGGAATTAACATTTTCAAAGAGAATGAGATAAGATCTGGGTTAGCTTTAGAAACTAGAGATTAGTTATATCAACAGAAACTCAGAGGGAGAGCCAGGAGAGGATCTTCTTAAAGCAACTGTCAGCGTCTGCTTAAGGCAATGACTTGTCCCAGTCCTCAGTGAATTTCAATCTGAGCAGCAAACAGGGAAAATGCCCATCAAAGAAGAATTATGTCGAAGTTAATTGATGAATAGAAACTTGTTTGCAAGACGTAGATGTTTCCAGTGCTTCCTGAATTTAGCAGTTTTGGACTGTGGCATAGTGCAGATGTTTTCTGAGTTACATGGTTCCCATATTCAACTACGACATGCCATTCAAATTTTGCCCACCTGATGCCCCTTTGTCATGAATCCAGGACTCCCAAAACAGTTCTCAGCTAACAAATCCTGCCCTTTTTCTGCTAGCTGAAAGGGAAACTTCTGTAGTGGTTCTGTAAAACAAGGAAAAAGGCTGTAATATTTCCATGGGCTGTCTAAAATTAGCATAGATCTGATCAACTTAATTCCTTCTTGGCATGGAAGTCATGGGAGCAACATCTGAGGTGCCTTAAGACCCACAGTCAGATCAACAGAGATGATAAAAAAATTTCAGCCTTCGGAATTTTTGTGCTACAAGTAAAAGGTCTGAATTATAGCCAGAAATTCTAAATGTTGTTTTCTGTTGATGTTTCAAGATACTGCTAGTTTTATTTCTCAATACTTTTTGTAAAGTATGAAAAATGTTTCTTTTTGGTCCCCAGTTTAATAGAAAGACCCAATATTGTGTGATTCTTTCTCAGCATATGAGGGGGAACTGACAAATTAATTGTTAAACAGGTAAAATACTTGACTATTAGCTAATTAATGTATGCAATGTAGATTAAATACAAAAAGTTTCTTAACAGATGGAAAATAAAATCTTAAAATTATACAATTATGCACCCTCTAGGGAATGTTCTCAATCAGAATAAAGACTGAATCAGGCCACAGTCAAGGAAATAAATAACTGTATCAGCACACAGGTTTTTATGCTGAGTATTATTCAAAACTTTGTCTCATCACTTTATTTCCATTTGACAGCTGTAAGCAAACTAAAATAAAATAGCACAAGAAAAGTACTTTGAAATGTAGAAGGAAGAGAGAGACTAGTGATGAAACTGTGGAATGTATAATGTGAGGGAGAAACCATGTGTAAAAAACCCTAACACAAAACCATGAAGAGTGTGAGAACAATGAAGGACAAAATATGGGGTATGATTAGCATTATTTCTGAGTTTAAATCATCTCTGATCTTAATGAATGTATGAAGAACTATTCATATATTGGTGTTTCTTAATTATACTTTTAATAAACTGATAACTCTCATATAATTCTTGGAATAGGCTATCATAAACTTTTCAAGTCTAATATTGGGGGAATCACACACAAACATATGCAAACAACATAAAAATAATTAAAACTTGAATAACAAAACATATTGAAAAAAAATTGGGTTTTTTTTCTTGGGCAATATGTCTAGTTAAAAAATGTTTTAGTATAGTTCAGCTTTTGGTATCAGGGACATATGTTTCTATTAAAAAAACCTAGTAATGTAAAACTTCTCCAAAGTCAATTTTTAAAACCAGCTTTGGCACAGATATGCATACTCCAAATGTAAATAATATGGTAAAAGAAACTTTCTGCTTCAATCAAGCACTTAATAAATCAAGTGCTTAGATTAAGTTATGCCGATAGAATACTTACTACAAACAGATGATAATGAATATATGCAGTTATATTTGCTTTGATCAGGCAATATGTATGCTGGTTTATGTGTGCAAAGATTAAAAAAAAAAGATTAATCACTCCTATTCTCATAAAGGGAAATTTATCTGACTTGAACAATAATCCAACCAGGGCAACTTTAAATGTCAACCTGCAGGGAAAAACAATCCTGTTGGTACTTTGGTATCATCTTGAAATAATGATTGTATGTGTGTTGTGGAAATAGGCATTCTTATCATAAAAGCTGTGTTGTTTTAAAAGGGATTATGAATGATTTCAGCTTCTCATGCATAGAAATTACAGGTAGGAATTTAGTCTATGTATATGATAATCTGAAAGCATAAGAAGAGCATTTCTAAGGAAAAAAAATTTAAAAATAGGGGAAAAATTATGCATAAGAAAACATTATTTTACTTTGAGCACTGGAGCAGATTTCCCAGAGAGCTTGTTGAGTCTTCATCTTTGCAGACATTTAAAAACTGTCTGGACATGGTCCGGGGCAGCCTGTTGTGGGTGACCATGCTTGAGCAGGGAGACATGACAGGGTGACCTCAAAAGGTCCTAACATTCTTTGATTCTGTACTTCATTATAATACACCATAAATTATAGTAATGTATGTTATCCTGGCTGTTATAACAGTAATGAAGAGCAAATGTTTGGCTGCATTGTCTATATATGAAATATTAAAACCTAGGAAGAGATGAGTTCTCGTTAACTAGAACTGAGAAAGATTTTTACAAAGCATTCCTCAAAGTTGTTTTCAGTCCTCTTCCCTTGTTTAACTGCCGTGGCTTACATTTATGTGGTTATGCTGAAAAGTACTAGGCTGTGTCTGAGCAGCATGTGAATTTCTTGTTAAGCCAGGTAATCCTTGGTTCTTCAATTGTCAAAACACTGGAAAAGTTTGTAAGGTACTTTCCATTTGAGAGTCTTCTTGCATTGCTGCTGAAGTATTGTGAGCAATTTGTTCCCACCTGATATTGTTTAGGAAGTATTTTTAGCATCCTAATGAATTTTCTTCTTGCAATTTACATGCCTCTGATGGAGACCAATGTTTATGCAATACCTTCAGTGGAAGGGTGCATGCTCTGAGATTTTGAGATATAAACAGGCAGGCAACAGCCAACAGAATGGCAACAGTTGGCTGCTGATTCTCTGTTGGATGCTAAGAAATATGGAATATAGCCTGAACATCCATGTGTATACTCCAGAGCACGCCAACTCTGTGTATCTGACACACGCACGCACAACCCTGCGTGCCAAGCCAGGTGGTTCACATGGTTTGGGAAGGAATAAAACTGCTGACAGTGCCTCCTTGTTAATGATCTCATCACGAGTGGGGAGCAGTTCAGTTTTAGTCTCAAGGGACAGCTGGTGATGATGTAACTCAGTCCTTGTCCCCTGCACTCCTTTTGCTTAGGCCCAATGCTGAACTTTCCAGGTTAGGACAATCATGTTCCCTGTAGTCAGGGCTGACCCCTCGCAGAGAGCAAGCACTGCCCTGAGGGCATGGATGGGGGTGGGTTTGGGGGAACCTGGGAACAGAGAGAGGGGAGAATCCAAGGAAGTCAGAGTTCAACCTGAGCCTGAACCTTAGCCTTGGCCTGTGCAGGATGATCCATCAGAAAAGAGCTTCTATTGTCCAGCTGAGCCGGAGCATATGGAGGATACAGCAAAGGGGGTGTGCCAGCTTTCACTGCCTTCTGATGATCTGTTGGTTCAGAATTCTTTCCAGCCTTGTCCTGTTTTCATCTTGTTTTATCAAAATGCTAAGGGGAACTGACTCAGCTGTGCAATCCTCGATCTTGTCTTGTGATATTTCTTCAGACTAAAATATTTCTTTCAACCTCCTGGAAAAAACCTGCCTCTCTCCCTTTTTCCTCTCTCCTTCCCTTCTTACTTTTGCTATTTGCTGCTAAATTCATCAGTTCAACCCTAATTTAATGATTCATATAGGTCAGTATAGAGGGGTTTAGGTTACATTAGAATTAGATGCAGTTTAGAAGTGTTTAACCAGTAAGGACTTTGTCTGCATTAAACAAAGCAAGAGAAGAATGTAAGCTTCTGTTCCAGGTTATTAAAAGCAAATTTGAATGCATAAGCACAAAGCACAGAAAAAACCCCCATATATGATTTCTAGGTTTTTTGCCCAAAGTTTATGAAATGTTCTCCCTCTACTTAGAGCACTGAAACACCTGTAAAATATAGACAGGCTGAGTGTTCAATAATTTTGTTGCCATTTAGGGTGTCATGGCCAAGAAAGAAATGTGCAGAAAGTAGAATTCCAGGATTCAAACACAGCTTGTGCTTTCCCTTTTGTCTGGTCTTCAAACAACCTGAGATTTATAGTTCACAATGTCTATCTGGAAAATATGTTTGCTTGAAGGATCTGCGAAGTCATAAAATTTGATCCTCTAAAATCCTCTGTCCTAGAGAGAGGGGGAAAAAAATCTATTGAAGATGAGCAGTGAATCCTGGGGACTAAGAACAGAGCTTTTCCTGTTATGTCAGTGCTGTTCTTAGCTCTAAACACAAGAGTTTTCTTCCTTCTGAGGTTTCATGAGCACAGTGTCTATGTCCTATGCAAATTTCAGGATTAGAAGTAGCAAGACTCAGTTTTACTTTTTCTCCCCACTTAATCACTTGTAAGTGTAGTAAAGCAGCACTTGTTTTTTTTGTGTTTTTTTATTTATGTTGGTTTGTTTGTTTGTTTTTAATTTTTATTTTATTTTCCTTTTCTCAGGAAAGGGAGGGAATTATGCAATCTAATCTGATTTTTCCTGTGGGCAAAATCATTATAAGTCATGGGTAATTTTTTTTTTAACCCCATTACAATCACTGTGCATTAATAAGCTAATATCAATTAAACAGTTTATTTTTGCTGTCTCTCACTACTTGCTCAAATAATTTTTTAAGTCTTAGGAAAGTTGCTTCTAAAATCTCCCTGTAAAATTTCTTCTATAATCCTTCTTCGAACTAGTCAGTCACTAGGGAGTGTGGAGTGTCAAAATCTGGAATTAAGGCAAGGCTGATTCCGCCTTTCAAGACGCCTGCTGATACTTATTAGCAACGACTATCTATAAACTTGTAGTCAAATCAAGAGGGCCAGTCAGGGTACATCTTAACTACTGGCCTGAACCTTTTGCTGTACCTGTCTTTTTTGTTCTTGTTACTGAACATCATCACTGTGGAAAAGATTAATCTCAACCAAATGTTTTGAGGGATGATGAGAATCACAGGTGTTATCTACATTTTGATTAACATTGTTTTTTAATTTTGCATGTCAGATTGGCAACAAAGAGTAAAATGTAACATGATGGTGTAGGGAGGCAATGTATGTATGTTCTCCAGTAGTCAGCTCGGCCTCCTCACACTGAATCCTAGGAGGAGGATTTCCAGTTCCCTCTGTATAGACAAGAAATGATTTTTTTACCTTTCTGGTGTTTGGGATTCAATGCAAACAAAATCTGTATCAGCTATCATTTCAGATTCTTGATTAGCATGTTTTTCATATTCTATTATGATGGCAAATTGTCATCACAAATTGCAACTGCAGTAATAGCAAAACAAAGCCAGGAGATATTTTTTTTTTTTTAATACATAACTTGAGGTGATTTGATCCTGTTTAAATTTGTGCAGTTTGGATTTCTAACATCATGAAAGAGGCCAAATACTTGAGGTGTGTATTTACGAAATCTGTCTCTTTCCCATAGCTTCCTTGTTGCCTCTTATTCTTCAGGTCCTCAAGAATATGTAATTTAATTCCATCTATTTTTTTTTTCTATCAGAAAAGTGCTTTATTTTATTATTTTCCATTGCTTCTTTTTCTCAATAATTTTCCCCATGGATTTAATACCTCTATTACCTAGAAGATGTAGACTTTTATTGTCTACGCTAACTTTTATTATCTTGGTTTTTTTTTTAATGAAAGTGATATCCTGTAGCATAGACAATGCTTATATTGTGAGAAATAATATGCAAAAGTCAATATAAAATCATATTAAGTAATAAATATGGTGTATAACAGTTTTTGTTATGTAGACAAACTGCACTGTACCCCAGACTGTTTTATTTTTTAAAACTAAATAATAGTCATTTAGTTTGTGGCTTATTTTTCACTTCTTTTCCTAATTATCTATTTAAATACTGCTTTTAAATGAAAGTAATTATGTAGTTTAAGCATTGGCTTTTGTGTTAGGTTAGCATGATCTGGTTTTCGTAGCGGAGGGGGCTGCAAGAGTGTCATCTGTTGGAAACTGCTGGAGGCTTCCTTCATGTCTGACGCAGCCCATGTCAGCTGGTTCCAGGATGGACTCACTTCTGACCATGGCTGAGCCAGTCAGGAATGGTGCTAACCCCTGTGAAAAGATATTTGAGAAGGAAAAAGTTGTTGTGCAGATATAGCTGCCCTAAGCAAAGAGCAGAATGAAAATAAGTGGAAGGAACAGCTCTGCAGACACCAATGTCTGTGCAGACGAGAGCGAGGAGCCGTTCCAGGTGCCCCAGCAGAGATTCTCCTGCAGCCCGTGGCGAAATCCATGGCGAAGCAGCTGTGCCCCCTATGGAGGACCACAGGGATGCAGAGACACACCTGCAGCCCATGAAGGAGACCCAAACCAAGCAGGTGGATGCCTGAAAGGAGGCTGGCAGGGACTTGCAGACCTATGGAAAAAGGAGCTCATGCTGGAGCAGGTTTCCTGGTGATATTTGTGACCCCATGGGGAACCCACGCTGGAGCAGTCTGTGCCTGAAGGGCTGCATCTCATGGAAGAGTGACCCATGTTATAACAGCAGCATTATGTGGAGAACTGTTGCAGAAGGGATGGATTCAGGTTGGAGAATTTCACAAAGGATTGTCTCCCAGGGGAGGGATCCCATTCTGGAGCAGGGAAAGGCTCTCCCTGAGCAATGGCAGGAATAATGTGTGGTGAACTGACCCAAACCCTCACTCCCCATCTCCCTGCCCTGCTGGGGCAGAATAGGTAGAACTCAGGAAGGAGAGAGGAGTGGGATGAAGGTCTTACTTTTTATAAGGTCTTATTTTTTTAGGGTCTAATTTTACTTCTTGTTATTCTGCTCTGATTTTTTTTAGCAATTATTTAGTTAAAATATCTCTAATTCTAGTCTGATTTGCCTGTGCCAGTATTTGGAGAGTGATCTCTCCCAGTCCTTAACACATGAACCTTTCATTACATTTTCTCCCTGCTGACCACTTGTGGAGGGGAGTGATAGAGCAGCTTTGGTGGGTGCTGCCATCCAGCCAGGGTCAACCCACTACCATCTTAAATATTAGTATACAGTGATGTATTCCTGACTGAGGAAGTGTAACACTGGTATGCAGCAATAAAAAAAGGAAAGAAAACTCTTTCTTACATTGGGCTTTAGCTTTAGTATAAAATCAAATCACATTATTTGTGCACTATTAGACTCCTTTTAAATTGGCCCCTATTAGATTGGCTAAATATTAAGTTTTGCATCCATGTTTTTTTAAATATCCATATTTTAAAACATCCTTAATACTTCTATTCCTGTACTTTGTGTCGTAGAAAAACAAGTTCAGAATAAATTAACTCCTTATAGGACTGGGAAAATGTATCACTATTTTTAATTCTTTCTTCTTCTTTGCTTACTTTTTTCTAACTATGTTTTCAGTTGTCATTTTAAACTGTGATAATTTTACTAAGTGAGTGATTTGCAGTGGGAGCACAAATTGGTATTTTTTTAGATAAAACAATATTTAATGGAATAGTACTATACCTTTTTATTTTTTTCTTTTGCAATAGCCACTGTTCTGATTTTATGTTAGCAAGATGTCAAGTTAAACAACCCATCTGTACTTCCTGTGAACCATGTCTTTTAGAATCTTGCAGTACAAATATTTGCCATCCCAATGCCTAAGCCATTTCTTAGCATTTGTTATCCTGATTGGTTTAAATTTTTTCATTTGAAATTTTTTCAAGGAGGCATGGTATGAAGCATTGATTTGTGTTTATCTATATTTGGTTTAGGTGTACTTGATTTGGCTTTCTTCAGCAGCCTTTCCTTTTGAGAATTTTGTGACTGTAAAACTCTGTGACTTTATCTCCATTGTTTATAAAACAAAATAGCGGTTAAAGTCTTACCTCGTGAACTTACTGAAATAGGCTATGCTTACTTTAAAATGCCTTCAGTTCTAGGTAAGGTGACTGCTAGATCATAATAGTTTTGACATGTTAGTTTTTCTCTTTTATAATTGCTGGTGGGATCATATAAGTAGTTCAGCTCAGGGCATTGAACTTATTCCTGATAACTGATTCCATGGTAAATCATACCAGGCAAGAACATTACATCCATCAGAATACTCAAATCCCTTCAACTGTGAGCTAAGGGAATGTGATGTCTTTAAGTTTCAGATTTTTTCCGTTATGAAGAAAACCCAAAAAGCAGCCAGCATTAGTAATAACAATAAAACCCCCCAGTCTCCTTTCAAAAAAAATGAGGCTAAAACATAGGATACCCATTGGGAATATTAAAGGTTTTGTTATCTGTGCTTAGGCCTGACACAAAGAAAATGGAGAGCTTAATGAAAGCTTAATGAAAAGATGTCTAAGTACATCTTTTTTTTCTTATTGTTGTTCATTGATACAAGTACAGTAAAATAACCATAGTATTAACAACATGGAAGCTTAATGCCTAAAACGTAACATTCAAAACAAAGCTCTCCCAAACTTTACTAATACAAAAATGTTGCTATTTGACTTCATTAAAATTTCACACAGAATCACAGAATGGTTTGGCCTTGAATGTATCTTAAAGATCAGTTAGTTGCAACCCAACTGCCTTCTCCTCTACAGGCTGGAGAACTCCAAGTCTCTCAGCCTGTCTTCATGGGAGAGGTGCTTCAGTGCTCTGAACATCTTTGTGGCCCTCCCCTGAACTCACTCCAGCATGTCCATGTACATATGCTGGAGATCCCAGAGCTGAGCACAGTACTTGAAGTGAGGTCTCATGAGATGCAAGAGATGAGTAAGAGATTTTTCTTTCCCTTGGCATATATTTTTGAGCTTTTTTTGTAATTTTAAGTTTTTATTTAATGTACTTTGTTAACTATGCTCAACTGCATTTATAATATTTATATAAATGAACACAATGTATAAACAATGCAGTCTATGAACAGTACATTTATGTGAACTAAGTTTAATAGCAATAAATATTTCTATAACATTGCATAATATTAATACCATCTACTTAATGTTCATTGTTCTATCAAACAACTTTATGGAATTGAATTCCCCTGCCCCCAATACATTCTAACAAAATAGTATTTGATAAGAAAACTCTAACAAGCTTATTCTGTGCTTCCAATGAAATGTGCCTCTTCCGATGAAAACAAACCAAAGAAAAATTATTAGTCATTTGTTTCATGTATTGCTTATAACTCTCGTTATGTAACCTGGAATAAGCAGCCTATAATTCAAGTCTATTTTCTAGGGACAAGTAGGGCCTATCACTCTCTTGAGGCATCAGTGGAATTTTTATTTCACTAATGTTTCATGAAAATGCCGTTACTTTCTATTACTATTACCTGAGTATTATTGTCATACATCAATGCATGTAATAAAGCACTAATATTACCTCATCTTAATAGAATGTATTCAGCTTGTTGGTATATGTGTCATTATTCTGTATTACATAATTTGGTACTACAATTCTGAAATTAACAGTAACTACTATATTGCAATAAACTGATCCCCAAAACTGTAAAGGACTAATCGCACTGCAACAGATAGTGGTATTTTTATAAAGGTCTGAGAAACCACTGCATTGGTCAATCTGACTTTCCATACAAAGCTTACCTATTTATTTTATTGTTCCTTTATTCCTACTCTGAGGCATGAGTAAAGCATGACTTTCAAAGAAATTACTGAATCTTCAAATATTTTCGATACTTTCATATTTTCAAAAATTTCTTTTGATGGTTTATTATTAGCCATTAGTAAAGAACAGAGCTTACCATCTGAATACATCTGTCTTGTTTTGCCAGTGACTGCTTCCTGGGACCTACTCCATCATTAAATGGAATAAATTAAAACTCATTGGTTTAGTATAAGGAAATATTTTCAAGATATTATTTGAAGTTAATTACTCATAACAAACCCTATTTTATTTTTGTTTACTTGTATCAGTCTTAGGGAAGAAAAATAGATGTCATATATATATATATATATATAGGAACTATAATTAAAAATACAATATTATCAATTAAATTAGAACTTCAGCTATTTACTAGATTGTTATTTCAGCTCTCTGCAGCCTTTTTTTTTAGCTAATTGTTTCCAACATGAATGCCAAGAGAAAGTAACTGAAAACTTTACAGTACATTGCCTACTGCTCAGTGGGAAAGCTGTAACTAGTATATCTGCAGAGTATATAGCTGCACTTGATAATTCATTTTGAAAAATAAGTTAAAATTCACCAATCAAATACTGAGTTTATCCTGAATTTTCTAAGATTCAGTAGAAGAAAAGACAATCCTAATTTTACTTTCTAGTTTCCTAAATGTCACGCGGTAGATGATATGATATAACCTTTCATCAGATCTCTGGTTTAAATGAAGGTATTCCTCAAACATGGGGTTGAACACTCTACAAAAGGGCAGTTGCAATTGATTAATATTCATATAGTGAATGTCTCTTTTGCTTTGCTACAGTACCTTATCTGCCCTTATAAGATGAATGGTAGAAACAACCTGTTTGTAACCTAGCAATGTCTCAGCATACTGGTTTTAATCAATACTGGTAGATAGACTACAATTTTACCCATAATTATATCTTAATGCAGACTAAATATTACTTGCATTCCTGTTTTGTAAGAAGGCAATTGATGTTTATGCTCTCATGTCTATACTCCCTAATAGTCATTCTTCCTGTAGATTTTCTTCTATCTGTACAAAAATTTGTCAAGAGGGAAAATAAGATCTGAATGAGCTTCAGACAGACCGAATAATAAAAGAGGAAAATACATTATGTGGTTTTAGAAAATTACGCTTAAAACCACCTCTTAGGTTTAAAAAGAAGAACGAATAGAGATTTTAGGCAAATTACTTCCATTAATGTCATTGGGAATTCTGTGGCTAAGATCCATCTGTAGTAGCTTGCATTTTCTTTTTTTTTTTTTTTCCCTCTCTAAGTAGCACTATTTTGTCAGGAAATATACTACTGTTCAGTAATTGTGAGGGTACCTGGAGCTTTAGGAACTCATACATGTAAAGGAGAAGGTAATAGAATACCCATTAAATACTCTATCCTAGAATTTTCAGGGATAATATAACATGCCAAAATGTTGCTGCTTGGAGATCTCTTCCCCCTTTCTTTGCCTATTCAAATCTAGAGTGTTCTCAGATAATTGCAAAATAAATAAATATATACTGAATATGATTTTGAGCTATATCAGATAAGTATATTCATCTGCAGCACCTCACCGACTGTCCTGTGTTATTGCATTTCTTTCTTGGTAGGCTTGAAGAAACTGCATCTTATGCTGTCTATGCATGAGAAAGTAATACAACACTGAGTGTCTGAGCATTTAAAGTTTAATGTAAATTATGCACAAATAGCAGTAATCACTTCTGTAAAGTCATTATTTACATAGCTCCTCCAACTTAGCTAAGGAGAGCTGTAGCTTGGATTTAGCTACGTAAATTAGCTTGTAAAATCTTCAGTGTATAAGTGGTCTTGTTCATGGTAGTACATGTTTTAATGCAAAAGTGTGCACTTCTGCTGCTTAAACCATGCATTAAACATCTTAATGCTTAAAGTGTTATAAAAACAGCAATGCTGCACAGCAGTATAAAATTGGTAGAATGTTTTTCTGTCATGTGCTGTGAAACTGATTATAAATTTTGAATGCATTTGGTCTGTCATCAAAGAACAAAGTATGAAGACATCATATCAAAGAAGCTGTAGTTACCCTGTATTTCTGTAAGAGTTAGCTGCCTAAGACATCTATGCAGAGTAACCTTCTGTGCATCTTCTATTGGGATTTTTTTTCCTGTTCAGCTCAGAACTGTGACCAGTTCTAGGACAATTGGTGATAATGAGGTGTATGGATAGAAGGCTAATAGCCAATGGAAGAATTAATCCTTAAAGTCAGCATGGATTTCATTAGATTTTTTTTTTTTATATTGTGGAGAAATGACAAGATTTGGAAAACAAGCCTTTCTCTGCTTCAGTAAAATGAAGGAATATATATTTGACCTTTCACTACAGTTTCATTGGGCCAGAATCATTAGGACTCCTCTTGGACAAAATCTTTAATTGGAAAAAAAAAAAACCACCAAAAAAAACAAAACAAACAAACAAAAAAAAAAGAGAAAATTTTATAGTACTACTAAACCCCAACGATTTAGTGAAATAAGAATCCTTGAAATTAAAACCCTAAACTACTACTCAGCTGCCTTTCAACTGCAAGAGTAATCAGGGCTTATAGGCCCTATAGTGTGCTTATTTGTCTCGGGAGCCACCTGCGGCCTGCTGCGCGCTGCTCTTTTTACACTGGGCCACGTTGTTTTGGAAACGTGTCCATGTGGATCGTCAGCAATCCTACCAGAGGGAATTGTTGCTTTGAAAATGTCATTGATTGATTAAATAATCCGACTGACTCTGGCTATTTTAAAAAAGTAGTGCTATTTGGTGGCATGCAATACACAATGTACACATTTGGTATAAAGAGTGTTGCTGTGTCATTAGCAGGAAGCTGCTTCAATTCAGTTGGTACTGAAGAAACATTGGGATTTAGACCGTAACTTTAGCCCAGAACTGTTTAACTTTGAGGGCAAAGGCTTTGTCTGCTTTGCTTTACATGATCCAAGGCTGCCTTTAAGAATAATGTATGCCCTTGCAACCATCCAAGTTATTTACTTTTATGTCAGACAGGCCTGAATAGAAAAACCTGTGGATCATTGTGTAGAACTCCTTCTGTCCACTTTTAATCCATAGGAATCACAGACTTTGTTGAAGCCTGATCTAGAATACTTTTCCTTCCGAATAAGTAGACGTATACAACATGATGATGAACTTTTTCGTATCTTTATTTCTTCGCTGCTTCCCCTTTGCTTTTAAGGGATTGTAATGCATGCAGAAAGGAACAACTACTTCAAACTCCCCTTCCTGGGTCTACCATGATTGTTCTTCATGTTTCTCAGGGATCTAAATCAGCAAACCAAGAAACAAATCAGTGTATTTCACACTTTGCCCTTCCTATCTCTGTGGCTGGGCTTTTCTTGGTTTGGTTTTGGTTTTAATGACAATAATTTCAGTCTTGTATTGAGGCTCCCCTAATACTGTTGGGTTGCTTTCAAATAGATTCATGAATTTAAGAACTCATCATGTTTTCTCCACAGGCCTGTAGGGCTTACTCTTAACACTGTAATATTTAGTAATATTCCTGGGAATGCCATTAATTCTGAAAACTTCAACTGCTTTATACATTACCGTATTTTTGCCTAGCAACCTTGCTTCACATCTTGTTTCCTTCACACAATCTTATATTCATGTGATGCCTTAATCAATACAAGAACAACTGTGGAATATTATTTTCTCAGAATTTGCTGCTATAAATGGTGGCAATCTCTAAGAAGACTGGGCTGTGGATGCAGAATACCAGTTCAAGAATCATGCTGCAAACATTAAACTAAAAAGCTTTCTGCAGTAAATAGTGTTCTGACAAGAGTGAGAGGAAAATGGTTCATATTTTACACATTCTTTCTCCCTTACCATAGTAAGCAAGGCCTTGCTTATTGCTGCTTAACAGAGCTGCTTTACAAATGTAAATGGCATTGCTTCTGCTTTGCATGCATTTTTAGTTTAAATTGCAATTGTACTGCAGTTGCTAAGAGTCTGCTGAAGTCTGGTTCTGTAAAACTTCTTTGAAACACAAATGTTCAGCCTAATGTCATTGATCAAATTGGGTCTCAGAATAGTTTAGCAGATTGCTTTGTGTAGTATGTGTGCTGGTACTCCCTGGCTGTGACCATGCTGCTATTTCACCCATGAATAAAAAGTTTCTGTACATTTGTAATTAAAATTGTTATATTAATTTAAGTGAATATACTGTTAATTCACCTACTATAGCTTGTACATGTTTTAACAATAATAACTATTATGGTACCTCTCTTAATGAAATAATTTATTTAATAAAAAATTATGCCATTATTATTATTATGTATAAAATACGCCTACTGCAGAATTGGCCATAAAGGTAATGAACACAAAACTGATTTTCTGCCTTTAAACTATATATCTACTAGTAACTTTTCATTATAAAATGTTAGAAAAACAAGTAACTTTGCACTCCCTTTTTCATCAGCTTCTGTAATTAATGGTGTATGTTTATTAAATTATTTAAATGTTTGTCACGTGTCAAGGACAATCTGCCATATGCTTTACACTAATTAGTACTTTGTTTATTTTAAGAATTTGATTAATTCACCAGCTACTTTTTAAATAGAGCCAGCATAGCAAAGGAGGCTTTGTCTGAGTTTTCCAAAGACAAAACAAGACTTCTCTTCTTTATCAGTAGCACACTCTGGCAGACACATACCCAGATCCTCAGCAGATGATTCAGGCAGAGCCATAAGTGGGGTTCTGTATGACATACAGTTATGTAGTTTGTCTTTTAAAAAACACAGAATTAAGTGGCAGTCAGAATGCTTCTATGTGCAACACCCAAGGTTTATAAATAGTAATTTTCTTTCAAAAAGGGAAAGAACATACAAAATTCTCATTATATATTTAAAAGGGGCTTAGAAATGAGCTTTAGTGTTTCTTAAGTGGTTGGTGTATTTTCTTAGTCCTAGAATGTAATCTGCCTTTACAGATCAGCTCTGATCTTTCTTATAAATAGCTTTGTGCCTTCTTGGTAAATTAAGAGTCCCTTTGACCATCCTTCTCTGCACCCCTTATTGCTAATATGAAGCCTTTCTAAATAAGACTTGGTACTATGCCAACTCTATTTAGCAAACATGGCATTTCCAGATAATGATGGTATCAAAATGTTTTATGAGATGTTGATCGAGTTTCTGTATTAAGATAAAAAGAAAATAACACTAGAAAAGGAGCTTTTTATACCTTGGAAAAGCATATGTGTGTATTTAAATAAGTTTTTTTGCAGAACCTCATTTAGTTTATATTGGAAATGGTTTATAACTTATGATTTGTAACAATAATTTTTATGGTCAACCATCTATGATCTTTTTCAGTTCACAAACATAATGGAAAATCTGACATTTTCTCCATGAAAAGTTTACTTTAAATTCAGCCTTTTGGGCACACAGGAAAAGTTTCTTTACAGTTCTAATATGTTCTGCATTGATACATTTCATCAGGCTGATGCATTGTAATGCAACCCAAAGCCATAAAATGCAGTGCAACCTGTGTGATTAATTTGTCTGGGGAGTGTTAAATTCAAAAGTATTTTGCTGTATTGAAGCTGATAAAAATAACCTGGAATGCAAAATGGCTGGTTCTGTTTACAGATGGCTCATATCAATAGGTACCAATGTGGCATTGTAGTTCATGTAATCATTCTGGACATATATATCCAGAATGATTGCATGAATGAGGATATATATTTATATATATATTTGTGTGCATGTGTGTGTATAAAAAATATGTTTTAAATTTATTTCTATATAATTTTTGATTGTTAACCTGTTAGGTAAAAATATTTTGTTTATGTATCATAATGCAATACAGGAGAAAAATAACAGAAATATGTGCAATAGTGGGTTTGTAAAGTCCTCCACACAAGTGTTTATACAGAGGTATGTTTTACTTAGTGCTGCGATGCTTGCACATTTATATACTTTCTAATTGTATATGGGTAGAATTTTGTTATTTTCAGCCCAGCTAGCATTAAAAGCCTAACACACTGCACAAACGCAGGTGGAAATAAATGTCATTATGAACAGTTAATTTACTTAAAGTTTAAAAAGTTTGTTTACCTCTCTCACAGTCCAACACCCTGAAAATTTTATTTTTTTTTTGTGTTTCCCATCAGGACGAGCAGTTCCTACTTCCCTGAGCATCTGAAATTAATTTTCCTATGTTTTAGGTGCTTATAGTGTTGGCTCACTAGCATAATTCGTTGCTTCTTAGTGATTTTCTACAGAAAATATTTCACATAATTTATCTTTCAACATTAGAGAGTAATCTGTATTTAATTCACCCTCAGTATAAACTTGTCTGCATTTTTTAACTCTGTTGAAAAGTCTAACCTAGCAAGATTTCTCTAAGCAGAAAGCTATTTTCTGAGTTCAGAGGTGCTACACCCAGTCTAATCACTGGTTAATTTTGAAATAACTAGAGGCAAAGAGACTTTTCTTTCTGTTTGGATGCTCTTTGCTGTTACCAAACACCTTGGCCCAAGGAATATCATACCAAGGTTGGCCTATGATCTGCTAAGAAAGTATTTTGTTTCTAGTTTGAATGGCAGCTCAAAATTAAAATTTGCGGATTTTTGAGAAAGCTAAGCGATGAAATTTTGCTCCAAAATCTTCAGCTGAAACTAAAAAAAAATAAAGATATTAGAAAAAAAAAGGTCTGGAAAGATATTTACATTTAATGCCTCCTTTCCTTGAAATCTTAACACATTTCATTAAAAAAAAACCAGCAACATGGTTTTTTTTTTTAGTTTTTAAATTTCATCCAAATAATTTGGTTTCTGTTCTAAACTTTGCCAAGTCTGTTGCACTCTCTTCTTTCTAAAAAGTAATTCTCATCCTAATTAGTGTTTCCCTTCACCTTTGATATCAATATTTGACTGTTAATATTGCTTTCCTGCAAGGCTGCTCGGGGCTAGTAATCAATTCTTGGATTAAGTCTTTAGAATCTATTGCAGCTTTGTTGGCAAAAAATTCTATTCTTCTGATTTCAAACTAAACAAGGGAGAAAAGACTAGTGAGTTTTGTGGAACTGAACAGTGTCTGTGGAGCCCTTTAAATTCCACTGTCAGAATGCTAACACAACTTGGCTACATCTTGACTCTAAATCTTGGTGGTTGGTTGATATTTTAATAAATGCAGACTTCTTATCATGAACAAGATTCCTCTGAGTTTACACTGGCCTATTAAAGTCACTCCATGACTTCTAAACATATATAAAATAAAAATTAAAAGCAAGTTTTCCTTTAGAAGACTAGAAGAAAGTACTAGACAGATCCTCTAAAACAAATGATAATTATAGTGTAAAATGAAACGTGAAAGAAATTAAGTAATACTAAAACTATACCTTTAAATTTAGTATAGTCTGAAAATCAGAATGGCATGAAAATTGATACTGGTAAATTCAGTATATCATATCATATCCAGTATTTCAGGAAATATCATTCGTTATGCTTAGGAGATACTGAAAATCTGTCTAATACATCACATTTTACTGATAATTAGTTTTTTTTTTTTGTTTTGTTTTGTTTTAATATCTTACTAGTGTTTCTAATGTCATGGAGAAATTTGAGAACATATTTTCCAGATGCACAGAAGTTTTGACATACTTATTTGTTTGAAAATAAACAATAAAAGTCATTGACTTGGGTTTGTAAAATTGGGTTGCAGGGAACAACAAAACTATTGCATCACTAGCCAAATTATTTATTTCACAAAATGAAAAAATTTGGAACAATATGTTTTAGTTGTTTGAGAATAGGATGGCCTTGAGTGTAATTTAACGGAAACTAAACATTTCTATGTCCCTGTGAATTATAAATATTAATACTAACAGATATTAACATTAACAGATATACTGTTAAAGGACATATATATTGTTGTAGAAGTATTAACTTATTTCTATAGATTTCTATGTACAGTCTGGATGCTTTTGAGACTAAATGAACCTGTTATGAGCACAATAATAACAAATCTTTGGTGTGTATATAGGTAAAATAAAACAGTGCAATTAGTATTGAAGGGTATTCAATACCCTCTCTCTGTTATCAAAAGCTAAAATGCTTAAAAAAGTCCATTAAAAATTGCGGCAAAAAAAAAAGGTTATGTAATTTTCTTTTTTTGTTAAAATTATAAAAGAAAAGCTATCTTGTAATGGAACAAAGTTTAGAAGTGTTTTGCATTTAGCCTATTCCTAATGCTATTTTTACTGGCATAATCTTATATAGCAGCAAATATTTGAATTGCAATACCTAAAATAAAGAGCATCTTTTTGAGCAAATATTGTGTAAAGTCACGGTTTGAAATTTTGGGGACAGATTACTACCTTGAGTAAATTTTCATGCTTCAAAATTATATCAAGGGACAAGTCCCAGTTTTACAGGGGCATGTGCAGTTGAATTATGAGCATCTTGCAAGACAGAGGTCAAGTGACAGAGACTGCATGGCCACAGCAGGTAATGTGCTCCAGCACTCAATCCCAGTCATTGTGGGAGAGAAAAAAACAAAGGTGAAAAATGGCAGGAGAGTTTAAAAATGGATTATATAGGACTCTTCAGGCATCAGGCAAAGTGTGGTTGATTTTACTTTGGAGCAGGATGGAGGAGGAGCTACACTGCCTCATTCAGATCATGTATGTCTATGATTTTCGTGATAACTAATTTTGCAATTAATATATTTTTCTGCTTTTAATTGCAGCAGGAGAAGAATCATGAAAGCTCAAGAAATAAAGGTAAGTGCCAATTATTTTCAAAATGTGGACATTTTTATAATTATCATAAATGTAACATTCATTCATTCATTCAAAACATCCAGATGGATTGTTTACTAAGTATTTTAGAATTTGAAATTACAAAAATATATCTAGGAAAGGGGTTTAAATTTAGAAAGTAAATGTGTTCGCTGCTATTTTTGGAACTCTGAGATGAACAACACTGATTGCTGCACTCTGGATGGGATGGGCTGCACAGCTTCTCACTGAGTTCGTGTCCTTGACTATGGTTATTATACTTCCTCAAAACATCAGTACCATCAATTTAGCTTCTCCCTTTCCATTCCATAAATCTGAAACTGGACGTGATTCCAGTTTGTGCACAAATTAATAATTTCCTTAATAGGTTGCCTTGCAAAATGATTGTTGTGGGTGGTTTCTGCGTACAATTTATGTTTTCACTGCACCTTACTCTGTGCCAGTGGCTAAAAAATATGTGAAATAGAATATCCAGGTTAAAGAAACAACCTTATATCAAGAATATTAAGACTTCCAAAACTCAAATGCAAGTTTCATACCCCCCCTTTTTTTTTTTTTGTAACAAAGTCTGTTAAGAAACAGAACATCCTAACCTCTCCATTTATAATTGCTAAGCAAGCAATGAAAAGCAAAATTGCCAATGGTGGCAAAGCTTATTCTCTTGATATTTAATTTTTTATAGAGGTAGGATGTGAGATACTTTAAAAAAGAAACAAAAGGAGGATAGGAGAAAGAGCACCAGTTAAATGTTGCAGAGAGAGGAGGAATTAAGTGACTAACCAACCTGTATCTTTTTTATTGCCTTAGGAAGCAATGTGTGATCCTATCACCTGAGTCAGCTGCTCTTAATTCAGTTATTTATGCATCACAGTAGTCATTCGTCTCAATTTTCTTGCTTTCTCTCACACGGAGGCTAAACACAAACATCTAAAGGCAAACTAAAGCTGATGGTTGATTGGAGTTGTGTCAGAACAATTACATTGTTTATGACAATATGATAATTTACATCATCTGAATGACCTATGGTCCTTCATTTGAAGAGTGTGCATGGGGAAAATAATTGAACCAAAAATCCTCTTTATTTTCAACCAACTTGTGATATATAATTTTCTTTTCATAGGTAATACAATATAAAGGTCAATCTTCTCTTGTTGTAGTGAGTGTATCCATGATGTATTGTTCAAAACGCTTTCCTGTCTTATAACTTAATACAAATTATAAAAAAGACTGTGAAAACTCGGATTAGATTACAGGAATAAATTATTTTTGAATAGTGAAGGATACTGAAATGGTCCGTCCTTTGTGGATTTTTATGATTTATATCAGTTATATATGATGTTTGAGAGTCTTTCTCTCACACCACACCCCATGCTGTTGCCAAGTGGTCATTATGGTATGTATGTGAGCAACAAATAAAAGTAGGAACAAAATAATGAGCTGGATGGATGGGAGCGCCCATCTCATTCATTAGCTATTAGTTTAGTTAACTAACCGTGGAAACAACTTTCAAAGGATTATAAAGTATTGCCCACAACTACAACAAAAGGAACCCATCAGACTCTACTTGAAGGAAGATATCCATTTTCTCCAAATAGGCAGTGATATTGGTGCTCAGCTGCACAAAATTTATTGTGGTTGTAACATCACTTGAGAAAATATTTAACCTGCTCAACTTCCTGCAAGATATGTTTGTCTCTGCCTAAACTGACAATTCAACTTGGAAGATTTCAGTGGTCTGGAAGAAGAGTTGTCTTTGAAACATATATGTATCTACAGATATACTTTATTGCATAAAGCTATTTTGAGGTGGATTTATTATTGCTTTTTTTTCTTGCGGTGTTCTCTTTTAATATTCTTTAAATTTGTTTGTTTTCATGTATACTTTATCCATTTAATTGCCAAGTTTCAGAAAGATATTTGTATTTCACTTACGGCTTATAAAATCTTAAAACTCTTTCTACTTAAAATACTGGTTGGTTCAGATGAAACAAGACTAAATTAATGTTTCAGTATAAGTATTTTTGTCTTGTCAGTGAGCAACTGCAGTTCACATGCAATATCTAAATGTTTTGTGCTCTGCATGTGTTCTTCTGAGATAGGTATATTTTGCTCAAGTTCTTGAGATGGGTTTCTAACAACATTCCTTTCACTACATATTTCAGCCACTAAATATGGTAAGAGGACAAAATGTTTTCTGTGGTTTCTTAACAGTTCTGATGCTTTCAGAAGCAATGTTGTTCTCTTAATTCAGAGGACATTTACAGCTCATCCTTACCAAGTAAAACGCTATCTCTCTCGTGCCTTGTAACTTCCATTGAAGTCTGTAGTTCAGTATCTAGTTTTTATTAACAATTTCATTAGATTGTCTTTTTTTAAGAAGGGAGGATATTGAAGCAGAATTCAAGTCAAATGCTTTTTGACTTCAGCAGGATCAATATATTAGTATAAAGGAGCATTCTGTATCTTTTATTACATTATAAATACCTGGGAATTTTTCATTTTACCTAATTTATAAAAAATTGCTATAAAATACATCTGATTCCTATTTTCATTTTAGTAAGGATATTTTTATTGTTCTGTAGTGTTTTGGTTTTCCTCCTGACACATTTCTGACCTACTTGTTTTTCCCATCTGTTACTTTCATTTGCAGCCTCTACGTCAGTCACCCTGGATTAGAAGCCAATAGTCAAACACATTCTATTCTGACACTAATTCCTTCTCTTTCTGATCTATGATACTCTTTTTCTTGTTTTACTTAACAGGTAACAGATCTTTTTGTTCACTGAGAGAAGCAACACTGCTTTTATGTAAAAAAACTATGTTAATGTTTTACAGTTTTAATGTCTTTTGGTGAACTTCTTTGTGCTTCTGAGAATTTTTTTGTATGTGAAAATGACTACCACCAGGGCAAAATACAAATGAAGTTAGTTTTATAACATTTCTAAAATATGAAAGAAATAACAAGGCAATTACCAACTAAACCTTGCTAACTTCTAATTGCTGGCTTGAAGTCCCTTTTGACCTTCCTTAGCTTTCTTTTCCAGTTTTAACTCCTTCAGACAAAAGAATGTTTTGTTCCAAACCTATAGCGTAAGATAAAATAGACTTTTTCTGTGATGATTTGGAAACATCAGAAATTCTGTTAGATTTAAGCAATGTGAAGAATTTTCTTCCCAGCCTATGCTTGACTTTGGAAACATTCATGTGCTTTTAATAAACAACATTATAAATTTAAAGTAGAAATAGTTTCTGACAATATTGTTCTGAAAAACTTGGACTTTTGAAGTATCAGAAGGTTGTCTGGTGACACATATCAACTTTTCCCCAACCTGAAAGGCATCTCAATTCTTTTTCATAGAAAAAAACAGTGGCACACAGGAAATGACAAGCCACAAAAATATTTCAGTTAACTGGTAGCATTTCAGATCAGCCCTTAAGCTTAGTTATAGTTTGAGTTACAAGTACAATAATTTTCTTTTTTGAGAATTAAACAATTGATTTCAGTACAGGGAAACAAGGTGTAAGATCTTTATAAAAAAACTCAGTAAAATAATTGAAAAAAAATTCTGAATTTAGGCTGAGAGTAAGGTGGTTGTTGTGCTGATATTTAACAATGATATGATAGTGTAACTTTGCCTATTAGTTTTAGCAACTTAAAGAACACCTTTTGAAAGATAGAAAAAGTGCTCCAGCTAAGATTTGGAAAATAGGCACTTTTCATAGCATTTTCAAAATGACCATGCAAATAGTTTTTATTATATTAACTTGAAGAGTTTTTTACTTTAGTTAAGAGAACTTCCATACCAACTGTATAGGATACTTTTAAAATGTTTGCTGGCTACTATTGGTCTGAGCTTTGAACATCACTAACACTCAAAATCAAACCATTTAGAGAATTTTGACCGACATAATTTTAATTACAACTTGAATTTCTAATTGTACCCGATACTTCTCATTTTATGCTTACCTTAATAATCTGGTTTTAAAACCATTGTTGACTCAGATTAGTTTCAAAAACATAATTATCTATGGTTATGAACATATTGCCAGACTCTTCTGATATCATTAACAAACATCTGCTCCTTTTATAATCTTTAGCTACGGAAATTAGAGAGGAAATCATACAGGCATCACCTGCATATCTTACTTGCTTTATATAGTTAAAAATAGTTTAGACAGCATACCTTCACAACATTTCTGGTCTTTTCTGAAATCTCAGATTGATGTAATGTTTTTCTAGGCACTGATGAATGTAAGACAAGATGAAGTGATAAAAAGCTTAAGAAATTTCAAAATTGAAAGAATTTAAGGGACAAAATCAGTAAGGCCTTATTTGAATAAAACTTGTAAAAGGGAAATTGTGTTTTGACATACTCTCTAATGCCAGAGGGTGAAAAAAACGTTGGATCTGTCCTTCAATAAAACTGGCTGCTATTACTTTTGGTAATATTACTTTTGGACAAAGCTATGCGTTTTGGGATGCAGAATATATGATATCAGCATCCTTTTTCATGTTAACACCATTAACTGTGGCAGAAAATAGAGTTTGTTACATTCTGTAATGTATCCAGCAATTCATTTTGTCTACTCAAGCAAATGATTCTTAATTAATTTTTCAACAGACCTATATTAATTGTGTATGGTTAGAATCTGAACTGCAATCCTCCTTGACTGAACTGACTAATTTTTTAGTTTGTTAGGCTGTAGTAGCTTCTCTACTAGATCTGTACATTTTAGAAAAAAAATGTGGAATTTTGGAGAATATTTGTAGCAGTAAAAGGCTGGGAAGTATTTGCCCAATCTGACCTACAGTGTTTGTTCTAAAGTTCTTTTCTTTGTCATTACGTTCCAATTTACCTGAGTGAATAAACTTTAAAGATTTGATTTGAGGATTTTTGAATTAACTGTGCCAAGTACTATCCCCTTTATCCAGTTCCATTCTCCCCCAAGGCCTAGTCAACTGAAATTCAAATCTCTTCTGTTACTTAAGAATTGTCATAAGAAACTGAGTTCTGTTTTACATGTGACTAATCCTCTTTTCCCTTTCTTACAAAAGACCTACAGATATAGTGTTATTAACTGAATGTTTTGGAGTGCTCTTTCCTTATTGTTATATCGGAATGGCTTTATCATGACTAACAGTTATAGAAATTATAATGCTAAGTTCTGAATCAGTTCAGAGTCAGATTATGAAACGCATTTAGAAGTTTCTTCATGTGTGAAAATAATTTTAGTGTAACAGTTAATCTTAGAATTTATTTGTCAGCAGGCTTGAAGCTGATTTTGAAAAAGCAAGCTGTGTGTGAATCAGTCAGATGTCACTTCTAGGTAATATCTTTGATAACAGTGTGATTACCTGACACAGAAAGTACATACTAAGAGCAAGGTCTCTCCTGTATATACAGATTTATGAAAATATTTTCTTATTTCTTTTAAACAAAGCCTTATTTGACAATGCTGAAATCAAATTTTGATATCTACCTGTCAATATAGCACAGTATAAGTGCAGTAACCTAGTCAGACCTGCTAGCAGTGTAATGCCATCGACATAAACAGTGTCAACTGCACAAATACGGCCTCACCAGTTGTCGTCTTGAGGTAAACACGCTTTATCTTAGTCAAGAAATTAATTAAAAATGCTAAAGTAATAACAAGTGACTACAACATGGTGCAGGTATATTTTACAGAATTGCAACATTTACCTTAAGCTTGATTCCAGACCTACATTCCATACTGGTGAAAAATTGTTTGCAGTTTTATTATGTTAGTGTCAGGGGAGGAACAATATCACATAGAATTTCTTGTGTGTTTTGTTACGAATTATGTCTGCATTTTCACAGAGGAGTTATTTCCGACTTTATACTGCTTGTCTGCAAAGTTTCCAAGTCCATTTTTGCTATGAGCAAATATATATATGCAAAAAGATAATAACTAAAAACAAAAAGAGCCAGAATGAGACTAAAAAATTTTTAAAAATTATACAAAAATTCACAGCTGTCAGTGTAGATTCAAAAAATCAATTGGAATAATTGGATGCATCTTTAATTTTTCTTAAATGCACGCCCATTATTTCTGCCACTTTTTAAAACTATGTGGGGGGATGCACATATATTCTGATAACAACTACAGAGATAACTACTGATATTTATTACGTATCATTATAATATGTATTATATGATAATTTATATTATGATAATTTATATTAATTTATATATCACATAATTTAATTACATTTAAATTATATGATAATTTCTATGTATATAATCCTATATACATTGTGTAATAATGTATATATAATGATTGTGGAGAAAATATGAAACAAAAAATATTCTACAACTGCGCTCTATTGCACTCATAAAAGGATGAAATTCTTTTTGTCTGACTTGTTAGCAGCTTTAGGAATTATACACACAAAGAATTTCTTCTTTGGATTTTCTTTACAGCAGGAACGTGTACATCTGAGTTTGGTTTTCTTATCATATGTAATATTCATGACATTCAGAAACTTGGAAGGGAAAAAGATGGTCTTTGTCAAAATTCCAGGCAAGAACTCTTCCCAAAAATGAATATATCTATTCTGACAAGAGATGCAATGGTTATTTCTGCATGTAGTAGGATGGCAGAGCTAACATAAGAGATTAGTATCCTGATTTATTTTTTTAAATTCACCCATGTCCTCCTAAAATTTAGGTTGCATTCTGTTAAATTATTAAATTTATTTCAAAGCATTGTGAACTTGACAAGAGAGAATAAGTTCAGTGGTATTCATGAAGTGTCTCTCTGTAGTGCACAAACACTTAATTTGAACAGATACAGCAGAGAAGAGGTTCAGCACTGGCAGGGGAGGGGAGTGCTGGATACTGGCTGGAATACATATTCATTCCTATTAAGACTTTACCAGCTTTAAAGAAGTCACTCAGAGGATGAATGTAGCAATTTTGGTTATTTAAATTTAAATGTGTTGGTAGTCTGAATTTTAATGTTGTGTGACCCACAAAAGACTTTGAATAGCAAAACAATTTGATTTTCTTCTTTCAAAAATTTTTTTTTTATATTTTCTAGAATTTTTTTTAAAGCTTCCATGTAACGGTAGCTACTGTTTAATGTTATAGTCAAAATGTTTTGGGTAATTTCTTGTGTTGTTTCAAGAGTAGGCTGAGAAGCGTTATTGAATATTGACTTGACTTTTAAGTTTGTCTATTCTTTTATTTTTAATAATGTTGAGGTTTTAAAGTTAAAAATTAATGCTAAAAGCTTTGTAGTTTTATATATTAAGATTCCTCTTTGTGCTTAAGACAATGTGTATTTTCAGTAATGTCTTTGGTTTACCTCTTTCTTCTTCAAAGAGGTACAAAAACCACCAATGGCTGTATGTGGTAATTTGAGCTAGCCCTTGAGCGCTTAAGGTATGCACTAAAATCACAGGAAAAATATACTTGGATCCTTTAATACAGATATATGCATTAGTGCAATCTCTTTAGGCTGTGCATGCCATGTTTCTCACATGTAGTGGATATTCCTTTAATTACACTAACAATAGAAATCTAAATGTGAAATGGGTCATTTCCTCTGAAGCTTAGCTGGTTTAAAATATTACCTCCCTCTTGTGTACCCTACTCTGTTGCACAACCTTCATTCCCAGAATGAAGAGCAAAATATGCTTTGTATCAGCACCACAGATATCTTAGTTAAGTTTGGCACATAATAGCCAGGTGGAGGAAGCTATTTCACCCTACTGGTGATGTAGCAGGCAGTTATTATGACCAAGAATAAACAAATGAGAATGATAGAAAGTGCAGCTCACATTTTTTATAACAGACTGTTGAAGCAAGATAGTCTTCCTATCTGTACAACTTGAAGTTTTCCTTTTAGAATATATTTTCAAAAAACAAAGTGCAGGCCAGAAACTATCTTAATGCTATTAAAGGAAAACCTTGCATTTTATTTGTAAATAGAAAGTATACAATGTAATAGCTAAAAATATATATATTAGAATTATTGGGAAAGCAAATTCTGTAACTGGGTTTTATTTGCTTATAGCATAACCCTTGCTTTATCAGTAGATCTTAATATTATTTCAATATGTTTATATAAAATAGTCTGCTGTGATACCTAAAAGGAGCCTCCTAAAAGGAGGCTATAGTATTTATATCACTGAAAAAGATATACATAGAGATAGTTTTAAAAATCCACAGAGATCTGTGGAAGCTCTGCAATAATTTTTTTTATATGAACTTTAAATCCAATATGGACAATAGGTCAATTAGACTATTTACGAAGAAGTATTTAAAGCTGAGAAAGGGTTGTCATGAAAGAAAAAGTGAAGTTGAGGAGGATATTCAGAGGCAAAAGATCTGTATATGTACTGGTATTTCAGAAATAAATTTTATTTAATTCATATGTTTTTTTAAAATAAGTACCTGTAAATAGGTATCTTTTTCAGTCAATTATAAGGCCACTGGTTTTTTACTGCATGTTTATAACACTGACAGCTACCAACATAACTTGCATATAGGTTTTCTGTGCTGTTTATAGGCCATACACTTATGCAGAAAAAACCTGACACGTGTGTTACATAGAAGATATTTCCATACTCATGCCATCTTAAACAGAATTACTTTTTGCATTCATATAGTGTTCTTCAGAATACTATTGATTATACATTAAAAACATATTTTCTCCTAGCAAATAACTCTTGCAAGCAACTTAAAGGACAATCAGAGCTTATATAAATATGAAAAATGAGTCTGTTGAACATAATTTCCACCTCAACTCTCACTCCCAATTATTCCAGCCCTGTATATCATTCAGCTGCTGGTTGAGACAATTACAGTATTCATTTTTTGCCTTTGTCTTTGAATAGAAAGGGTTGATGCGTTTCATTATCATTAAGGTTGTGTTCTAGTTTACTCCAAGCCCAATTTTTGTCACTTGCCTTAGACACCAGAACATGATTGATGGTGTCAGATTGTGTTAAGGTTTACATCATAACTGAAAGGAGACGTTACAGTGAAGTGCAAATTACAGACTACTAAAATGCCTGCCACTAACAATTATGGTGGGGCAGTATAAAATTTCTCATTTGTTTCCAAAGGTCAGATTAATAAAGCTGTGTGGCACATTATCATAAAGGGTGGACCCAGCTGTCTGTTTAGATTATACTTAAGAGTCTAGTGTTTCTAAGGACACTTGGCCAGGAATGAATGCATCCATTTTAACAGGCAGTTTAAATGTGGGTAATTATTATACCTTACTCTGAAGGGATCCAAACCAGAGGTTGCAGTCATTTAAACATCTTTCAGGTTCTTAATTCATATATATATCTATGAATATATTCGATTTTTAATAAAAATATATCTTTAATTATTTTATACTTTCATATATGTATATTAGATTTTTTTATAAGTTTCATTTTTAATCCTGGAGTTTAAAGTAGCTCTCCATGACCTGAGAATATAATTAGATGAATGTGCAGTAAACTAAAATGTATCAAATATTAAAAATAGACTTACTCATATATATTCCTACATGACACAAAATCGAACAAGGAACCTAGCTATTTAAATAAAATATTTTAATTCTATTAAAACAATGAATAGATATTTTATAGCTTAAAGTTTAATTCAAGAGAGTAGAATTAAAAATTATTTTTATATTGTAGCCGTTCAAGTGATTAGTAAGAAAAGCATATAAAATTTTTTGATTTTGCAATTGTGTACTACTTTAGCAAATGAATACAGCTTTCTACCCTTTCTTCCTAATAATAAAATTTCTGGTCATTTTTCAAAGTAACTTTTTAAATATTTGCTGAAATGTAAAAACTAATCTGCTATTATTAAAAAAAGTTGGTGGTTTGTTTTTTTTTTCTCTTCTTTAAGTACACATAACAGCATCCTGGGAAGGATAAAGGAGACTTCTGATTTGACAAGAAGCTGGCAGTAGAGTTACTAAGATATAGATCTAAATATACTAGTGAAGGAATTGATGTCTTAGATTGAATTTAATTTAATCATGAGCAAATACAGAAAAGGGTTACTCTAGTCATCAGTCAGTATTTTAAAGTAAAACTCCAGAACACAGTTTGTATTTCCTAGCAGAATGGGATACTCTGAAAGCATGTTGATATAAATGCTTGAAAAAAGCATGGAACTCCTGAAATGAAAATTTAGGTAGATTATAATTATTTTAAACAAGAGGCAGTACTCCTTGCATACAGCAAGATATTTCTTGGTGTCCACTTTTTCCTTCTTTGCATGAATTAATATGATATTAAAAATGCCGTGTGTGATTGTGTGCAAATAATAAAGTAAAAATTGAATGAAACCTCTTTCAGGAGGAATTTCCCTGCTTTTGTGAAACTAAGCAGGAGATTTGGTGCTTTACCTGTACAGGAATTTATTTGAGTGCATGCAAAGTCATGCATTAATGAAAGAAAAACCTCAGAAAATTGCCTGAAAGAGATGGTATAAGGAGTCACTCAGCTTCCCATTTAAAGAGAAGCAAGACTTCTCTTATCTGGAAGACTAATCAAAAGTGCTCTGTTTATAGGGCAAGGTAAAAATGTTTCATTTTATGGGTTATTACAAAACACTCTGTTTTTTTGCCTTTACGTACCTGCATAAAGACAACTTTATTTGTGCAGCCATGGCCTGGATTGTTTTCTCTAAAGCCTTCTTTTTCCATGCTCTTTCCCACCTGTGCCCCATTTTGCACAAGCTCTGTCTCCCTTTTTCACACCACACATTTGTATCTTTCAAGATTTGCCATGGCATAAAGTAAGCTGTGTTCTCATGGGAGAATATGTGTAAGGCTTAAAATACAACCTCCCTTGAATATCGAAGAGTAGGATATACCTTTGAAATTTCAAAGGTTTTTGGTGATTAAACATTTGAACTAACTTCTTGCTTTCTTCACAGTCGTAGGGCACATAGTTTTCAGTTTCAGATTATGAAAAGGAGTGAACTTTGTAGGTCTGAGTGAAAACAGGTAAGGTGAACATTCAGTTTGGATCATGTCTTTACAAGCTTTTTTTTTGTAAATTGACCTATTCTTCCTTCACTTTGGAGGGCCTGGTGAATCTTCAAGAAATAGTTGTATTTTATTAATTAATAGGAATTCAAATATTTTCTAATTTTTAAAATATTATCTGAAATCATAGTAGGGTAAATTTTGACTGATTCTTAAAGAATTTTTAAGTTTATATGATGTACTGATAACTGTCAGAAAAAGTTTTGATGCAGCTAGGTGCAGGGGGTCAGTCAGAGCTCCTGCTGCCGCAGATGTTCCCGGATAGCGGGTCCCAGGAGGGACTGCTTGTCCTGGAGATCTCCAGCAGGGTCCCAGCCACAGGCTATCCTCTTAGCAAGCTCAGCCTGAGTGAATCAGGCAGTTCAGCTCTTTTGGTGATTCCCACCCCTCTAAGGATTCCAGCTCTTAGCCTGCTAGGATTTGCCTTGGCCGACTCAGGGAAGAAGAGACGAGCAGCGCCGTGTGGGGTTCCACAGAATGGTTTAATGCCAGTTCCGTGAAGGGGTGTCCAGTGACGGCTTCTTCTGCTGAACTGGGCAGCAGCAGGGGTTTTTATGGGGTTAGTGAGGATTGGGAAACTATCCAGTGGTTTTAGGGTCGGGGTGAGATAACCTGTAGCCTTAGGACATCTGGAATGTAGCCAATAGTATCACCAGGAGATAAGAGAGGGTCTTGAGGCAGGAAGCAGGGCCCAGTGACCATGACTGGGCATTTCCTATCTCCAAGGAGGCCTAGCAGCAGGCTCTGCAACCACAAAAAAGTTTGTCTTTCAAAATTGTAATAGTTGACAATAAGGTTTGCCAGATTTTGTTTCACTCAGCTATGGAAAGAATATCCATATGGTATTGCAATGACAGCAAAAAACTGTAATTTTGTGCGGCCCTGCATAACTACATAAGGCTGCTCAGGCAACAGTTATTGATCACAAAGCTGTTTATCAGGATTCTCAGCCTGGGAAAGAAATACAGTGGTATAGATTTTTGTCCATACACTTATCAGAATTTTCTTGCACAGGGTTTGATTAAAAGGTAAATCCATGGCTGATAGGGTAATGGCTGGTTGTTGGTTAAATCATCTAAGAGATTTGGTTACACATCTCAATACCATTCTATAAGCAAGTGTCTTTGTACTCAATGGCAATGTGATAATAGTGGGATCCTTTCTTCTCTTCCTTCTCACTGGACTTTGTATGTGATGCCCAGGCTATAAATTTTTTTTTCTCTAGCATTTGGTGTCCTGTCTAGACTTAACCTAAGCATAGGCTGAGATTGCTATGCTAGCAGGATTTCAAAACAATAATTCTCTATAATAAGGCTCAAATTACTCTCTGTTTAAATTATGCACAATACCCACATATACATTTGGGAATGCTGTCCCACTAGCAATAATCAGTCAAATCTTGATGTTTTCATTCTTTTAAAGGACTATAAAAAATCCTTGGCAGCATTACTTTAATGAAAATTTTAGAAAGCATTTCATTATCTCAGAAATAAATAAATCCAAGAATATTAAAACAAGCATTTTTCTTAGCTTTTTAAAGTCCTGCACAGAGCTGATTAAATGAAGGCTCTCAAAAGGAAGGAAAGATTAGAGAATTTTAGCAAATAGAAAGGCATACAAAGTTCCCATTTGTATTATAAGTGCCATCAAGTTTCTAATAAGCACACATAGATTCTTCCTCATAAAATATAAAAGCTGTGATTTTGTAGCCTTCAGGATAATTGCCCACTAAAAATACATTACAAATGGAGGAAAAAATCCAATAAATACATTCTGGTATCATAATCATAATTTCTGTTTTAAAAGGATCATATACAAGATTGCACTCTGGTCTAATTATAGCAGTGATCTGACCTTCTTTCCCCAGAAACAATGAAAAATCTTATTTCTCTTTATAATTGTAACTGACACCTCAAAATAAAAGCAGTACACATAGTTAGGATTATCGTGAATTAAATACATTGGCAGAAGTAATACAGAATGATGAAAGCTAGAGACAATGTGTTTATATTGCTTAAACATAGTCTTAGGTGGTTCAACATACTCCTGTGTAAATATATATTAATAATCTTATAGAAATATGTCTATGTTTGCAGACATACAGATAAAATGTCAGGACAGACATACAATAACAAGTGTGTAGAAAGAGGATCTCAGAACAGAAATGAGAATCTAGGAAAAAAAGGATTTCTTGTTAGTCTTTAATAGCCTTTAAATAGGTATTTTAAACAACCATTTTTAAGTATCATATCATCTATAGGAAGTGTAATCAAAGTAGCAGGAAATGCTAAACTTTTTCCTGATCATTTTTTAAATTTCTGCTTCAAATTGAAGTATTGGATTAGGCAAAACTTAGAAGTGTGATGTAGTTCAAGATTGAAACATACAAACTCAATGTAAAGTATTATAGATATTTGTTCTTTTAAATTTGGGTTTTCATAGCCTGTTTGGGAAGTTTTTTGGTAAAGTGTGTCACATGACTCTCTGTGACTGTATGCACTCATTCTGGATGAACTCTCTTTAAAGCTTTAGCATTTTTCATAGGTCTGTATTCTAACACACTTGCTGGACACACTGATTACTGGATGTACAAGATGTGCTACCTGCTATCCCCTTTCCTTGCTTATTAAGAAAAAAAGTCTTTTTATGTGCCTGTTTATCTTCATAAGCAGTCAATTGCAAATGACATTTCCTCCTTTCCTTGTCTCTCTGGAGAGGTATTATGAGACATGAAACCTGTTTACTTTCTTTCAAGCTTTTCTGTACTGACTGAGATTGCCCTTTTTCACATGTCTACTTTATTCTTGCAGTCGTGGCAAGCGCTCAGAGTTGAGGGGAATCATAAATGCAAGCAAGCTACAGGCTTGCCATTCAGAACATGAAGGTCAGTACTGTTTCCCACTCTGGGATTGCAGTGTCTCATCAGGCACCCTAGCAATCTGATCTAGTTGCTATCAGAAAAGTCAATATTTGCATTTTGTTGAATATGCATACCCACCAGTGTTTGGAAAAAGGGTTATTTGGTATCTGTGCTTGTATGATTATCTTGTTTGCATTCACAAGATACTATCTGCAAATCCTCTAATGATTCAAAGACAACGTTGTATTGAAGTTATTTCATTATTAGGATTAATTCATTGCCATTCTAAATTAAACAGGCTTAGCATTTTTTGTTCTTTAATTTCAGATAGGGCACTGGAAGGACAACTTGAAGAAAAATGTCAAAAAATGCTTTAACTCATGGAATGTTAAATGTACACAGAGAAGCCATTTTAGTTCATGTTATGTTTGCATATCACTTTTTAAAGTACTTTTGAATCATGCTAGTTGCTGTGAAACATTGGTTTCTCTGCAAACAGCAGTGCAAAATGATTTTTAAATGGCCTAAAAATTAATTGATGGAATTTTAAAAGAGCCCTAATCTGAATATGAGGATTTTCTTAACTTGTGTGCAATCACCTTTTGCAGGTTATAGAGTCAAAAACGTTCTCTACTGATAGACATATATATACATATATTGAATTTGATTAACTTCTGTGAGATTCTGCAGGTGTGCTTGATTTTGATGGCAGAGACGTAAATCAGAGCACATAATTTTGGAAGATGTAAAATGCAGTAAAAGAACCCTTTTCAGAGTACCATGGAAGTATCTTAGCAATTCATTTGCAAAATTGCTCCCACATGCTTTGGGAAATATTGGGCAGAGGTCAGTAATTTAGAAATTTATATCTCTTTTCAGAGTGATTCAGTTCATGAAAATGCTTTTACTTTCTTTGCACAGAAAAATTCTAAATTGGTTGATTAAGTTGAGGTAGAAGAGGTGGGTTGTGCTTAGCACAAAAACAGGGACCAAAAAGATCTTGCCATCTTCCAACAGCAGATGGAAACAATGCATTTTAAAGTTTTGTTTTGAAGGGAATACCCCTCTCTTAAACATTATTTTGACGAGCCAATTTAATTGTGCTTCTGCTTATCAAAGACAGTGTCTGTAGAAAATGGTGCTGGACATCAGAGCAACCAGGCAAGGCTTTTAAGATAGCAAGAGGGAGACCTGTCCCTTCTTCTGGCACCATTCTCAAAATAAGAGAGAAAAGCTGGATATCAGTGAACCAATTTTGTTAATTGTGTCTTAATTTTTCCTTGGTCTTTAACTCAGGACTTGTGAGCTTTAGTGAGCTTTACATCAAGTGGCTGAATCACATTATGCATGCAAAGAAAGCTAGCAGACGCCTAACTATGTATTCTGTCCTGAGTGCTTTCTGACTTGAGATGCTGTAGAGGCCCAGAGAAGCTGACTTTAGTTCCAGAGTGGACTGTGGTAATGCTACTTCACAAAATGTAAGGTTTTCCACTTAAGAAATAGACAGAGAGGAAAGCTTTTCTATAACTCAGTGAGCAGGAGAACCTAGGGGCTAAATATGTTGTTATTTTCTAAATGAAAAATAAACAATAGCAGTTTATCCACAGCATGCAACGATAGCCACAATGTAAAACAGCACAAGCTGCAAGAATAATGTTAAATTTAAAACTGTCTATAGGATGTACATCCTCTAAGTTGAAGGAGTACTCATGCCATATTAATATTTGGTTCTGTCAAAGTTATGGAGCATATTGCAATACAGCCAGCTTCTGAAAATGACCTTTATTTGCAGTATCTGTACGTCATCAGTTATTAGTGTTTCTTTTATTCCTGAGAACTCTGGGATAAGCTAGGCCTTTCAGAAGCAGGAACTAAAGTTCATATTGCATGAATTGAATTTGTTAGAGCCTTTAGTCTGTTAGTCTTTGCACAGAGAGTCATGACCAAGAGCTTGAAATACACATTGTATTCATTTCAATGCCCGTGCTCATGTATTGATTTCTGAAACTTTGTCATGTCATGTGTAAAACAGAAACTGAAAGCTGGTTTTGCAATGGAAAATCAGAAATATTTTAAATAAGTAGAATTTTCCCACTCAGCTTTACAACGCATACAGAAGTGCCTCAATGTCTACATTCCTCTCACAACTGTTTTCTCACTAGTAATTATTCCATTATTTCGTAACATTTGTTTCCATGTAGGTACTGTTTGATTGATTCTATTTTATTGTCCCAAGAGCAGAACAGACTATGTCTTGTTCTTTTTTTGTTCAGCTTGGACATTTTGACACGTTTTTCTGGAGTTAAAAAGAATTTCATCTTGAACAATATCAAACTGATTTTTTGGCTGTTGGATTGAAAATCTTTGGCTACCCCTATACTAAATAAATAAGCAGCAAATGATAAATAATGGAGCAGTCATTTTCTTCTACTAAATAATGAAATTCATATAGTGAAAAAAATAAACCATTCTATTTTATGTTATCTGAAAAATTGATAACTAGTTGGTAGGCTTTACATTATTCAGGTAACAAAAATTATGCAATACATTTGGATTTGATCTGCTTCTTCCCTTCAGCTGTACAATTATGCAGTTTAGCAGAATATGCTTTATCTGTTCACTTTGAAACCCAAAAATTTGCGTGTTACAAATTAGATATTGGAAAAATCAAAGTATATATTTTTGCTTTCAATGGAGTAGCAGTTTTTGACTAACTTTTTGCTTAAAAGGTAGCCTCAATAGTAACTGGTATTTCTTCAAATATAAAAATGTATTAGCTCATTCCTTAGTTGTAAAAATATTTTTTCTACTTGTATTTTAATAAGAGATCTGTTATTAATATGTGGAATAACACTACTAACCTTTTCAGAAATAGTTGTTTACAAAATTTCTGTTACCTTGGTCCCAGTTTGCACATACCACCTATGCTGGTTTTGACAGAGAGCCATGTGTTCGACATGCAGATTTACATACAAATGTCTTAAAGGGATATCAAAATACTTGATGTTCTCCTTTATAGCAGCTATGTTTAAAATAATGTGTTGTGTGTGCTTTAGTTGTGAGTTCAAGATGTAATTTTGACTGAGCTTTTCCAGTGCGGTGTTGCAACACTGAAGAGATTTGGCATAAATTATGCAGTACAGCAAAAATGGGTTTTGTAGTTCTGTTGTTCACCTCTCATGTTTTTAGAACCTCAAAAGTCACTTTATTGCCAAAATAGTTAGAGCTTAATCAAAATGACATAAATTTTTAGATGTGCCTATGAGCTAAAATTGGTAGCACTTCTACCTTTTCAGTAGATTTGTATTTTTTTCCTATATAAGTAATAATTTTATTAATCTAAAATACGAAGAAAAATGAATATAAATAAAAAATTGTCCATTGCAGTGAAGACCTTGTATAAGAAATGCAGTCCTCACAATTATATGCCAGACAAGCAAACCTTCTTTTCCTTTCCTTTCTTTGTTTCTCTTTTCTTTAATAATTTATAAAGTTTTGAACAGATAGGTAAAAATCTGATTAATTTGATTGGAAAAGGTTAATGTTATGGTTGTAATAAAAAAAATTTAAAAATCTGATCATGTAATCTCGTAATAAAAAACAAACTCGAGCCCATCAATGGCTACAACTAGAGGTTTTGAGTAGCTTATTCAGCAAGTCTTGGCCAGCCAAACCCCTGACCAACACTGGGCAGGAGTCACTTTCTGAAATTAAGGTTGCAGTCTTATGTTTGTCATGTAAAGGTTAACATGCTCTTCTGGGATGTGAGAGGTCTAATTTTGAGTCAGATCCTACTGATTTGACTATTACAGAGCATAGACAGATCTTACACAGGTAAACAAGATGGACAAGACTGTGAGAGACAATTTGATCCTGTCATTTAGCAGATACATTTTTTGTTTTAACTCAATCTTAGATGACTTGTTTGCCAACAAATCAGAATCAGTTCTGACCAACAAATCAGTTCTGATCAGAACTTACTGTAAAATGTATGGATTGAGTTCATGGAGCAGCTGCAAATATTTTGTGCTTTTGCAGCTGCCATCCTGTACCCTTAGAAAATACCATGAAAGAGCAACAAAAAAAAAATCTTTCAGGCAGCAGAAGAATCCCTGAGCTTCCTTCACTCATATGAGCTGTCATAATTAATTTAATTCCTCCAGTTTAATACACTCTTGAATGCTTACTCATTTGGCTGATGCAGGTGATATCAAGGTATAGCATTATACATATGTCTGTGTACTGGAGATTTCCTCATGTACAGATGATTTAAACATCTATATTAGAATCTAGTAGTCAAAAATACAGAAGTTAATTTTAGCCCATGCAGTACTCTTCTGTATCTACGTCATGCTTGAAGGGTTCTACTAAGGTTACAGACTTTCTGTATCTTTATTTTTGGCACTAAAATCACATACATATTTTGCATGAAACACATCAAACCAGATTTTCTTAGAGATATCTTATATTTGTGAAAAGATGATATGGCTGTGCAGACCTTGACTGTACATCTTTCGTGTCCTCCAGAGCTTTAATCTGAGGACTGTACTTTTTTCTGTCAGCTTTTCTCATGGAAATATATACATTTCCTTATATATAGATTATAGGAAAGCCCCCTACTGACTTATACACACAAGATAGGTCACAAGTCATATTCTTCTGTACCTAACAGATATTTGAGTGGTTTGGTAGCAGAATTTTTGAACTGGAGAGCTATCCCCAGTATGAGATTATATTTGTAATCCTTGCTTGCATTAAAGGAGTCCAGAATTTGTCTCAGAGGAAACCATTAAAGCATTTGTAAACCACTGATCTGTTCAGGGATTTTCTATTGTTTATCTAGGGCAAGCCTACCGGGTGGCAATTCTATTTAATATTTCCTTATTTGGAGGAGACAATGTGAAGGTACTCAGAACAAAAATAGTATACAAGATAGAAGTTAATCATTAAATAATCAAAATAGCATGAATGAACCCATGTAAAGTCTAAAACTGGTGTGGTCTTATGCTTATTGTTCAGAAACAAAAAGTCAAAAAAGTAATTTGAAAAATCTGGGTTTGATCTTGAGGAAGACATCCCTAGTTACTTAAAATTACCTTACTTGACTCAGCTGAACATGGCTGAAATGTCTAATTACAATAAAAAATACCTATGCTATTATTAAACACTTATATTACAGCTTTAGGTGCCTGTGAATGGTACAAGTTATATTATTTGGTGACATTATTTATAATTTTGCCTGGGGATGACTAGTTTCTGCTTAAGAGGAAAAAAAAAAAGAAATATTGGAAAATTAGGAACATGAACAGATATTCAAAAACTTAGGTAATTAAGACTGTATGCTTAAGGTATTACATTTTCACTGAATCTAGTGTTCAATCTACACGTGAATGTGCAAAAGAACTAGATTTATGCCAATAGGCAGGAAGATGATTGCATTCATATTGAGGTTGCCTAACATGACAAACAGCCTTCAACTTGAAGAAATGAATCTCATTTCATTTTTATTTTTCAGTTCTGTAGCAGGAATCTATTTCAATATTTCTGTTGTTCTGGAATGTGACACTATGATAGAGAAGAGAGGCAATTTTTATGTGTCCCCAAACCATGTAAGGTTAAAATTGGAATTTTACTGGAAGACAATATAACTCAGGCTGATCACAGTTGAAATTCTGATGTGAATTTCTCTGTTAACAATCAGACAACAAGCTGGTATCAGTCTCTCTCTTTCAGAGTTTAGTTTTGTGTATGAAGTGCATTTCTATACACCATAAAACTCCCCAAAACAATAGGACTGTCAACTGCAATAAAAGACAAAGGCAAGAGAGTAGAGACTCAGAAAATTAGAGGCATTCTTGTAGATACAGTAGTGACATTGACACAAAGCAGTGCCAGGAGTCTAATAATAAGGAACTTATATTCTGAGTATTTGCATTCTATCTCAGGTGTTGTAAATATTACCACATTTCTAGCAATTTATTATGTTCTTGACTTGAGGGAGACAGCTATAAGAAATGAAAACCAATTATTTTTAGAACATATATGTTGGTTTAGTGAATGCAGAACATATTAGCTAAATGAGGGTATGCTCCTGTTGGCTTAACTCTGACCTCATGTGTTAGACAACCTGGTTTCTGAAGCATATATGTAATATATATATAATACCTATAGGTGTTCATAGTTTTAGTAGTATGAGAAACAGTGGCAAAAACTGAAGATAGGAGAGCAGTGATTTTCTTTCCAAACCTAATTTTATATAATTTCTTATAGCTACAATTGGATTGAGGTATGTGCAAATAATAACAACAACTTTCATTTCAATAGGTAATGTGTGTTTATATGGTACTAATTCCTTTTTTATTTTTTTTTTTTTTCTGGGAGCTGGTCACATTATACAGCAAAATAGGAAATGAACTCTCTATGCCACATTTTCTAGTTAATAGGAATTTTATGCTTTATCTGCTATGCTAAAAGTAATTTCCCTTCCATGCCCCGTCTATCTACACTGTCCATAGAAGACAAAATTATTTGAGAGGCATATGCCTTGAGTGCCAATGCTGGAGTTTTTTCATAAAATGTCTCCCTTCTGATTTTTTTTCCTTAGTTAAATATAGTGAAAATGTGAGTAAACTGTATTGTGGAAAGTACATATGCTTAAAACTAAATGAGATAAAACCACAAAAGAAGAAAAAAAAAAAAAGATTTCGCATTATTCTTTTACTGCAGAAAAAAATTTAGCTTTATATTAAAGTCCCTGAAACTTGAGAACTGAAGCTTCCTTAATACGTACTGGGATTTCTTTAGGTGAGATTTCAACACAGGCATGTGCTTAGTATTTGTAGTTAGGGCATTTTAATAAATAAGAAATTGCAACCTAACAAAGAAGACATTCTCATTTCCAGAATCCACTGAGCCTTTGTGTAGCAGTAGTCATTCCAAGATACCATGCAGCAAAAATTTATCCTTATTCTTAGGGACAAAAGGAGCTTCCACTCCTCAGCAACATGGCTACTGTGATGATGGTGGTCTACCTGAAGTGCTCAGTGCACTCATGCATCTCACAACTCTAGGTAGCAGTCTGAAAAGTCAGTGTGCTACCAGATTTTCTAGGCTCTGAAAAAAGCCTAACAAAATTAAGAATGAATGGAGAGAAAACAGAGCAACTGGTGTTTTTTCACATCCCTGAAACAATACTTTAGCTGTAACGTCTCTGCGTTCTATGATTTACCCTGATAAATCTGGATTTGCTTCCTTGTCTTTATATAAGTAGGGTGCTAATTCCAGTGTGATTATAGAGCAGAGATCCGCCCCTAAGTCTGGTTGTGACAGGACCACAGAGAGAAATAAACACTTCTAGCCCTGAGGAGAAACTGCAAAGATTGGGAGTATTTTCTGTTGGTGTGCTGACTAATCTGAAGATGGGATGGAGATTGCAGGACAGCGCATGACTCATAGTACAGCTTTCAGCAAGTTTAATCTATCTCCAATTTCAGACTTCAAAATTTTGATGTCAGTGTTTAGAACAGGAGCTCTTAATGTTCTTCCACTGTCATATTAACATATATAAAATGAACATTGACATAGAAGTTGTCTGTGATTCAAGTACAAGTTAAAGACAGAAATCAATTTTAAGAGGATTGCATATTTAAGAGGATTGTATTTTTGCAGCTCTGACTTTCTCACACTTGAAGTGAGAAAGTGTATAAATGTCTGTAAAATTTAAGATTTTTTTTTTAATATGGAATTTGGAACTATTTAAAAGATGTTGTAGGTGATTAACACTAAGAAAAATGACGAGAAAATTTATGCATTATTGCATACAGCTAACCATAGAATAGGCCAACAAATCCAGTGACATTAACATGAACTTGCATTTATAAGATGCTGACTGCCTTTGATGACTACAGTGAAACTGTTTAATAGCATCAGGAATGTGTTTATTTACAAGATGTTTTATAGACCTAGCACAAGGAGTTTAACTGCTGGATGAATTTTAGGTAACATTAAAATTATTTTGACTTGCTCTCACTCTAATAAATCTCCTGATGTTTATTCTCCTTCATGTAAGTTGTTTTCTACCTTAACTATCAGCTCTGTCCAAAGGTAAATTAAATACTTCCTAGTCAGTACATAGTTAAATATTTATTAGCTACCATTTAATTCCTTACATTTTTTTTTCTTCTTTTATAGTCTGGGTTATTTAGAAAAGGAAGCTGATAGAGTCATCTGAAGTACCTTTTTTTTTTTTTTCTCCTGTCAGTCCCTTCATAATGATTTTTTAAGCATATTGGTCAGGTTGGGTCAACTTGGAAACAAAAATTGTAGTTTTAAAAATACATTCTACCATGTTTATCCTAGTTAACAACTTTGCAAAATTAACTATTTAATTAGTATCTCACAGAGAGAGAAGATGTTTTTAAGATATGCTGCACATAAGTAATGTGAGTCTAACCTCTATATACATGTTGGCATGTCAGTTGTTTTGTCTGTTTGGTCTATTTACCATAGACTGTGACTATTGTCTGGTAGCATGTTATAGGAGACATGGATTGACTGTAAAATATGAGAAAATCTGGGGGCAAGGAAAAGTAAAATGCAAAGGCAGTGCTGGGAGACAGAAGACGACGAGAAAACAAGTTTCTTTGGGCTGATGGCTCAAAGAGCAATCTATACTCTTTATTTTTAATTCTTACTAGCCAAATGACTGTAATTTCCTCAATAAGAAAATTATATAAGTTCATAAAAGACATGAAAGAAAGCAAAGGTGATCATAAACATTTTTCTGCAGAGGGAAGACTGAGTGTCTTCCACAGAGAACACACCAGATGTGGTGTAGAGTACTCAGGATTTAAACAGAAAAATGTCTGAGATATCAAATCTTAACCCTTATGCAAGTAGATATGTGGAAATTAACACTCATTTTTGTTCATGTATCTCAGGACTGAATCTTATTGGCTTTGAGCACCTGATTGAAATTAGTCATTAGCCAACAATATGCCTGTCTTTCTCCTTTGGCTTCCACCTCTTCTTGGAGCAATGGTTAACCTGCATGGATAGTTTTCTGTTGATGTACAAAGTGGTGAATTTCTTTGTTTCTCTGCAGTGACCAGGAGAGTGCCTAATGTTTGAAAAAATAACTTTGCATTAACGTGGCTTAGTTCTGCCTTCTGACTGATTTATATTAAATGGAGCTTGACTGTATGAAACAAATTTTTTAGAAAGTCATCCCATGTAAGTTTGCATACAGCGCCTTTGTAACAACACTATATTGTTTATGAAGCATCACTGTTATTCTGTGGTGTTAATGTGTTGTTTACAGGAACACTGCTGTGTAAAAACGGCTCCAGTCATATGGTATTCTGTGGGGAACAAAACTATTACCATTCCTTCTTAGCTTTACTAGAATTATCTTTTGGTGGGTGAGAACATTTTGCACTTTTTAAAAACTTTATCTCAGAAGTAATAGAAGGAGGCATTCAGAAGATAAAATTATTGAAAACTGGAGCAGTAGAAATGGAAAAAAATGACAAGAAAGAAGATCTTGGTTCTGTACTTTAGGAGTAATGAGACAAAATTCTGTTCTAAAGTGTTACAAATAGTAGTAGAGGAGAGAGGTATGCATGAGTATTAGTGTAGAATGAGTAGTAGTCATCATTTTCCTTTTCTTAAATTACACCAGAAAGAACACTTGTTTCACTCCATGAGGATAGAAAAGATGAGGTCTCTGAACAGATTATGAGACTTCTGTGTTCTGTTATGTGCTGTCAGATTTTTATATGGTTAAATCTTAACTCTTGGTGGATTAAGAAGCTTTATACTACTGAGTATCATTACTGTGACTAGTATTGATGAAGAGCAAGCTGTGAAGGGAACTTTTTTACTTTATAGTGCAGCACTGCACTATATCAGAGACATATGGTGAAGACTTTCCCAATGTGGGGAAAATCGAAAGTATACTCAAGGTTGGACAAATTTTTGACTGAAGTTGATGGTCCTCTTCTGTTTCAGAAGTGAATCAAAATTTTATAGTGACAGTGAATTGAGACTTCTCAGAATTGCAATTTGTTCAGAGCCAAGGGGCTTTTTACTATCAGTAAATTTTATTGCCTTCAAGTATTTTAAATGTGAGATGTTTTAGTATCCTGTGCCCTCAGCAAAAATCAGGATACTGTCTATTACAGTCTCAACCACTTTACCTGGTCAATTCTTTCACGTGAATACCTTCCCATGGAGAATTTTTTTCCAACAAATTCATATTTTCTAATAAAAATCTATGTTACATTATCTGATTCTTGCTAGAACAGTGCTTCCAGTCAGCTTCATTCCATATGATCGTTATTCTCTCAGGATCCTTAGCATCAAAATGCTGACTACTGCATTTTAAACTCATCTGTGACCCTGAAGTGTACTGAAGAGTAAAGAAAGCAACTGAGATGACTTTTGCTGTATTTTGTGATTTTATCACATGCAGTGTGACATTAAAATCTGAAGGTAAAGTTCTCTCTAGCAGAAAACTGTATTTCTCTTTATCTGTTCTCTAGGATTCTTTATTCCTTAATAATTTAGTTACTTTGATTTGATTTTATAAAATACTTGACAAAAGCATAAAAGAACATAATGATTTTTGTAATGTTCTTTATCAGAATGCCCATGAAAAGGAAGAGTTGATTTTTGGACAGAGTTTGGTTATTCCTTCATGTTGCTGAGTGTAATATATATCTTTATTGCAAGTTCAATTTTGATTTTGTGGAATCACTTGTCATGTGTTACATAGACCTGATGCATAAGATTCCTGGCAAACAAAGCAAGAGGACAACTGTAGCACAGCAAAATATTTTTTAGGTGACAGGTTGACTTTCCCTAATGAAATATTTAGCTTTACTATTAAAGACATGCTTGAGCTTTTTTAAATAACACATTTTATTCTTCCTCACCTTTTTTTAGTTACTTCTCTAAGATCAGTTTCTTATACTCTTTTTTCATATTGAGATATTGCTAATTTTTTTGACAGTTACTCTAAAGTTGACCTCTTATCCATAGAATCGTTCATGGGATTATCGTGTCATGTATGGGGGAACAGGGTAAAAAAAGATTAGCCATACCTTGTAGACAACTTGCAACTATTTTACTTTGGTTTTAAACTTTAGGTATTATTTATATTTAATCTTTAGTTATCTTTGGCATGTTGCTTACTTGAAGGCAAAAAAACCCCACTATTATTCAGAGAGTGGATTGGCTTGATTAATACACCAACTAATAAAATTTGCTGAAAAACAATTCTGGTTTAAAGAAGAATATATGAGTATCTGCCAAGTACTGTCAAAAAAGGTTGACTTAATAATGAGGAAAAGACCCTAATGTGCAGAAGAATGATTTGGCTATTACTGGGAGTCTGGGTTTAATGCTAAGATATCACTTAACTTTTTTTTTCTTTTCTAGTTTTGTTACCTCACAAAGATACAGCATCGTTCTATATCCAAACAAAAAGTGTTGGAATTCTGGACTCAATAATCAAACATGTGAAAAGATTTTAGATCTTCTCTGTAGTGACAGAAGCGCTGGATTTTTTTGAAGTGCCTTTGATAAGCCAAGTCCATTTGTATAATTTTAGTCTAATATTTTGATTTCAGTATGATGATTTAATTAGGACAAACTTTTGATCAAAATTTGAATGCTATTTGTGAAAAGAAAGTGAACTGGATTTGCAGTAGGATTATATGCAGTGATAGATGCACCCTCCTTTTGCACAGCTCTTGTATGTCACACAAGAGATTTTTCAGGGAGAATTTTGGCAACTGACTGACTTTTCCTCATGAACTGGAATAGATGAGGAATGACACTTTCCCCCAAATTTGTGCCCATTTCATAGAAACAAAGGTCTCCATGAAAAATCTGCTCACTGGTTCTTGAAGAGATCTTTGTCTTCTGTATGTTTAAAATTGTCTTTGTTCTCAGGAGCTATTTAATGTTCAGTGGTTTGTGCTCTGTCCATGTTAACTGTTGGCATTAATGTGGCCTTGATGTTGTTTTGCAGTTTTCCTTTTAATCTCTCAGAAATGTTCTACTTAAAAAGGAAACTGAATCTGATTACAACTTAAATGTATAAATATACAGTTTTAAATTGGGGTTTTGTACAGAGAAATACTAATTTTTAAGCTTGAATCTTTCCTGTTTGCTAAGAAGAGATTATTTGACTCGTCTCCAGATCATCAGCTAAATTCTGAAGCTAGTCTTCTTTTGAAGAAATCCATAAGCATCCTACTTTGTTACACACCAGTTTTTAGTTTTTAGAGTTGTGGTAGCCTGTTTCTTATGTCCATATAGCTCTAATATATGTGATGTTTGCGAACTATTCATTTCTCACATAGCAGGAATACAAAACCTATTTCAAAATTTGTTCTATCATGCATTGTTTGTAACAGTGTAAGTCAGGTATGTTGGCCTAGGTGGACTCAAATAGAAGGATGACTTTCGGTCACAACTTCCAGAATCACATAATAGTGGATTTCATTGTTGTTCTAACAGAGAAGTATGAAGAAATAAAAACAGAATAATAAAGCTACCTGCCAAAGCTTTTCACATTAAGCAAGCTTTGATTGACTAAGCATAAAGGTGTAGGTGTTTGTAAATCGTGAATCCCAGAAAGAGAGAATTTTCTTTTCTCTGTCATGAACAAATAAGAAGATAGTAGAAAGGAAAGAAAGTTTTTGGAGGGAAGGAAAACGAAATTTTAGGCCAGAACATCTTATTTCCCCCAAGAGATCCACTTTCTATTTTTTCAACTATAAGAATGGGTTAGAGTCACAGCAATAAAGCAGCTTTTTCTTGAGGAATGAGAGGGAAACAATTTCTTTTTACCCTGCTACATTTCCATTTTATTTTTCAGAAAGTATAGCAGTATTAGGAAAAGCAATCAGAGAGTTCCAGAATAACATCTTACTTTTTCCATTACAGAGAAGAATACAAGTGTCCTTTGCTCTTTATGCTTCTCTGTTTAAGGACAAGCTATGTGTATTATATTTTAACAATTTTGAAAAATAGCTATCAATAACAGCTCTTTTCACCTCATGTACTTTCCTTTGCTTTCTCTTCTTCAGAATTACACGCATTGCTATATATTTTCTACTCAGAACTCAGTTCATATCAGTATTTCATAAACTCAGTTGTGTAATAGCTTGGAATTCACAGTTTATAAAAGAGTTAGATATGTATACTAACATAGGGATACAGAGTAATATGTCTGATGATAGATGTTATCAGACCTATTAATAAAAAACATTTTTGCAGTTTAGCCTTGGATTTTGTTGATGTTTATCCTTGAAAGTCTGTGTCAGCACCAGCATTAAAGTAAATCTAGTTTTTAATGCTATTTGAATTCATTTTATGAGACATTATATAAGATGAATTATGCATTATTTTATGCATACTTGCAATGCAGTCTTTTAGAGTTTAGATTTCATGTTATTTCATTTCATAGTTTTATTTAACACTTGAATTGTCATGGCCTTGGGGTGTTCTGCTGTTTTCTACTTCAGGTTAGGGTCTATAGACCTTCTGTTTTTCTCCTATTTCTTCACAGCCCTGTAACTGTAAAACTTAGCTTTTCTGCTTTGTTTTTACATCTGTTCTTCATGGAAAATACCTTTTCAAAAAGATTGTTTCAGAATAGTTCAACAATAGTAACAGAAAAATAAACAGTGAGTTTGTTTAGATGACTATTTTCTAATGTTGCTCTTATTCTAGAGAGAATGTAGAAATGATCATCTTTTTGCACATTCCAATCCTAGTCACTAGTGTTTAAGAATTACCATGCTTGAGGGAATTCATCCTGTTTACAAAATTTCATGA
>VXBQ01006515.1:707792-931005 GCA_013400175.1 Phainopepla nitens | reverse complement strand
AATTAATGTAGGAATTCAGGCTATTCAAGACCCAGAATTTACATCTGACTGAATGAATGTCAAATTGGATTTTCATGAAATATATTAGGGAAGCTATTTAAGAGAAGATAAGATTTTTCTTGTGGAGAAGTGGTAAAGAACACACAAGCCCTTGCTTTACTTGACGCTGGAAATTTTATTTATTCATTTAGGTGCTGAAGAGGAAAAACCCTATCGTTCAATACAAGGCTTCTGAGTTTTGTTTTGAAAACTGGTTCCCTTATTTACCTTCCTCATTTTCTTAGAAAAATCAGAAGTTAAACTATTTTCTCCATGATTGCTGAACGCTTAAATCAAGTCCACACAGAACCTTTGAATAACACAAACCTACGTGGAGCATTCAATTTAAATCTAGAACAGATAAATGAAATAACATCAGGTTAAAATATGAATGGTTGATGTTTTGGTCTTCAATTATTTCTCCTTTCTTATGTTTAAGTTATTGGCGAAGAAATGCTATGTCATATGCATAGAAGGATATTCTTACCATTGGAAAAGATTTCCAATAACTTGGTATTGAAAACAAGCCATGGTGGACATGCATGTTTTACCACATTTGAGATCATAACACAGACATGTCTTTTTTCCAAATGCTTTGGCTGAATCAAGTAAACAAAGGAAACCTGAATATTACTATTTTTTAGCTGTGTTTTGTGTATTTCCTTAGATGTGAACTTAGGAACCAAAATCACATGCTTAAGATTTTTAATTTTTTCCTGTCTTTGTGTCTTCCATCAAATCTAAGTTCATGACTGGAGAACTGGCTTCCCATGGCTTGGACAGGTGATAAACTGTCTGGATGACCAGGCCTGGGGAGCGATGGTGAATGGAGTTGCATCCAGTTGGTGGATTGGTCACTAGTGGGATTTTCCAGAGCTCAGTATTTGGCCCAGACCTGTTTAGTATCTTTATGGATGATCTGGATGAGAGCATTGAGTACACCCTCAGTCAGTTTGCAGATGACATCAAGGCGGGTGGGAGTGTTGATCTACTGGAGGGCAGGAAGGCTGCACAGAGGCCAGTTGTATGGGCCGAGACTCGGAAAGGCCAAATGAGGGCTGGGTCCTGTGCTTGTGTCACAACAGCCCCATGCAGCGCTACAGGCATGTGGCACAATGGCTGTAAAAATGCCCAGCAGAAAAGGACCGGGGGGTGCTGGTTGACAGCCAACTGTTAACACGAGCCAGCATGTGCCCAGGTGGCCAAGAAGGCCGATGGCATCTTGGCTTGGATCAAGAATAGTGTGGCCAGCAGAACCGGGACAGTGATCATCCCCCCGGACTCAGAACTGGTGAGGTCACACCTCACATCCCGTGTTTAGCTTTGAGCCTCTCACTACAAGAAAGACTTTGAGGTTCTGCAGTGTGTCCAGAAAAGTGCAGTGGAGCACAAGTTGTGATTGTTTAGCCTGGTGAAAAGGAGGTTCAGAGGGGACCTTATTGCTCTCTATAACTGTCTGAAAGAATGTTAAGTGGGGATTGGATTCTTCCAAGTAAAAAGCAATAGTAAAAGAGGAAAAGGCTTCAAGTTGCATCGATGTGTGTGTGTTAGATTGGATATTAGGAAAAAAAAATTACTTGACTCAAAGAGTGGTCATTGGAACAAGCTGTCCAGCGAAGTGGTGGAGTCATCGTACCTGAAAGTGTTCAAAAAACATGTAGATGTGGCACTTGAGGACATGGCTTATTGGTGAAGATGGCACTGCAGGGTTATAAGTTGGACTCCATGATCCTGAAGGTCTTTTCTAGCCTTAATGATTCAATGGTTCTAGGCCAAATTGATTTTTAAAAGTATTACACTGGCTGTTTTTTCTAAGCCTCTGGTTATCCCTCTAGAAGTCTAAACTGGAATGAAGATTCTTCCTCTCTCTCGCATATTGGAATAAAGAAAATAAATTGAAGGTAGCCAGAATTATCTTAAATATTAATTCAGATGTGAGAATAGGAGTATGGCCCTTGCTGTTGACCATTAGATTCTAGGGACTGAACTGAAAACTGGGGGGAAGAAAAGTAATCCGTTATTCATCTGCTGATTCTTGTGGTGTGTATTGACTTTTAAGGTGTCTGTTGCATATTGTTGAGATTGCATATTATTTTAAAATAAAAGGCACTAAATTATCCCTGATAAATTTTCAAGAAAGATGTTTCCTTTTTATTAGAACACAATATTAATAGATAATAATATTACAAAAATCACTCTATTTACTAAATTCTTTTTGTCTGTTGTTCTCTTATACAATTGTTCAGTGTGACAGCACAACTTCTTATTTTTACAGTACTCAAGTTAAGAAAATGCCAAAATAAAACAGCAAATACTCCACTTAGAGGGGGAAAAAACGGAACTGAAACAAACCAAACAAACCCCAGGCCTTGAAAGTATAACGATTTTAGTCATTAGCACTTGGAATGCTTTCTGTGTTACCTGCAGGAATTTCACAGTACTGACACAACTTCAGATGGTGCACTTAACACTTTGCTAAATCATTTGCACATTTTTATCTGTTTCAACTGGCATCTCTGCCTCGGAAAGCTTCAGTTTCTCTTTTATCATAGCACACAGGTATCAAGTTATAGGAAAGTGTGCCTCATTCTGAAAGAACACTTTGAATTGTCTGTGACGCAAAATCTACAGAACTTTTTTTTTTTCCTTGCTGAATTAATTTGTGGTACTCTTTTGGTGTCCCTGTGAGTGGAATATTACTGTCAAGACTTCTGTCTGTCCAAAAATGTTCTTCAAGAAGGGAAATGCGGGAAGGAAAGTCATAAAACTCTTGTGAGAATGAGGAAGAGAGAGGAAGATAGAAGTTTAGTACCTACAAATTGTCAAGCTTACATGCCCAGACAAAATCACTCCAATAAAGTTATGTTGAAAAAATATAGGCCATATATATTGATGAATGTTGCTTAAACTATCTATTAAATTCAGAAAGAAAATTAAAAATAACTATAAAGGAAATAGCTTTCCACCTCTTTTTCAAAAAGGGTGCAAGGGCTCCAGAAAGCTTTACAAATACATTATCCATCATTTTTCTGTTTTCTAGAAATTGTAGTGCTAACAATTCTGTTAAATTCATTTACAAATACATGTGTAGCAATGCTTTTAGCTTTAGTTGAAGATTCAAAAAGAGATACAGGTTAAATTCTGTATGAACTGAAAAATATGTTTAAAGACTCAACAAGAAGTTCATCTTAACCAGTATGACTGGAAGTACACTAATGCTTAAAATCTTCAAAAACACCTATGGCAGTTTATGGATTAAGCTGCTTTAAAAGTCATTCCTATTCCTATTTGTACTTTTTTTTTTTTCCTAGACTGTAGTACTATGCCACTTAATCTGCATACAAAATGAAATTAAGATGGTAAAATAAGTTCTGTCATGACTTAAAATGGATTATATGAATGTTACCTTACGATGTAGTATTGAAAAGAAAATCATACAGTTATAATTCAGTCATGCTTGTGCATAAGGATAAGTGTATAGTGTCAAGAGATAACTGTTCTATAGCAGACAAAGGCAGTTATCTGGGTCATTCCAGCAACTTTCAACTAATGAGTCATATCAAACAGATCTCATATAGGTTTGTTTGATTGTTTTCAAAATGCTGTGAAGGCAGCCTTTAAGAATAGAGGAAAATATATTGTGGATTATAATTTCAGTCATCCAACTAAACTGTTTATGAGTAAAACAATTGTAAAAATTTAGTTACAAAGGCACTGCTACTTTCAAAGGATTTATGATGAAATATTTATTTCTGCTTCAATTAATAATTTAGGGTTGCCAAACATAAACAGGCTTTGGTGACCTGAAATGACTTTCAATTCAGTTAAATAAATAAAAAAATAGTAGCTCAAAATAGTTATTCCCATGATGAAGTTTATTTCTCTAGTTATAAAGAGTAAATTTATATCTGTGTATCTCATTTCTTACATTTCTTGAAATTATCTAAAAAAGTATGACATGTAGCAAACTCTTTAGCTTTATTAATGGCATGAAAGTTAGTCTTGCTTTTAGCAACTGCATCTACAAATGCAGTTTCTAAAAGCAGTTTCTACCAAAAAATCTAGGATTATCTTTTTGTTCATTTGAAACATTTCTACACTTCAGTAGCTAAACCACTGAAAGAACAGATGGGGGCTTGGTAGCTGTGGTGACCATAGGTTTCAGCTTAACTTTGCCGTTTTCTGGTGAGAAGAAATGTGACAGCTGAACCAGGTGTGTGGAAGTTAGGCATCGCTAGAAGTGTTCTTGCAGACAGCACTCTATTGAATAGTAGTTTAAAATTACCTTTTATGTTTTTGTACAATTAGTACTATAGCTTGCATTTCTTAAATGCTTAAGGATTATCTATTACTATAGCCCTAGATTAATTCTTAAGTGGAATGCTGGTGGGTTTTACCAAATTCTAATATTATCTATGAAAAAAGTATTTTTTCCATGTTTAGAAGGGCAATTTGTCACTAGACAGAAGTTACATCGACTAAAACAAAAAAAATGACAGTTGAAATATCTGACTAGATTTTTTTCTTTCTGTTGAAAGCTAAATGCTTTCTCATTCGTAAAGATATATATGGTTTTCTCATAAGATTGATTTTCCATGAAGTAGGAGATAGGACTGTTTGTATTTTGACTTCAGTTTGCTTTTACATATTTATTAGAAGAAAATAATCGATTCTGTAGCAAATTATTTCTATAAAGACTACTGGATATAAAATTGAAACTGTGTTACTCTAGTTTAGCAGGAAAACTATACTTCATTCTCTTTTTTTTCCCCAGGAATTTTATATCACAGGAAATAGCTTTAGTCTAAGCACAGAAAAATTTTTCAGCAGTCACATTGCTTGACTGAATCATCTCACTTGAACATTATTTTCTGTGAAAGTAATCACTTATATATTTATTTGAATGGATATCTCTGGTATATCAGATATTTTTTAAGAGATAAACATAGATATAAAAATAATTTTAAATGGACTGTTCACCAAGACTGTTCTCATATGTCAAGATAAAGATTTTTTGTATACTTTTCCATATAATTTCTTTTCTTTTCATAGAGCAATATTCTTTTCTTAAAGAAGTCTGGAAAAGCATTTTGCCGTTTTGTGTTAACACTTCCCAGCTTTCAGTGTGATTTTTCAATTTCCAGATATTTTGGGTTAATTCTAACATCTTTAGAAAAAACCCACATCTTTGCTGAATACATGGAGGAGAAAGGATCAATCCGGCTCTGAAAAAAAAAAAAAAAAAGATAAGAGGTGTGTACACCATGCATGAGGCTGTGCATCAGTTTTAGCTTACTTAAAATGGCAAAATTAAGTCAGGAAAATTCAAGCATTAATAAGATTATTTTCTTTTAGCGAAGTCCAGAGAGAAATATTATTTATGGAGACATTTTTTTTTAAATTCTCTCTTATTGTCTCTTAAATATTTACCTTTTATAGGTTGTTTTTGGTCTGGTGGTGTTGTGTTGTTTTTTTCCTTTCAGAAATCTCCACATGGGTCATTGATGTCAAAGTTTGTTAGCTAAGTGTCTCTGAGAGCTATACTCATATATACAAGTGTGTAGTGTTTTGCTATTCTTTCTGAAGGGCTTGTAAAGATCATATCTCACCTTAATAATCTTTACACCATTAAATTTCATGTGTTTATGTTCCACACGTGTAAAGAACATGGAAATTATTAGTATCTTATAGCTTTTGTAGAAGAAATTAAATGGGAAATTCCAAATAACAAAAATACCATGATATTCTTCTAAATATGTCTTATCCAAAAAATGCCACTGATTGACAGTTTGGATTACAACACACACCCCCACATGCCATTTACTGGATTATTAATGCCTGAAAATCTCTCAAAGCTCCCAGTGTTCTTGTACTGGCTCTTTTTGTTGTGAGAACAGCCCACATAATACTCTTATTGGTGACCATGATAGTGCTGAGTTTTAGGCAACACTGAACATTCTTGAATACCATAAAGTCCTTTTCTATTTCCACTCTGCCCCTCTGAAAGCAGGAAGCTGGGAGAAGACATGGCTGGTGGAGCTGGCCCAAAGACGCCAAAGGCGCATCCCACTCCATAAAACATTCTGCTCAGTGATAGCAGCTGGGCAAAAGGAGGGGGATGGGGTGGGATGGGGAGGGTATTGGTGGTTAAGACATGGCCCTGTTACTTCTGCTGTTTCCCAAAATATAGCTGCGCATCTGCCTGCCAGTGGAAATTAGTGAATGAATTCCTTATTGAATTCCTTCTGTTTTCCTGTGACAGTGAGCAAGTGACCAGGTGGGCAGTTACCTAGCATACAGGGCCAACCCACCATGGGTCCTTTGTAACAATGGGAAAAAAATATGGACAAATTCAAATTTACTAGGAGCAAATTTTTCACACCAGTAAAACTAAAAATACTTGACATTTCTTTTTTAGCTTTCCTTGAACAGAAATGATGCTGCAGCTTAACCATATGGTTTAAATGCTGCTCAGTGTGTGTGCTTCTTTTTCTAGTACAGGTCCCTGGGGAAGGTAGTAGAAAGACATCACAGATTTATCTGAAAGGAGTGCTTTGAAGTTAAAAACTCCAACAAAACAGTGCTGTTTCAATGTCTAACACAGGACTTGAATAATATCTGGATTATGGTATGCTGGTTTTTACCATGGATAATTGAATGACCTATTTCATGATAGCTACTTGATCAGGGATGAGTTAAATTTTCTCTTTATAATGTTATTTCACACAGAAACAACACAGATATTTAATCCCAGGGAAAGCCACATATACCTCTCAAGGAAACAATAGCTTTTTACTATACTATTTGCTCAAAATGGACAAATCTGTTCTTCCTGTGAAAAGTTGCCAAAGATGAACAGTTAATACCATTGTGTGGTACAACAGTTAAACCTTGCTTTTAGAAAGCAAATCCTAACAGCCTTCCTAATTTTGACTAAGTAAAAGGAAAATTCTAGTTAATAATTTGCTCATACTTTTGATTGTTTTGATCATTGTTGTTAAAAGTAATCAGTGTGGCTTTTGAAAAACAAAAAAATAAAATCTTTAGGTTGTTTTGTCTGACTGAGAACTGAGATAGCACTTTGTGATATTCATAAACCCTTATTTCAAATAAACATTAAAATGTGTGAAAGGTTGTTCAGACTATGACCTTTTCAAAACTGCTGTCACTATGATGCACATTTCCTGCTCTTGGTGACATTGGGTGATGTGTTTGGCAGAATAGAGGATTGCCTGCTGTGCTGGAATTGAAAAGCAATCAACCATTTGAATAAAGGTCCATGTATCTGTGATGAGGCAGACGTGTAATTTGTTTCCTGCTTTGTGTTAAAGAAATTCTTTTTGCCACTGGTTTGATGTTAAATGAATTATAAACATTTTTCAAAAGATAAAGATAATATGTGACAAAGAAAAACACAGTTAATGTGTTTTAGCTCTAATCAGAGCTAAGGATTTAATTGAAAGTAATGAATTTCTGGTTTCAAACTGCTCAAAGACATCAGTCTATATTTACACTTAGAGTCAGCAATGCTCTTAATCCAAATCTATTCAGCTGTTTGTGTCAGACCTGTGTTTATTTTCCATTTTCCCCGTGTAAGGCAAGTAGCATGTCTGGAGCCCACAGACCGTTTTATACCTTGAATGGTCACATATAAGGGGGGTGATTAATGGAGGAGATTTTTACAAGGTTTAGTACTGTGCCCAAGAATCACCTCCTAGCGATGAAAGAGAATTGGACAATCACTTGTTGGCTCCCATGAGCAAGAGAACCGTCCTTGCTAGGATAGTAATGTCACCTGAGGGAACTGGCAGGGCCCTGGGCACAGGGCCAGAGCACTGCTCAGCACCACTTGGGTGGTGAAATTGAATTTGGTACAGGCAGAAATCTGAACAGGCACCTCCTTGGAGGAAAGGCTCTGTAGTGTTCTCATGGGCACTTGCTCTGATATCAAACAGGTGTTAAATAGTGAGCAAGAGAGTTTACAGAGGCAGGAACACATGGAAAGCCTTTGTAATTGCAGGAGGCAAGGGCCAGAAAGCTGCTGAGCCCCCTGATGTGGGCTCCTGGAGTAGAGCAAGCCCATAAAGGGACTGGTACGAGGACAAGAAAGGAGCAGGTGAAGGCCCTGGATAGGGGGAAAAATTTCTGCCTAATAAGCAAAAGCAGTTTTGTGTAGTTCTGATTGTATTGCAACTTCCCCTCATTTTCTTATGTGACATTTTTGTTCCTGGTCTTCAATTTCATTCAAGAAAAGGAGGTATGATTTGATTTTTCTCTTTTCTGAGGAAACTAAATTCTGTGAATTTTGCTGAAGATGTCTTCTAAGTGCTGGCGAGAAAAACAAATTCATATGGGCAAAGATGCTAACCTGACTCTTCCTGGCTGGCAGATGCACTTTTATGGGAGATTTCAATATTTCAGGTTAATAGCTAGGTAATTCAGCATTTACAGATCTCCCTGATATTACTTGGTATTATTTTGTTCTCCTTTTCCTCAGTGTAGTTTTGCATATTATTTCCTTTAAAAGTGTGGCACTTTCTCCTAATTTATTCCAACTTACCTTAATAGGGCAATAAGAAAGTCACTTTATTTGAATACAGACCCCCTATTCTCCTAAGTGTATTTAAGGTTGACTTTTATGGTTGAGAAAACCCTTTACAGTCATAATGCCTGTGCCAATTTCTGTTAGTTGGTGCTCACTGATAAATAATGAGCCCTCCAGAAGATCTCAATCAAGTTCTGTGGAGGAGTAAATCTTTAAAGTACTTCCAGTGCCCCTACAAGGAAGGAGAGAGGGGGAGGAAAGCTGAGTGTGCATCTGAGGGCAGAGGGGACAGGCAGGAAAGAAGGGAGGAGAGGCTAGTACAAGACCCAGCCAATAATTTATTTTACACACAGGCAGAATAAACTATAGTGCAAAGAACTCCAGCTTACTTGGCTGCTGCTGGAAGAAAACCATGACACAGCAAGATAATGGTGAGCCATGTGTATGATTTTCTTTTGCTCCTGCAGGTGGGAACAGGGCTGAGGGGTGTGAGCTGCAAGGGACTGTTTCTGAGGGCCATGGGCTGCAGCTGCAGCTCCTCATCCTGCCCCTGCATGGCTGTGGGGCTTTTGTTTGTCCTTGCTTTCCACCTTCCCACCTTGGAGCCGCTAGTTCTCTTTAGTTTGTTAAGATCTGTGCCGCTATGTGGTGGAAATTCATTACTCTAATCATTATATTGAATAATTTTTGGATTTTTTTTTATTTAATCTCAAATAATCCACTCTTTTCTTTAAGCTTTGTCCTGTGCCCAAAATAGTCCGAAATATTCCCAAAATAAAAAAATCTAAATTTTTGAAGAATTTAATATACCAAGAGTTCTGGATGAGTAGTGCAGATTTAGTGTCATGTTCAGTCAATGTGATTACAAGCTGTTCTGGCTAGTGAAATAAGAAATTGTTAAAGAGCTGTTGCTAAAATACTGCAGTTCAAAAACAGAAATAGTCTAGAGCTTTAATATTTATGAGCAGATTATCACAGTTCATGCTGGGGTCATGATCAGTGTTAACGCCCTACGTGTGTTAATGGTAGGTGGTGATCAATCTTATTTACTACTAAAAACCTGAGACTATACTGAACACTTACTGAAATAAGGATTTCAGTCTTGGTTGGTCCTTTCATAGATAGAGTATTATGCAAAGATACAGCTGTAGAGGTGGAATTGTCATTTACACAATGGTTTTGAATAGAAGAGTAGGGAATGCGACCACAGGTCTTTTGACCCCAGAAATTACCATTAGTTATTTGCACACAAAATATTGGTGCATTGTCTTGAAAAATAGCTACCACTTTGTTTTACATGACATGTGGGTGATGCAGCAAGTTGGGATAGAAGCCATGAATGTAAATTATGTTGTTAGGGAAATAAGAAAACAGTCTGAGTTTGTGAGAGAATGCGCAGCATACAGAAAGCCCGTGTGTGTTCCATCCCAGGGCCAACTGTAGAACATGGTGATTCATATTCTCATGAATTTCCAAAGTTTCACTGTGCAACATTTCTCTAAACTGATTAGATAAAAGGATAAAGTATCTATATGTATTTCTGTGATTTTTTTGCATGCTAAAACAAAAGCTTAATTCCCAGATGTAAATGAATCATGCTGTGACCCATAGCTTGCTCAGCCATGGATGCTGTTGAAGTAGCCTTTAAATAGGTAACCTCTATGAGGAATCCGAACTGACAACGTGAAAATTAATTATTTATTTATTTTTCTTAAAGCAATTTTACTTTCTCTACTGTCTAAAAATAAAAAACTTCTGCTCCTCCATTTCGTATCATTTTAGAGTTTTAAATTTCAAAAGAATCTGAAAAATCTACGTGACTGCTTTGACTGTTTTGAGTATAATGCATTTTCAGTGATAGTTCTTAAAATTGTGATTTTTTTTTTTTTTTAAACTTAAGGCTATGATAGTTTGAATGTTTCCTGACTTACTTCCAGATGGAACAAAGTACATTTTGCTTCCTGCAGTACTGTAGATCCTCTCAGAATGTGTAAATATAATACTTTTCTTAGCTGAAAATTCAGAGTCCATAGCTCATATGGATACACAATTCCCTGTTTTTGTGTTGTGGCATTCGACAAGTGTAGACTTGCCTATCATCACATAAGCAGTAACAATTGCTGGAAAAATATTTGCAGTCATAGCTAGATTATTTAGCATCTTGACTTACTGGCTTTCAGTCTCTTAATATTGAATATGCTGTGCTGCTTACCTTCTTAACTAAATTACTGAATTATATCTATATATGGCATCCTAAGTTCTTCTCAGACTAATTTACTTTCTAAAGCTAAGTGCTTAGCTAGAACAGCCTTCTGAAAAACTCAGTGTTTGTGATGATGATGGTCTCCTGAATGGGTACTGGACCTTAAGCAATTTTATCCCAGGAGACTTAGCTACACTGACATTCAAGAAATCCAACCAAACCACCAAAAAAATCCCTAGAAAACTCCAACAAAATGAAAAAAAATTCATCCATTTTAAAGGTATCAAAAGTAATAATAATAAATCCAGGAAAGAAAAGCAGTAGTGGTACTATTTCCTCATGATGACTGAAATAATCGGGCATTCATGAATGGGCTGCATGTCACAGCCCATAATGGCTTAAAATGTGGTTTCTCTTTTGTTAATGGCAAGATTCCTGTATTTTAGTAGCAGTTCTAATCCAAGATTAAGATTATGAAAGTACATTTTTTGGAAACAAAAACTAAAATGAAGAATTTGCCAAATATATTGATTTTTGCAATTTGGACTTGAGCAGTGAATAGCAGCAAAATTTGCTTTTACTGGTTTTTGGTTGTTCATTTGTTTTTTTAACTTATATCTAAACCCATTCTTTGGTATTTCTCAGTAGCTCTTTAGATTGATTTGTTTACATTTTCATAATTGGATGCATGTTTAGTTTAAATTTATGGTTGTGAGCATTTTGTCACCTGTTTTAGAGTTGTATGGATTTTATTTATTTATCTATTTGCTGTGAGTGATCTGGTAATCTGGTAACCACAATTTGGTGGACTGTTTAGAGTACACTTCTAATTGTTTTTTTTTCTTAAATATGTAATGTAAACCACTGGAAACACTATATAGCTGCTCCTTCTCAGTACAGAATAGTGCCTGTTAAACGTGTTAAAACTTTAGGCTATAACTTAATACCCACTGAAGGCTTCAGATTGTATCTGGAGAAAGTATCCTGCTCCTCTTGAGGTCAATGGGAATTTTACCACAGACTTCAGTTGAAGGAGTTGCATATGCAGTGATGTATGCAAATTTATGTATTGTTTTGGAATAGTTAATGGTGTAAAATTAAGACATATATAAAACATTTCATAATAAACACAGTTTTTCATTAGGGCAGAAAAGTTGCTTGTTTATTGCTATACATAATTGGTATATGTTGACAAATACCAATATTACAAATATCAATATTTATAATGTAAATTATTCTCCCTTATCTGAAAGAATATGTTTTGCATTCAGGCATCAGATTCAATTATAGTACTAAGATGAAGTCCCAAGAGAAGTTTTAAATGAGTTCTATTTCATAACATACAGCACAGTACATTTTTGAGTCACCACATACCAGTCAATAATTCAGAGCAGTTGTCAGATGGAGATCTGAGGTCTTTATCTTCAATTCAGAAAGCATAAATAATAATGGTTTATGTACTTTGTCCTCAAACTGTAACAATTCCATCACTTCAAAGAAGTTCTTAGATTCTGTAAAACGAATACATGATCTATGCTGTAAAACACTTGGATATTGCAAAGCTTTATTTGGGCTTAACTTTAGTATAAGGAAATAGGGAAATTGGGTTTGCATCAATTTCTGTCAGCTAATGTCTGTTGCTCACATACAGTGGTGATATGTTGGCACAAGGAGGAAAAAACTTATGGGAAAATTTTTATGTTGAATTGGGTTTTCCTCTTTCAAGTCATTTTGGTGCATGACCAGGTAAACTCACCATCAGCCTGGTCTTTACATAACTATAAAAATTGCTCTGGCTTGGTTATATCAGCCATACAACGCCTGAGGTGAATATGTACTGAAATTCTTATCAAGTAATATAGTGAAAGCATGTCATTAGGACCAAATTTCATGGTTGTGTGCTTTCTGTAGTACATTTGTCTAGAAAATTTGTGCTGTGTGAGAAAGCAAGAAATCAAAGCGTGGTTGTCTAATAGACCCCTAGGCTTCAGAAGAAAAGATGGTGGGAATTTATTTCTGCCACTGAACTGAAGAACATAAATTCTCAGTGGCTTGAAGAAAAAGCTGTGGTATTGATGTGTTAGCACTTTGCTATGGAAAATGGATCTAATATGGCTAAATTACTACCAAATTATGTGTTGTGATTTGCTTCTTCATGCTATTTTTATATGGGCTAGCCAAGGATGGATTCAGCTAGGGTGTGAGGATAAGGAAAGTATTGCAAGGAATTAGAATACCAGGTGTTTGTTCTGGACATTAGGAGTATGAAGTGAGGGAATAAAATTAAGTGACTGTGAAGGGCAGTGTCTATTCCCACATTTTGAGACATTTTAGTGTTTTTATACATATTTTATGACACAATTATGTTATCAGAAAACCGATTTATTGGTATTTGCGATTGACAATTCTACTTTCATTTTCACATCGTTTCCACATCATATACTTTCTCTTGCCAAGAAGCCATAGTTAGTTCTATGGCAGACAAAATGAGAACTGGGAATATAATAAGGAAATATTACTGTGCACTGAACTTCCCCTTTCACCAAGAGATCTGCTACTGACAACAGTGCTTATCTTCCCTGGTGGCAGCAGCACAGCTGGGTAGAAAGCAGACAGATGGCTTAGGTAGCCTAATGTAGACAGTCCCTTTCCTTATTCTAGGAGCAGAAGGAACTGAAAGTTGTGGCCACCAGGAACTCCTCTATTTCTACTGCATCACTCTAAAAGCTCTGTTTGCTATGTAAATCACATTTTTTATCATTGAAGTACCACTAGAGGTTCATGAGATTCCTTCTAGCCACTATTCACTTGATATATCAGTCCTGCTCTCCTATGCTCTGTTTCCTGAAGTGTCATTGTAATGCCGCCACAGAGGTTTTGTTATTTTTTGTTTTTAAATTCTCCATATTGATTCAGAGCCCTGATGCAGCTTTAGTTATTCTCATGGATCAGTCTCAAGGTGTGAATGTCTATTTTTTCTGCCTGTCAAAGTTTATGGAGCTTCTGGAAGATGCTGTTAATCACATGGTTTAGATTGAGGTAGTCCTGCAAGGAGAACAGAGTTAGATTCAATCCTTATGGGTCCATTCCAATTCAAGAGATGTCCTGTCTAAATTCTAGAGAATACATTGTTCTATTGTATGCAATAGTATAGCAATCTTAAGGTGACGAACTTCGTAATAAATGATTACATTTTAAATGTATATTGAATTCTTTTAATGATAAGTAACTCTTGTCACTTGCTCTAAATTAGTTACCCTATAACAATGATTAAAAGCATAAAATTCATGATAAAGAGACTAAGTCTTTTAACATCAGGCTGACTTATGTCTAATATCAGTCAAGGATGTAACAAAAGACACAGTCTCACTTCATTTATGGAAATATTTTATATCTTGCATGCAATTAAGCAAAATGTAATTATTAAATAGAGACTTTTTTTTTTCCTTTTTCTAAGGGTATCTTGGTCAGGATGGCCATTTTGGATCCTGTGAAAACAAGTACTGTGGTCTGGGCAGGCACTGCGTTGTGAATGGGAGGACTGGCCAAGCCGAGTGTCTGTGCATGGAGCGCTGCAAGCCACATTACAAACCTGTGTGTGGGTCTGATGGAGAGTTCTATGAAAACCACTGTGAAGTGCACAGAGCTGCCTGTCTGAAAAAGCAAAAGATCACCATTGTACACAATGAAGATTGTTTCTTTAAAGGTAAGCATGGCTGAACAATATCTGGAATATTGCCATGGGCTATGTGTTTTCAAGCTGTTCAGTTAAAACTCTATAGTGTCTGCACTGAGTGTACAGTGAATAAATGACTTGAAAAATTAATACAGTAAGTATTGCACTCCAGAGATACCTTATGGATTTTTTTTTGCCTTTTGTTTATACTGAACGTGCTCTAGGCAACCACCCCTTTTTAAGTTGAATAAACCAGTTGTCTCTTAGAAACTAATCTATGGCAGCTTGCCTTACAAATGTGGTTTCTGACCTGGTTCATCTAAATGTACTTAGATCCCAAAGCCTGAAGGATATTAATCTTTGTTGCAGGAAAAATAGAATTTAGGATTTCAGAGGGGTTTTGGAAGATTGAAGGACCTGTGCTCATATTTGGTGTTGAGGTTGATAAATCAGCAGCTTGTTCATGGCTAAGTGGGTCTTTCTTGCTTTGAATCTGGAGAATGAAAAGTTTACTTGTGTACTTATCAAAGCATGCAAGATTAGTTACTTTTTAATCTTATGAATACTAAGAGAAGCCAGCCTGAATTCTGAGATACACCTTATGCTAAACATTTTATGCTGACAATGTCAACAATTGCAACATGTTCTTTTTTTGTATAATTTGAGCATACCTTGCAGGTTTCTGGAACTCTGGCAGTGCAGACTTTGAATATGTGTGACTACTTTGACAGATCATGAGTTAAAAAAATTTTGAGTTTTGTTTTCACTGGTTAAAAAAGGAGGATGGCTTTGGCCGGAGAGAAAATTTTTTTTAAAATAATGCCCTTTCTTATTAGTCTTTCTAGTGCTTCCTGAAAACATGATGAGCTCAGCAACTTCATCAAAAAATGCTGAGGTACAGGTATCCATAGGTTACTGGGGATGTGGAAATCTGCCTGTAGGAATACACATATAAGCAAAAGCAAAAGTTTAACTTTGTTCAAAACTAACTGTGGACACTGTATGAAACTGTATTGTGATACATCCTCTCAATATATAGACCTTAACAGCATAGCATATGTTCTGAGGTAGTGGAAAATTAAAATGGGATTCTAGGAGTATAGTGTATAGATAGAGCTTGTAGGGAATGGTTTCTGCAATAACAACAAAACATGAATGCTTTCCTCTTAGCAATCACAATCTCTTTTTAAAAAACTCTGATGATGCAGTACTATGATAGCAGAAATGAGAGTAGAAAACCATAGGATGTTTAAATATATGAGGCTAATTTCCGTCCTTTAGTATGGTGTATACAACACAAATAGTTTCAGAGCATGTGTGGGAAAAATTATAGCATTGCTACATTTTTTCCCCTTAGAAAATAGAGATTTATTAATGAAAATGAGGCAGTACTTCAGGTAGAAATATAATCCAAAGGTTACCTGAAGTTTTGTTAGCTTATCTTTGTTTTAAATTCACCATACTTCTTTCCCACTCGTTGTGGACGGTGGAGTATCTGAATGGTGTTCAACTTCAGACACCTAATTTAGATGCTGGATTAAAAAAGCAGGTTTTTCCTTTAGTCAATTACAGTCTTCAGTAAGGAACTAGGATATCTGAGTGACTTTGTCTGGGATGCCTTCTGAAAACTGTTATTTATCAAGATACTCAAATTCTCTAATTTGGGCTATAACTACGTGCCTTAAAATAATGTAAAATATTTCATTTTCCTTCTTTCTCATCTTATGTTGACTTCAGTCGTGTTAAACAGATGAGATAGGGACAGTTACTTTTCTTTAAATCATTTCATATGTATGGGCTTTATCAATCTCAATTTCTTCGATGTTTACTTCACCTGTTTGTTGCTGTCGTAGAGCACAGTGCTGCTAAAGCATTGTTGCCTTTTGTGGCTATCTTCCAACATTTTCTATCTTTTGTAACTGTCTTCCAACATCCTCTATATCTGTATGGTGAAGGAGGCAGAAGATGTCAAACTATTTTTATATGATTTCTTTCTTTTACAAAGCATTTCTAAGCTAACCAGTATTAAATTGCGTTCAATAAAGCTGAAGGTTCTGCCAGTTACAGGTCAAAGAATATTAAAAAGCCAGTAGGAAGAAACACTCAACAGTGCTCCTCCTGGTTAGAGAGGGTGAACACCATCACTACTGATGGTGTCAGAAGGGCACTGCCACATATCCTCCTTTTTGGTTTAGCTGACATGCTCTAGCACAAATGGTCTCATTTCTAGGAACTGCTCCTGAGGCCATGAAAATTCAAAGAAGATAAGAAAACAAATATTCTTTGTTTAGGCTTTCACAAAATCCTTTAGAAGAGGCTAGTCTGAACTGAAGCAGGGTGTGCCTGCAAGATGCAGTTACATGCTAGCATAGTCACTGTCAAGAATGACAATTAAGACAGCAGTTAAGTATTTTTAATTTCTGGTTCATTGCTTATCATTGATTTTCAGATCAAACTACTGTGCACTTAGGTGCTACATAGTCGCTGCTTTTTTTTTTTGTGTGTGTGTGTATTTTATCTCTAACAAGGTCATGCTTTGAGGTATCTGTGCTTCAAATTCTCATACTGGGTTTTCTGTTCTCCCATCTTCAGTGGAAAATATTTCTTGATGCAGAAATTTTCAGTTTTAGATTGAGTATGGAGCTCAAGATGAGGGAAGCTGAGAAATACGCCTTATTTAAATGAGTAAGCTTGCCAGAAAACACTAGTATTCTGTGTCTGGAGAATAAAATTTTAAAAGCTAATGTTCTATATACCCAATTAACATTACAATAGTAGCTAGGTAGCTATAATTATTTGAATAATAGATCTTGTAACCAAATGATTTATAGTTGATCTCAAACATCATGAGTTCTACTTAATGGTTTGAAAATTACTCTTTTAAACACTTACATGCTCAGAGAAGTTTAAAGATTGCCTTGCTAAATGAGAGAGATCTTTGGCTTATATGTTGAAACTCCATTAGAATCACTGAGAAATGTGTCTTAGCTAAGCTGTGCATAGAACACAGACCAAAAGCATCAGGTCCTACACAGAGAGCCATTTCTGAAACATTTGATAAATACATTTTGAGGTAGTGAAAACTATGTCAAAGCTGTACTCTGCTGACATGCTGTTTTTTGAAACTTAAACTTCAAATTCTGATCCATTTCATGCTTTTTATCGTAGCTTATTTATTTCCAGATTCATTGGACTACTTCCTTTATTCCTTTTCTTTTTTTCCTTTCCACTTGCTATCTTTATTTCTTCACACCAAATTAAATCCCCCATTTTTCTGACATATGTGTGGACTACGTGCAAAACAGTAATTGAAGCTGTGTTTTTCCTTGATGATTGAGACTGTTATGTGAATGTTACATTTTTCACATGGATCAAGATAATTGCCATACTAAATTAGAAATTACTTTTCCTCCACTCCTTCTATGATTATTCCCTCAGTTAATCATGATGCATCAGACACTGAACGATTTTTCCTACTGGCTTGGTTAGATATTTAGATGCCAACTGTGACCCTGAGAGTTAGTCAATAAACTGTCTCAATTTCTTCTCATATAGAAGTAAAATGAATTCTACAGAGAAGCTAATTACTTATAATCCCCTTTTCTATGAATTTAAATTAGAAGTATTTTGTATACCTGTAGAGTCCTTTTTTCCTCAGGCAATGTTCAGTGTCCTGTAACTGCATGTTAGAGAATGAAAATTTTGCAATCCCTGTTAGAGGAGCTCTCAAGCCTGAATAAAAATGTACAATATTAAAGATTATTCTAATAAAACAAGAGAAATTTTCAGAAAATGGTTTGTGATCCTATGATCTAAGGAACTTTCTAAGAATGATATTCATATCAAAGAGCAAAAGAAAAAGAAAAAAGAAATGGTTAAATGCCACAGTGCTGTGTTCAGTGATGGGAAGAAGAGGAAACATAAATTATGAACTAAAGAAAATATTAATGACAAAATTCAAAGTTTGAAACTTAGATTATTCATTAGATCTGATATTGAACATTTGACCTGGGAAGTCTGATATGCTTTTTTTTATATGCTGGGTGAATAAGTAGTTTGTGAAGAGCATGAGCGTGGGAGTGTGCAGGGGGGCCTACCGGTGGCCTCTGCATGCTCTCTGCTTCCAGTGTCCTGAATGTCCTCAAGCCAGGCACTTTGTGTTTCAGAGCAGCTTCTGCTGGATGTAAGAAAAGCAATAGGAGCATCTGACTCACTGTGTGTTTGGCACTATCGACTAACCCCTCCCGTGTCCTTGCCAGCCATACCTTTAACAAGGCCCAGAGGATGGGGATTCCAATGGCCTAGGATTATTTTACTTGGTGTCTCCACCCTTATCTTTATTCTGTGAAGTGGCACTGTGAAATTAATGGCTTTGTGCAGAACTTAGAAGACTGGAAACATTATTCTTCAGCTTCTGTGAAGTTCAGTTGGACTCCTGTGGGACAATGTACTGGGTCATGGATGGCATTCTAGGGACGTCAGATAAGTTATATTCTTTTGTGTTTGCTTCTTTTACTCCATTTTCCTAAACCCAGGCCAGTAAATACAAGTAAGAGATTAAAAACTTTCCATGACAGATTCAGGCACCCTGAGCTTCTTGTATATTTTACATTGTATTTACTACCATACAGTGATACACTCAGTCATCATGACAAATGGCAATTGGCTTTGAATCTTCAGAAATGTAGCAAATACTCCTATATACTTAGGATTTTATGGAATATTGTAGAATAAAGTTTATTTTATATGTAATTCTTTTACTTATAAGTAGCTTCTGTGACATCCTTATGATATTAACATTATTTTAATCTCTTTCTATTTTTGTCTTAGTTTCATTTGGTGAATATTTTAATCCGTTAAAAAGTCTGTGAGCTTCAGATATCTTACTACTATTACTAAAATATCTAGATATCTAAAGGCTGCTACAACATTTGCTTTTCCCCTGACTGTTCTTGAAAGACAAAGTAGAAACATAGGCTGGAAAGCTTGCTCCTATTACTAAGCTGTTCAGGGCAGAGGATAAGAGCTGACTATAGACAATTCCAAAATAAGTAGGAGCAAACTGGAGAAAATTCAGAAGACATTAGCAGGAATGACCAAAAGTAGTAAACAGCTTAAAAAAAAATATGAAGGCCTCTTACAAGATCATCAGGGCAAGCTAAGAGTGGATAAGAGTAGGCTGCCTTGTATTCCAAGAAAATAAATAAAAATGATGAAATAAGAAAGCAGGAAGAAATTCAAAGTAAACATTTGTGTCTGACATACAGCAGATCCTATAAGTAAAAGCTACATAGGATTTCAGCAGCAGACTGTGAATACTAGGAGAAAGCCTATAGGATTTTCCTTTTTAAAGAGGGCTAGGGGTATTAGTTGAAATGAACTAAATACTAACTATCCCACAGAAAAGACCTAGGATTGATGTCTAGCCTCCAGGGTGACTTCCACAGGATTAGTTCAAAGATTGTAATTTTTAAATTTTTGTATGTGTTTGATTTGTGCCCTAGGTGATCTTAGATTGGTTCTTAAAATATTGGCACATTCATTTAGAAGCACTGACATTTATTTAATCTTATTTGATGTTCATATACTTCAAAAGCAAGCCTATAAGTCTCTGTCATCTTACCAGTTCCACTTCTAGAACTATTTCATCTTGTCTTTTATATAAATCTTAAACACATTATTTAAGTTTGATCATTAGCCATCTTTCAAAATAAATTAGGATATGTAAATCTGAATATCATTCCAGTGTTTTCATTGCAAAAGAACCTTTTTTCCTAAGATGTATTTGCTTTTTTACTTTGGCTATCTGTTGGCTTCTCTGTTGAAGTTCTCAAAAACATTATTACACTCTTTCTGAAAGCCTGAATTTCTACATATAACATCACCCTTAAGGTTGCTGCCAATAAAGTGTCAAGCTTCAGCTATTACTCCAGAAGTATGTTCAACACAAGCTGTATAATGAAAAGAAATCTGGAAAAATCTTTTGTGACTTGAGGTTTCTGCCTAATCTTATAACGTTTGATAGCGCATAGGAATTATTACACTTAGATTACTAATCCACCACTATGATCTACATATCTTCACTTTGGTGCAACACTTAAGAAATTAATATTAAATCCTGAATTCATGTAGGGATAACATTAGTAACTGCACATTCACTGGATGGTAAAAGGCACTGGTAATGGCAGGTGTGCTACTTGTTTCAGCACTTTGTTGGAAAGTGATGCTCTAACCAAAAGAAAACTGTGTGTTTTTAATACCCTTTGAAGCCATACTAAATTTTAGCGCTGTTCCTCTACTCTGCTTTCCCCACACAGATCATTTTCCTGAGTTGCATTACTCGTGAGATTTGGAAAACGTGGTTTTTCCTCCAACATCTGTGCAAGATTTGTCTCAAATATCTCTCTTAAATTCCCCAGTGTTTACTTAAATTGCTTAAACTAACTGGCATGCAAGGCCAACATATGTAATATCTGCTACTAGATCTGCAGAGTGAAGCTAAATTCAAGGTATTTATGAGAACATGTAAATAAGAAACTTAATTTAAAATCTAAACATTCAACATTCCCTGCTTCACTGCTGTTGGTGATACTGTATCTCTTTGCAATTAAAGTCGGCAACTCTGCTCTCTCTTTCCTCCTTTACATTGAATTCATACCTCTAAAATGTTGAATGGGGCAATGACAATGGGGCAACTCCTGAAACAAGTAATGAATATAGGCTTGGCTTTTATTGCCTGGCTAAAGATATACTGGAAAGACGTCCTTTATTTTCAGTGTCTGGAAGAGTCTCAATCTTTGTATATCATTGCCTTCAATGCTGGAATAAATCTATTAATCAACTCTAACCTATTATGTATTCTACATTTTACATTTACATTTAATTATGTATTCTACAGTTTAAAATTCCTTGAAAGGTCATCACTGCTCTTTGATACCACACAAAGAAATTGGTCTATAGACACCACAGATTTTCAGTGGTAGAAAAGTTTAAAGCTTTTAATTTTTCCAGTAATGATGTTGAATCTGTTCAAAGAAGCAGTATTAACCTGAAAGCTGCATTCTCAAGTCTCTGTCGAGTCACTGAATCAGACAACTAACATTGTAAAGTCTTCTTCCTTGGAGATATTAAAAAGCTGACTGCATGTGGTCCTGGGCAACCAGCTCTAGGTGGCCCTTCTGGAGCAGGGACCAGCACCAGCTGATTTCTTATGGTTTCCTTCAACCTCAACCATTCTGTGGATAAGCATGTCTGAAAAAACATCCTTACTTAATCACCTTCAACCTGATTTTGAAGAAACAGAATGTAGCTCATGGTGCTAAAATTCAGCCAGTAGTTTCTGGTACCGTTGAGGAAGAACTGGGGAGATCAGAAGAGGAGAAACAGAAGTAGAGTTGTTCTGGCAAAGTGTAATCAGTGAGCAGAGTTCTGCTAGTGCCCTCCTTTCAAACCTGGTAACTTGGGTCTGCAGATAGGGCAGCACCACTCATAAGGAGAATATTCTTTGCTCTCCTGCTAATTTGGTACTGTCAGAAAAATGCTGATGTATTGATTGCAGTACAAAGATTGTACAGGTATGGTTCAAATCACGTCTCAAATTCTGTGCTTAAATAGCCTTTATAAAAATTTTGGGAAAAGGCAAAAAACACCACACACAACTTCTTTTGTGACATTCTAAACTAAATATTGGTATTGCCTAGTATTGAGGATAGAAAATGATTTTAAAACTGGAAGCAAACAGGTAACAGTAGTGCATATTGGAGTGGCAAAATGTCTGCTTGTACTTCAAGAAAATTAAAAACCTATTTTTTGCTATCAAATTGATGATATGAGATAGTGAAAATTATTTTACAATAAACCAAGCTAAATGTTTTTGTCTTAAATTTATAGTACATAAAGGAAGCCTTGTATTCAGGCAGACATTTAAGTGAGAAATATAATTTTTAAGTTTAGAGTAACCACAAAGTCTTAAAGTACTGAACATTGGTTGGTCTAATGCAAACTTTAAAAAGTTTTAATTAAATAAAGTCTGAATTATCATTAGGTCTTGTGGGAAATTTTTCTGAAGGAACATATTGTTGGCCTTTAAAAATCATTAGCAATTGGATACATATACAAGGCATTGGCATGATCTTTGTAATTCAAGTTGGCTGGTATAGGGTATACCAACTAAAAAAAAGCCATCGCTTCTTTTACAAAATCTGAAAATTTTGAAGAGAAGTAGGCATGCAAAAATGATTTTTAATTTCCATTTCTGGCTCGAGTAGCTAATAATGGATGGGGTAAGTAAATTTACAGTGGATAAAAACTGTAAGTTAAAAGCTTTCTCTTGTGGTTTGCCATTTACTCTCTTTTAATATAGGATGGTAGGAGGGGTTTACAGTAAACTTAACCACAAATGTAGCATTCCCCTTTCAGGATTATTTGGTTGTTTTTAGTGTGTAGCACCCTACTGGAACCTGAGAAATGAAATTGGTTTAAAAAAACTTAATCTACCCAGCTGACAGTCACTAGTTTTGACAAATTGTCAATATCTGTAAATATTTTTCAACTGTATATGTTTTTCAACTTTCTTGGAATCTAATAGTGCAGAATATAAGTAATGAAATGCAACAGCCAGATGCTTCCAAATTAAATTTCTTAGTGGATTGCTACCTAGAGGACTTCCAGTTTTTCCGTTTGATTTGTCTCATCTTGTGACTAGAAAACAAAAAAAGCTTCCTGCCACTGTGCTTGTGATGACAATGCTCATGTTATTATTATGTTTTTAATTTTTAAAGTTATGGTGTGAACAAGTATTAGGAGCAACCAGAAAATAAGTAGCCACAAGCACTTAGTAAAGAACACAACTTGGGCAGTATACTCTTGTCAGTTTTGTCATAGAGCGGTAAATAAAACCAATGAAGTAACGTGATTTTGATGAACATTGTATATGTTCTATTTATTGACAGGAATTGGCAGTTTTGATTTACCTTAGTTAAAAAAAAAAAGTATTTATAACACTGTAACCAAAATTTATACTGTTATTTCTGTAACACAAAACATTGCAAGCAAAAGGTAATAATTTAGTTTGTAGGTGACCTATAATTAGTGATTCAATTAGAGCATTTTTTGTCATGGAATTGTCAATTATACAATACTCCTTTTGACATAAACTTCAATTAAAGTAGATTATATTATCTGACTTTATCCTGAGATAAAACAAATGTGGGTCATATTTAAATTTATATAGAATGGCCCAAAGAATCCTTCAGCAGAAACTGATTTTAAAAGATTAATTTCAGAAAATCATAATAGTTAATTTTTGACTCATTCCAATTTATTTTTCTTCTTGTTTGACTCTAAACTTCTCTCTTTTGCTGTCATTGAAACCAGAGCTTTGTTACTGATTATTTATAATAATTTATACAAAATTTCTAAAATTTATATTATCTGAAGTTTTTACTTTTCATGAAAAAACTAGTCTTTCTCATTGGCCTTAGCAAATGCACTTCTGATGCTCATGCAGAGCTAAATAAAATTTGATAAACTGGGTGATGAAATCTGATTAGATCCTTTAGCTTTCTCTTTATCTGGAATGATAATGTGGATTTAATTTAAAATTGTTGAAAGCGAACAACAGAAATAAAGGAAAACAGATTACAGCAAAAATAAGTTTAGCTGTAGCCCTAAGAGATAAGCTAAAGTAAAATTATACAAAACTTCCACTCACTAAGAGTGATGTTCTATATTTTTGCATGTATTTGTATTGGCTTTGGGTGCAATTAAATCCTGAACTATATACTGCCAGGAAAGTTTGTTTCCCTCAGGGCTGGAACAGATGGTGGAGACTCTTTTTTTCTTCTCACCATTTAGAGACCAAGTGTGCTGAATCTCTACAAGAAAAAGTATTTATGCCAGAGAAAACTGCTGATGTTGGCCTTAAAGCAGTAGAATTCTTGGCTGTATTTGGTAAAGGGTTATTACTAAGAATCCTGCTAAACAGGCAGTGCATTGAAGTTTTGCTACTTGCAGTGTTTTAATACAGATTTGATATCTGTCTAGTAATGTCTGTTGTGCAGAATAGAAAAAGTGCTATTGACTAATAAAACTGCAGGTTTTCACTTAGCATTCAGCCCGTTTGTCAGGATATTTCACTGTGCAAGGAGGAAGCTATGAATTAGCATTTCCAGTCATCACTTTGATAATTAGAAGAATGAAAATCTAAATGCATGGAGAATAGCAGAAGTGTTGTTAATCATGAGCACTCCATACTCTTAATCCCACCTGGAAAATGAGAAAAAAGCACTCCTGGGATCTAGTAAAATGGCAAGCCTTGTATATCACTAAAAAAACTCTGAAGGAGGGAGAAATATCCTCACAGTGTTAAATACTAATTATGGTCAAGAAGTTTCATTAGTGCTTCTAAATTTAAGACAACTGCTGAATGGATCAGTTCTTTGTTATTTTCCTATTCCATCTTCCCTTTTATAAAAGTTCTTGCCGTTCAAACAGAACATAAAGATTTTTATTGGTCCCTTATGATGCAAACTATAGTTGTACAATCATCATTTTAGAATATGTGCTCTTAGATTTGCTGTCACTTTATCACAATTGTAGAAGCATCTTGAAGTGTATTTGCTTAAGCAGATGGTGAATGGCCACACTGGGGATATATCTATCTTCTTTACTGTATGATGAAGTTTTAAAGCAGACATTTTAGCTATGGTAGTTGGAAAAACACACTTTTGTGATAAATCTTGTAGGGAAAAAACCCCAAGCTGGTAAAGGATTTAAAAGCCTCTAATAGTACTGAGTGCATGAAATTGGTATAAATTAGATAGTGAGTGAGCACAAATGACACATACGCTTTCTTTCATTTTTACAATATTTTATAATTAATTTTTTAAAGGAAATTTAAAATTATGTGTTTCGTATTTTCATTTACAAAAAATCCCAAAGTGCTAAGGATTACTGTGGGACTGGGAAAGCCTTCTAGTTTATATAGGAGTTTCTCTAACACACTATCATTTCACTAATCTCAGGATTTAATTCAATCCTCCCTACTGAGTCTAATGAAGATTAGGTTCATTGAAATCAGTCAGATGATGAATATTTGTTATATTGCAAGCATGAAAAATGTAAAAGGAAGCCCAAGAGAGAGAATAGTGGGTTAGAAGTTTGAAATGAATAAACCATAAAAAATCAACAAAAACCAAACAAAGAATCACACATCCCCCTTCCCTCCACCTCTCCCATGTAAAAAAAACTGTTGAAAACACTGTTTGTACCAGTAGTGTGATGTAAATGTTAAATTAAATGTTGTTCTGAAGTGGTCTCAGGATTTGCCTGAAACATAAATCCAGTTGATTTGGCAAATATTGCAACTGGTGACAGTTCCTCACTTATATTGGGTGGGCTTTACCTACCTAAGTATATCTGTTATGGAAATTTAGCTCACAGTGTAACTAATTTTTTAAAGATTTTGTTTTATGACTCCTTTAAAATATTAAAAAGTTTAGAAGTATTCTGAAATTGTTGATACTTTTTAAAAAGTAAAGTTAGACTTGCTTGGCTTTTGTCCAGCTCTTGTAGAGAACAGGTAGCTGTAAAAAAAGCAAAGAAAAGGAGAGATCAGAAGAGACTCCTATGGCATTTCACGTGCTTGTTGTGGTGGTTTGGGGATTTTGTTTGTTTTGTTGGTTTTTTTGTTTGTTGGGGTTTTTGTCTTAATGCTCCTTATATTGGAGTCTGGAAATAAATAGCAACATTTTCATTAATCTTTCGCTCTCAATGGACTTGGGATAGGGTGTAGTCCTGCTGCTATAGGCAGCAGGAAGAATACACAAACCAATGATAGAAAGACATTGACAGGTAAAGTCATGAGTTAACAGTTGATGGGGGGACTCAGGAGTACAAACAAAATAGCCAGTTATAAAAGCGTACAAATTTTATTCATTTTTGTAGTATACAGATAGATGAGTGTAAGTCTAGGTGCAATATGTATAGCTGTTAGAGTAGTCTTGATATTCTCTTTGTATAACCAATGTATGCATTCATATTTTACTGTGACATCAGTTTAAAAATCTCCCACTTCACTCCAAAAATAGTGTTGAGAAAAAAAACCCAAAAAACATTGCTTTATTTCTTTAGTTATTTTACTTTATAGGCAAGTATTAGTGGTGATGGTGGCAATGAAGACATTTTTAAGCCTCATGGCATGTGGACGTGCATTGCAATATTTCTGTTTCATACCATGAATGATGTGTAGCTGGGGCCAGTCTGTGGTACCTCTTTTGCATATTTGCTGCTGGAAGATGAAAATCTGAGTATGTAGACTAAAAAGAGTTGTTTTCCTGAACAATGCTATTTAGATGATTAAAGGGATGCAACAGTGGGATGCATTGTATATACATTTTCAGTCTACATGTGTTAAGTATATTTTCCTGAGTTGTACACAAACTTTTTACAAAACATTCTGGACCTTTCTTGAAGTTAAAGACATTTTTGAAATGTGAATGATAATCTGATAACACAAAATGTTCAGGCAGAGTTCGCCTGATGAAGCTTTGTTATTTGCAGTATTTAAATACTCTTTTATAGCACACAGTTTAAGGACTTGGGTTTTCAGTGCAGAATATTGAATAAGGTATTATTATTTCTAAGAGACACAGGATAAATCAAACAAAGGATCTTAATTCTTCGTCTCCTTTAAAACGAGTGATTGTACATAAGATTACAAGTGAAGTTGAGATAACCCTTTTTGTTTGCTTATTGGACTGGTGGAAAAGAGGAGGTTTACTTCGCAAGAAGTTGAATGCAAGTGTAACAGAAATTACTTAGAGAAGTAAAAACTACCAGGAATATTCTTGGATATTATTTCCATTGTTACTTTAAAAAAATATTTTAAATGCCAATTCTTTTTTTCTAATTGTAATAGTAGCAGAAAATGGATGGACAAAGCTTTTGTTTTGTGTAGATCTGAGTAGATGCAAGAGTACAAAGCCAGGATGATTAATCCCCAAAAAATGTAGAATAAGGCCTAGTAACTTCCCACAAATGACATCAGTTTAAATTTATTTACAATATTTATTTATGAGGAAGTTATTTAAAAAAAACCTTGTTCACAAAAAAAGAGGTCTCTATACAAGTTACTTTCTAAGTAAGTCAAGTTGAGAGACCTGTCTCTTTCACTAAACCAGAATGTTATTATGCAGATGATATAGTAAATCACAATTTTGACCTATCAAGATGGAATTCTTTTGATAAACTGAAAAGCAAGTTTTGGTGAAAAGAGAATAGAGTGAATTAGTTGGATTTTCTCTTCTAAGAGTCACACTTCTTTCCTTTTTGCTTTGCTCTGCACTACTAAGTTGATTGTTCACTTGCAATGTTATAGTGTGTGTGATTTTTTAAAAAATATTAGTATTTCTTTATATTCCAAGTTATTTGCAACAATTTTTAGCCCTCTTATCTACTTGAAATTGCCGAAAGACAGAAACTGAGATACTAAAATGGAAATAAGAGTCAGTCCTTGAAAAAGTCAAAACCAATCAACAAAACAAAAACCCCCAAAACAGGAACATTCAAGAAAGAAAAGAAGCTGTCAGACTAAAATTCCTGTCAAAGTAAATTGTAAAAAAATTGCTCCTACAGGCATTTCACCATTTTCCTTGGCATACAAATGTTGGCTACTCCAGTATGTGAATTGGCTGGCCTTCCTGTCTCCAGTTTCTCAGTCTTAAGAGATCAGTGACACTCAGACATGCTGTAAAGATTTCTTCTGATCTGAGGCGTTGGAAAAATAGAAAGTTACCAGTTTGCAAGTAAAAGCCTGTACAATTATCTCATTAATTGTCTGCATTGCTCACTTATTGCTTTCCTAACTTCAGCAAAGTAGGAAGGTTCTCTTAAATTGATGAAATGTACCTCGACCAATTGACTTTCATAGATTATTGAAAGCATAACTGAATACTCTCAAAGTATTTCTGAATGCGGTAATGAGGCTATACACAATTTGGTATGCTTATTTCAACAAATCACTGTTGTTTGAAGTTCAAATTGGCACATTCCTAACATGAAATTTTTACTGTTTAAATACTCCTGAAATGTGACCTTGAGAATAACAGCTCCAGCCTCTGAAATGCTGACTCTATTACAACTGCCAGAGGAGTGAATTGTGTTCTTCCCTTTAAATTCTTGTGCTTATTGGTAATCGAGGAATAGTGATGCTCAGCAGAGTGTGTAGGCTCAGGTAGAGCTAGTACTAGTTTGTTATGGAACACAGGGACAGAGATTTCCTGAGGAATTCCATTTCCTGTTGACTTTATATGTCACAGTCTACTGATAATTTTTGGGTAGGTATATTTTGGGGGTTTTGCTCCCTGTGAGACAGTCCTAACTTGGAGAATTTTTCTGCATGAATGACTCGGGGATTTATTTTCTCTCCTGAAGAGGATGGACATCTATTATGTGAAACCTCCATCTTCCTTTGTATTTTAGGTAATAAAATATGGAAGCGATATTCACTGAGTCGGGCAATTTTGTTGTTCTGCTTTGTTTTGCATTTTGAAAACTGCATCACTGAGTTTTTTTCCTCTTTTGTGTGACAGGTGTGACAGTTGAGACAAATTGCTGTCACACCTTTCAGTGTTCTGTTGTTAAGCATTCAGGATCTGCTTGGTCTTTCTTGAAGTGTCCTTGGTCAATGTTTTCTTGAGGTTGAACTTTTCTTTCTCAACTCCATTGTATTTCAATGTCTGTAGAAGGAATTCTAATGCTCTGAGACTTTGATCCTTATGGTTTTACCTGCAGGCAGCTAAACACCACAGGGAAAGTGTTTAGAAAATTAACTCGGTCATAGCCAAAATCAGGACACAGTGCACTCATTTTGTTGTGTAAATTCTAATTGTTTATTCTATATCCCTTCTTACGGTGCAGTAGTTGCTGAAGCCTGGGTTATCTAGCCAGCTTCTTTGAGTCAGTGTATAAAACTGCTGAAGAAAATTTAGTTTTTGAGGTAATTTGACACACAAAGTTTGTATATGATAGGTACGTATATGCAAATCAATAAATAGTATTAAATTCATGTTTGTGTAATAATACATATTAATATGTTTACAAAGACACATTGGCTGTGAAATTGTGTCCTCAGAGAAGGATGATTTACAATTGCTAATTGTGCATAATTTTTTTTAAAGTGTAGGGTGACAATTATTTAACCAGAAGAAATTGGTAGTAATTACCCAGTGATCAATGAATGTATGCTATCACAGTCCTTTGGACCTGCTAGTGAGATGAGATACAAACACCTTGAGGCAATCACGAGTTCTTATAGGGAACTTCCATGATGTTTGAAACAAACAAGAAGAAAACAGCCCCAAGACCCCAAGCCAATGAGTTTTTGCTTTGGAAAAAAAAATTAAATGGTAAAAAGCTTGAATGGAGTAGGAAAAAATAAGTTTCAAGTAGTTAAAGAAGATAAGAACATTGCAGTTTATACATGGAGAGAAGAGATGAGATAAAAAGCCTTAGAAGTTCTTGAGGTTCTTAAGGGAAGAAAGAAAGTTGTCTCATTCTTTCAGCATCTGCTTTTACTTCCCACTTTTTCTTGCTGTCTCAGTGTGGAGAAGTTGCTGTGTTTTACCTTCCTCTTTGTAAATATCTGTTTGTTAAAAAAATAACTTTCCAAATGAAGGATTTATTTAAAGGAACCTTGATGGGTTTTCATTGTGCTACTGAGGTTGAGTTTTCATCTGTTTTGAATCTCTGCAGGGAGTATTTTCATCAGTATAAACACCAAATGACCAGTTCAGACTTGCTTATGGAAAAAAGTTCCTTGATTACTTGATAATCCTCTCTGCTGATAATAAAAATTGGTCTGCTCTGAGCAGCGTTTTTAAATGATTTGGTGATCTGAATTTTCTTGACTGCTAATAAGATGCAGGAAGAGACATCAAATAGCTTTGGGATACATTTCAAAGTGCAGCCATTTAATAGTGTTTTAACTGCATTTGCAGGCAATAGCACCATTTTCTTAATAGCACCATTTTCTTAAAGGTAGAATCTTATCAACTGAACTATTTTCAATTTCCCCCACTGACATCCAGTATCAACTCTCAAATACATCTCATACCATTATGACAGTCATAGCAATTCAGACAGTCAAATAAATACACAATTATTTTCTTAATTCACAATTTAAAAACAATGTCTTTAAGCAGTCTTCCACACAGTTTTTATGGGCTAATTCATAAATTTGTATACATATCTGTAGGTCTTTTGCTGTCTTACTATACTTCGAGAATGCACAATGATTTGCTTGTGATTGCAAATCCAAACATGCTTTAATTTTAACTGAGTTGATGTTAAAAAAAAAAAAAAAAGGCAACAGATTGCCAGGAATGTAACCTTTTTCCTATCGGCTTCAAAAAAGTAATAAAATATCTTCGGCTAAAGTAACAAAAAGTTTGTCTATAGATAGATACACATACAGCACTACTCATAACAAGGACAGGACAGGGTGGCATTTCTGACTTAAGGCTTAATATGAGAGCCATGTCAGTCTTTCAGCTGACTTCAGTAGGTACTCGAGCAACCCAACATTGTGTTAGACAACTGAGAGCACTGTTGTCTTACACTATTGCTTGATATACAGAGTTGTTTCATATTTAAAACAGATCTTTGAAAGATCCATTCCTGAGCTCTGAATCCTTCATATGATCTTTCCAAAAGAGGGAACAATACTTTTTTGACCAAATAGTTGAGAGCAGTAACAATGGAGGTATTCAAGATGTCCCTAGGCAGATCAGTGAATATAGGATCCAAGAGGAAAAGTAATTGCAGGGAAACTACATGAGCTCTTTAACTGAATAGCCAGTCACTCTCTGTACACTACCATAATCCTTAAACTGGAATTTGTTATTTATGGGTAGTGATTATTTCAATAAATTAATTAGTTAAAACTCCCTTGTGTTCCTACCACATTTAACATAGAGAATTTCTGAAAGTATGATCTGCTTTTGTGCAGTGCTGGTTTGATGCTGGATGGCAAAACGGACTTTGAAAATGGAATACAATTTTTTTTTATGTTTTTCAGTGTAGTTTAGACAAGGCAAAAATACGTGTGGTCACAATTGTTGAATAATTTTTATATGGAATTTACTAATGTTCAAGCATAAAAAAAATACTAGGCTGATCTTGTTTGTAAGAATTTTAATTTTATGCATGGAAAAATATTGTTAGACTTGTTTTCAGGAAATAGACAAATTTATGACAAATATTTGACTTATAAGCACAAGATATGCAAAATATATTTTGCCAACATCCATTTCATATTTTGTGGTACATTATGCAAGGTGAAACTGTTAACTTTTGTAGTTGGAGTTAATGATTCTCATAATTTCTAAATCATTTATGAGCTGCAAATATCCATTATAAGTTGGCTGAAGTTTCATTTTATAAATTTGAAGGTACTATTTGACTTGAACTGGTGATCAGATGCTTGGATTTTGCTTGCTTAGTGGTTTATGACCTGAAGAATATTACTTAGCTGATGTTTCCATATGGAATATTTTTTTTTTCATCGCAGCAGACTTAATGATTCTCAAGAAGGTTGGAAAATGAATGTGCATGGATTTTGTGATTATGTCACAATGAATGATTATAAAATGTATTTGCAGGTAGCAGTAGGAATAGCATTGCATAGGAAGTTTAATTCTGTGTTTTCTGCTTAACAATGCAGTCTACCTTACTGTTTCAGACACACTGTTACAAGTGTTATCTTTTTCTGCTTTACAAAGAAAGCTTTGAATTTTGTGTACCAACTCTATTTTTTGTCCTTTTCAAAAATTCTGTTTTGTCTGAACCTATTCATTAACTTGTGCTGTTGCACGCTTAGTGGAAGTTAAATTTGGCACAAGACAATCTCCAAAGATTTAATCTGAACAAAATGTGCTAAAGTCCAGAGATAGAAAGTTTGCACAGATATCTATTTTGCTATTAACTTCCTGCTAGAATTTGATTAAAGTAGAGAACAAAGGAATAGGTACCTATGCCACTACTCACAGCAATATAGAATTACAGAATGTTTTGGATGACAAGAGATCTTAAGATCAACTAGTTCCAACTGCCGTGCCATGGGAAGGATGCCATTCATGGGACCAGTTTGCTCAAGGCCCCTTCCAACTTGGCCCTAAACACAGAATCACAGAATGTGCTGGGCTGGAAGGGACTCACCACGTTCATCAAAGTCCAACTCCTGGCCCTGCTTGGGACATATCTGGGAATTGCCATATGCATGAGAATGTTGTCCAGACATTTCTTGAACAACATCAGTCTTGGTACTGTGACCAGGGCCTGGGGAGGCTGTTCTGCTGCCTAACCACTCTTTGGGTGAAAAAGTTTTTCCTAATATTTAACCTAAACCTCTGACACAACTTGAGGCCATTCCTTCATGTCCTGTCACTGATTACCACAGAGAAAAGATCAGTGCCTGCCTCTCTCCTTCCCTGCACAAGAAAGTTGTAGACTGGGATGAGATCCTCTCTGTCTCCTCTTCTCCTGGTGGAGCAGACTGAACGACCTCAGACACTCCTCAGCTACCTTATCTTCGAGGCTTTTCATCATTACTGTTGCTCTTCTTTGCACATTCTTTAATGGTCTGATGACCTTTCTGTAGTGTGGTGGCTGAAACTGCCCTCAGGATTCAGGATGAGTGCAGAGCAGAGTGTGGGAATCCCCTCCCTTGCCCGGCTGGCGGTGCTGTGCCCGATGCCCCCCAGGACACGCTGGGCCCTCCGGGCTGCCAAGGCACAATGACTCATCTTCAGCTGGCCATACCATACCTTACCATATAATTTGCAAGTATTTCTTTCAATATGATGGCTAAAATAGATACAACATTAACAAATCTGATAGATCCACATCCTCACTGACAAATATCTCATGTCTAGGTTTGTTTTTGTTTTTTTTTTTTCCTTGTATGTGTATAATCCTATTAAAATATCTGTACAAGGAGATGTGTATACTTCTGGGAAGTGATCCAGTTGATGTTCCTTTAACACTGACAGCTGCGTGAAATACCATGTTGTTGTCTTTTTGGTGGGTTGTTTTTTGGTTTGGGTTTTTTTTTGGTTGACTGCTTGATTTTGTTCGGTTTTCTTCCTGTTTTTCTACTAATGTGCTTGGGAAAACCAGCTTGCAATGACAGCTGCTCTGTACACAGCATAATATGTATCTGTCCTACAAGAATAACCATTCTATTTCTCTTAGTTTCCAACAGATAAAATGTTAGTCTGCTCCACATTCTAGGTTTAAAGATTCCAATTATTTCATACCTTTTTTCTAATTTTATTTCAAATATTCTATACTTTAAAATTTGCAGCTTGCAAATACGTCACAAAATTTATGGAAGTTAGGATTGTAGGGAATTAGTTCTTCAATTTTTTTTTAACGAATTGCTTTGGTTTAAGAAGAAATAACTGACTTTAATACAAGTTCATCTTCTTTTTTTTTGATCAATATACACATATTAATTTCAGTAGGATAAACACAGTTCAGCATGCAAATTCCTTATTTAAAGTGTCCTAAATGTGATTTTGGGGGGTTTTGGACAGTAGATGATAGGTTTGCTGTTGTCAGACACATAAATATTACTGCGAGATTTTTGGGTTCCCCAAACTGTGTCTGGATCTCTCCCCTGATGGGCCCATCGCTGCAGTGGGATTGAGCAGGCTGTTGGCTCTGCCTCCTGGCTTGCAGTAGGAGCCACAGAAAGCTGACTCAGCTGAAGTCACTGAGTGTTTCCTCGCTGACTCTGTTATGGGCAGTAAATTTCATCACAGAGGTAAGGAAAGAAGTTGTAAGGAGGCCAAAGTAATACCAGGTATCACATCACTTGTTTCAATGTCAATTGGCATTACTTCATAAGGACTTAATGCATTCTGTGTCCTTACCTTACATCATCAGTTTACAGCAGTTGAAATTACATCTTTAGAACTTAAATCTAATCTCTAATGCTGGAATAAACCAGTTTTGAAATTAATATGTGTTTTCTGGGCAGAGACTATTGCTTTGGTGGCAAGGGTTTGTGTGAGGGTGTAGAACAATATTATTTATTAAGGTTTTAATTGATATTGGTTCAGAAAACTCTTCCAAGTAAGCAGTATTTTGGTGTAATAGCCTTGTAATATTACAGTGAAGTTGCCTTCCCATTAATTTATGTATGGTTTGGATTTTTTGCAGTTCATTTTGAACAGAGTTTTCATCAAAAAACATTGACTAGAAGGAACACTGACTATACATAAACTTCACTACAAATTATTTATTTCTAGCAACGTATAGCTACATGTTGAATGTAATAAATTAGTAAATTCTTTAGAACAAAGAACTTCTTTAGAACTGTCATGATGGAACCTTGTTTCAGTCCTGACTTATGATAAATAAAATGCTTATTGACCCTGAAATTAATAGTTGATTTTATTTTAAAAGTTGAAACAACAGAAAAGCCTCTTCAGAATTATCGAGAATATAATTTGCTATGAACTAATTTATTTGTCTTATTTAGAGTTATTTTATGCATACTTGTCCTCAGACAAAAAGATAACAAGTGGTAGAATGTTGTTTTGCTTTAACAGTTTCAAGTTCCAAGTCTTGCATAGGTAATAGCTTGCAAATATAGAAACAATCAACGCTTACTTTGGCTGGTATTTTTAATATTTTGTCTTGCTTTAATAAAGCCATCCCTTTCAAAGCTACCATATGACCTACGCTTCTGATACTTTCTCAGTATAGACACGTGTCACTATCCAGCCATAAAATGTATTTACTTATTGTAGTTTTACAGAGAAATTTAAGGATAACAACTGAAAATTAAAGTTTTTTAATCACATTTTTCTTCCTCTCCCACACAAACTTTCATAGCTATGTTTCCTGCTATTCCAAGCAATCTACTCAATTGTGATTTTATAGCTCCCCTTCTCTTTTATTTGAACATTAAATATTTTTCAAAGTAAAACTGTATGCTGGGGGAGGGAAGAGATTGGTTTTATTCCTCTGTGCACTTATGCAGTTAGTCTCCTTGGCTGTCTTAACTTTTTTCATTTATGGTAATTTCTTCTTCATTTCCCTTGCATATTGCTTTGTCTGTTCAGTTTTACATGATTCAACAATGAAAAGTATACTTTGTTTACAAATTTTAATCTATATTTTGCTCTCTTTCAGTTAACTTTCATGCCTGGGTAGCTTTTTTCTTTTTCATTTGGCTTAATGTCATCTTCAATTTTTTTCCAATCTGGACATAATCTAAAGTAGCAGTGAACCTTCAGTGCCAAAAAACACAAAACTATGGTTGTTGAGTCTGAGAAAGCACACACTTTCAAACGTGTCTTTATTTTTTTAATATTGTTCCATTGCTTAGCTCTTCTGATGGATGTGTGGGGGCTATAGAACAGACCTCTCTGACTTACTGTGTGCATATTATTTTTGGCACTGCATTTAATATGATAAGATCAATTAAGTCAAATTATATGTTTGCATAGTTTGATAATAGTGAATACTTTTGAAAAAAAGAATCAAGAAATAGAAGATGGATTGTGTCATTCTCACAAGTACGTCTTCCTAGATTCTGGTAACTAGGAATTTAAGGACTGGGAACTCCCAGCTGGCCTGTTCTGAAGCTAATCCAATTTATGCTTTTGTTCTATGAAACATTCTGTAAGAAGGAATTTTTAAATTGAATTGTGCCATATAGGGAAAGGTCTTCCTTTTGGGTTTTAAATCTACTGATTAGAAAATTTATTTTCAATTCCATTCTTTGAGTGAGACAGATAATTCATGCCTTGGCTATACCTTGCATCACTGGGGATTTTCAAGCTACTGAAATACTTTTTCTATGCCAAATCTTGTCTTAAAAATTTTTCTAAGCTATGCTGGGAGATGGTCTTCTCAGAATATAACTAATTCAATCTGTTTTACTTGTCTTACTGTTGCTGCTCTCCTTAATTTTTTTTTTTATTATTATTACTGCAGTATTGAATAGCAACTAGCTTCAGCTAATCAAACTCTCTGGGACTTGGGCAACATAAATACATCATTTTCAAAGTAAATATCCTAGTTCTCTTTCCTAATAGAGAGATGTTTTTGCATAGGATTTTGATTCTGGTGTTTATTTTGGTGTTTAGATAGATCAATTTCCATAAATTAATGTGGAAAATTAACATTTAAACAACAACAGGAAATAGTATAAGGTTAAAATTTAGGGTAGTAACAGAAGAAATGTGTTGGAAAGATTCATTTAAACAAATAGTGGTAGAAGAAAGTGTGATAAGGCACTACAATCAAAAAATACTCAAGGTATGAGACGTAGGTAGACCTATAAGAAACAGACAATTGCATAGTAACCCTCATTGTAACCACACATTTCCTTCAATCCCAGCCAATTCCACCCCGATCTCTTAGAGAGTGAGGACTGAGTTCTTTGTTTGTTTGTTTTATTTCACTGTCCCTCTAGAATTTTAGGTTAACATTTCAATGCTAAAAATAATTATCTGCATTTCTTTAGAGAGGATCCGAGAGCTTGTAGCTGCCAAAGTATGTGACTTTCACAAATATCCTAGGTTAAATTGCTTGGACTCTGTCTGGCATAGAGTCAGAATTTTGTTTTTCTGTGTATTTCACCTTTAGGGACTGCTTCTGCTGGATGTATTAAGAGCTCTGTTGAAGTAGCTGTAAATTTCATTGAAATGGAGGTGCTGGTGTCCCTCTTGCATTCATCATGTCGTGGGGAACAAGAATCAGGTGCCCCTTCTGCTTCATTTGGGGTGTAGACTACCTCAAGAATTGCTGCTCAGAGCAACATTTGTTAAGTTTGAGGGTTGACCTATTCTATTATGAAGCCATTGTGACAGTCAGTGGGTAAGAAATAGTCTCTAGGTTGCAAGTTGGAGCACTAATGTGGGGAGATCAAGTCCTAATCCTTATTCCAGGTACTGTTTTAAGCTACAGGAGTTCACCTGAAGAGAAAGGTAGATTCTTTATAATACTCTCAATTCTCATAGCTGAGGAATCTTCCTGGAGATGTGGCATCTTAGAAGGAATAATTTGTCTAAAGTAAGTTTCAAGTTTTTATTTTTTTCCACTATTTTTTATTTTACTACATCTATGAATGTCTCAATTGTAAGAAATATTCCCCACTGTTTTATTTAGTAAAGCTGCACTCCATTACTGGATGCTTTGTGACTCTAAGGGCTTTTGTAAATAGAATCTACATTAATTTGGAGAGTTTAATACTGATTTGAAATAGTGTAACTAAGGGCAAAGTATGGTCCCAAATTTGCTTTGATATGAATGTGGTGGTTATGATAGAACCTCTAAAAATTCCTTATCTATGACTTTTAGAGCTGAAAACTTCAGGGATACAGTTAGCTGGCTTGCCATAATTAAAGCAATTTCTTGGTGTAATCTGCCTTTAGTCAGGCATACCTGAGAGCTGAAATTAACCTTTTTAAAATTCTCATCTTTCATGCCTGAGAAGCCCTTGAAGTGTGAGTGTATTAGAATGACATTTTTGGTTATTTTATTCTGCAGTAAAGATTTTTTTTTTTCCTTTTCGTGGTGAATTCTTGTTTAAGTCAGCTCTCTCTGAAGTACGTCTTTTGTATACTATATTTGAGTTTGGATAAGCTAATTACTTACAAAATAAAATTTGTATGAAAGCTAGATATTGATTTTGATTATCTTTTTTCTAGTTCTGTTCTCATTTACAGTTTATTATAAATATTTGCTATTACTGATAGAATTTCCAGTCAGAATACCCTCAAATAAACACCGCTATTGAAAAATATGTTTTGTAGAAATAGGTGCTACAGACACAAAATACTAAACTGTAGAAGTCCTAAGACACCATTTCTCATTTCTCAGCACTTCAATTGATACTTTTGTTTAGGGGTTTCTGGTATTCATGCTCTCTCTTAGCCTTTTGCACTGGTTTCCTTTTCTCAGGAATTAATACATCACTATTTCCCACTGTATTCTAATTTCGTCCTTGTCCTGTGTGCCTCTTGACTGCTTTAAGTGTTTAAAGTCATGGAGTATCTTAGCTTTAAATTTTCCAGAGAAGCTTTTCTCAAAGTCATAGAGAAATAATTGAATGAAGTACTTTAACTCTAGTCTTAGAATATTTTCCGGTTCTTTTAAATGTTTCATTTTTGTTAGCTTTAATGTTGGGATTTTTTTTTTTTTTTTTGTTTCATGTGGCGATTAAATCTTCTTCAACAATATTATTCAACCTTACTGTTGTATTTGTATTCTTTGGGTCTTTTTGGTCCTTGCTGAGGACAGTAGTTCATATTTAGTTCACCCAAATCTTGTAACCTAAAATTCCCTCAGACGTTAAAGTTCTTGACTGTTCTTGAAATCTTTCTCAATTTGCTGGTGATGTGCCCAGAACTGAACATGCTGTTCCAGAAGCAGCTGAGGAAGTGCAGGGTACCAAGTGCTGAAACACTGTTGTATGTATCTTTTGATATGCACAGCCTAATGCAGCAAAGACTTTTTTGCAACCAGTTTACATCGGAAAAATATACCATTTTTCTTAACTCCCCTGATTTTTTGTATCTCTGAATTTCTTTCTTTTTTGTCAAAAACTTTTCCAAATTATTTTTCCTGGTCTAATGCAATTTCTTTATCTTCAGGTTGTGTTGAGAAAATTTTTTTTCTCATTGATATTGCTTTCTCTGGTGCCATTTATGTGTTTCTTCAGCTTACTTATTGAATCTTCTAGGTTATTACTGAGAATGCTGAGTACTAGGCCTAGTAAAGTTCTGTACATCAACTTAGATGGGATCTTTCACTATTCAGTACACATCATGTCTTAAAACTCTGAGTGTAGATTATTAACATTTTCTTCCCTTATGAATTCTAATAAGCATGAATTAACTTTTTAACTGTGCTAAATGACTCACTGAAATAGGAAAAGTTTTCATTTATTAGATGTCTTTGTTTACCTTTTCTCTGTGCTCCTCTGAATAACAGGGGAATTAAATCAGAAATCATATTTCAAAACTGAATGACTGTTTTCTTCCCTGTGGATTGACACAGCTTTTTACCCCTCCATTTTAAAATTAACTTTTGCTATTGCTTTCTAATAATAATTTTTCATATTACTAATTGCAGACTAGCAAACTAGGCTGGATTTGATAGAAATGACAGAACGTGTTTTTAGATCTAATTCTGTAAAGTGAACAATCATGAAATCTCTTCCTCTCTCTCTTCCCCTCTAACCAGTGTTGTATGCCCCCTCTCATAATATGCAGAATATAGTTTTCAAGGCTCTAAGTAGTCATTTATTCAGAATATAGCTACATTTTCATCACTAAAGATACATACATAAGACTTTCCAAGGTATGTTTGCTTACAGGTAAATGGGTAGTCCAGTCTATCTCTACTTGGACACTTTCCTGTGAGAATAATGAGCTCTCTTTTCTTCCCCTCACTGCTAACTCTTTGACCTTCCATGAGGATAGGTGGAAAGAAGTCATTACTGAAGGGAAAAGCCAGCTCCGGGAAGGAACATACCCTGTAGAATGCCTTCCAAGTATAATGTTTTGATTTTTATCTGTACATCATTATCCTGAGTCAGAAGTGCTAAACATTTGTTTGAGCCTGAGCATTTTTTTTCCCAGAGCACTGTCTGTATTGCAGACTTAATGAAATGGATTAGCACTTGTTCCTTTAATACAATATTTGATTGGTTACATCCACTGAAGTCAAATTAAGTTCAGATTAAATAACATTAACTTAAACTTTGACATCCTTAATAGTTTACCTATGTCTTTAGTATTTTAAACATTTTATATATTTTTTAAGAAATAAACTAGAACCAGTTAATTTTAATGTTGCTACCATGTTGCTCCTCTGTAGCTGGGCTGGATTTCTCAGGTGCATGAAGGACATTTCTCCTGCATGCTCAGAGCAGAAGTAACAGTACAATATAACCCCTCACTTAGGAAGAATAAAGGACATATTTTTCCCTAAGTTTCATAGCTTTTTCCTGAAATGTCAAAGTAAAAACAGCAGCTCAATGTGTGATTATTGACTCTTCACATTTTATGTCTTTCTGGCCCATCCTCTGTCATACAATCAGTCCCTTCCCATGTAGTAGTACCTCACCTGGGTGCAACAATTCCAGTCTATTCGTCTTATAACTCTCTGCTGATCAAAGCTGCTATTGTTCTCTTTTTCCCTTTATAGCTCCTAACCACTTTGTCTTAGTAGGGCGCTTTCTCCTGTATTATGTCTGGACAAGAAAAATCCTGGAATAATAATGCTGCAATGCAAAGATCAATTATAGATCTCTTCCCATAATGTCCTTTCTCCTTCAGGAATAGCAATTGGGCATGGGGAGGGATTCATCCCTTTGTGGTCTATAGTCTTCCTGGTTGTGAGGCATTCTTGTTGAAGTGGAAATCTTGTTATTTAGCTACCAGAGTCAATAAAATCTATATTGAATATATTATTATTCTTTTTTTTTTATTATTTTTACACTGAATAATACTGGAGGAATTATTGTCAGGAAAAGTTATCTTTGTAGTTGCAAAAGGAATCCTCCACTTGGTCAGGTTTCAAGTGAGTGTGCTGAAGACCTTCTTTGTATTTATGGTAACAAAAATGCTCCAGAAATAATAGGAAAGATGTAAAAAACCTTTACAGCCAGTGAATTTTGCAAATCTTATCATACGGAGCATAAAATGATCATTGTTAAATTTTTAAAAGGACAAAAATAACAAACAATATTGCAGTCCAAATGCTTAAATTTTGGCACGGTTTGATGTAAAGCAGGATGCCTCATGGAAAATGCTGAATTATTCTACAGAGAATGACCTTAATAGCAGCTGTCCCTTGGCAATGCAGTAATGGCAATAGTATCTAGCTCTTGTATAGCAATTTCCATTTTCAAAGTACTGCACTTATTAATTACATTTAATTGAGGCGAAAAAACAATTCTTGTCTAAAGCTCTTGAATTACTTTACATTTTCTCTTAGGACTGAGTAAGGCACCCTTTACAAGGGAGAAGAGCTTAGAACTAGAAAGAGTTTCTTTAGTCCTGTAGAAAGACCTGACTATCTCCTTTTATGTATTCTGAATATAAATTACATGACTGGAAGTAGAAACCTTTTCAGCAGGGTGGAAACTGGAGAACACAAAATGTTCTACCATGGAATCCTTCTAACCAGAAGAACAGATAAGTCATAATACAGTTTTCATAGAAGAAAACTATAATCCAGGGTTTTGGAAACTAAAGGCAATTTTCTCTTCTATCTCTTCTCTCAGTACAATATGTTTGACAAATTTCTTAGGTCTTTTGACCACTCAAAGTCATGCAACTCTAAAAGATCTTTTAAAAATAAACGAATTTATATAACTGAGGGGGGGAAAAAAAAGGGATATATACCCTCATGAGATTGTATTGACCCTTTGATAGTTAGTCCCTACAGAAGAACTGGCTTTTTGCCATTTTTTGGTAATTTTGTAGTTCAATAGGAAGGGATCCTTTCAGAAGCTTTCTTCATTACTGCTGAAGATTATCTGTAATTAAGTAAAAATGAGATGGAATGAACATGCAGCAGAAGACTGTAAACATGTTTACACAATTTGATAAACATTCCTGCATTTTTTCCTCTTGTAGCATTGATTCATCTGCATCATACTAAATGGAAATGAGCAAGATGTAAAATTAATCCACCCTTGTAACTATCTGAAGAGAGTAATTATCTGATGCTTACAAGCTGTTTCTAGAATAGATCCTTTCCAAGCTACATTAAATTTTACTGTGTCTGTGTTTGAGTTTCAAATTACAGTGGATCACGTTCTTTAACAGTGTAAATGCTGTAGGTCTGTCCACTAAAGTCAGTGGAGCTGTACAGATTTTTCTTTTACAGGAGCAGTGCCCCAAAGTATCTAGATCTCCATTGCAATTTTGATGTTGCAAGAGATGACAGCAATTTATGTGTGGTTATTGTGAGAAATCAGTGTACGGGCAACTTGCAATGCAGGGTTGTGTTTGGTTCCCATATCACAAGTGCTAACTGTGGAGCCGTGGAACCAAGCCCTTAACAAGCGTCACACTATTTGCATAGCAGAAGCTCAAGAACAAGAACATTCAGATTTGACAGCTAACTTTTTGCTAAGAATACGTAAAAGAATATATACTGTCCTGGAAAATCACTTGAAGGCTTTTGTGGAATGGAGAATGGGAAATTGCCAGATTAAAGGATAAAAAACTAACAAAGGATTTATCAGGGTTTTAGTCTCTGTAGGTTTGGTTTTGGTTTGTTTTGTTTTGTTTTTTGTTTTGATCGGTTTATTTTGGTTTTGGGTTGGGTTTTTTTTGTTTCAGAGCAAGTGAAATGGCTAAGTCCTCACTTGTGGCAGACCAGACCAAGAAAAGCGAAAGACATCTGGATCTAGTCCCAAAGAGCTGTTATCCTGGTACTAATACCCTGTACTAATAGCCTGCCGACTGAGATATTTAACCTAGAAAGCTCTCCTATGCTAATTTCTGAGATAGGAAAGAGATTATTTTTATGATGAAAGTTCACATACTCATCAGTAATAATCAAGTATAGTTGCAGGAACCTGTGGAAACTTCTAGCCAAGTCAGGTCAACACTGATAGAAATTTTATATATTAAAATATAATTTGTTTTGAGAGTTAAAAATTCAAACATTTAAGGATTGTTTTTTTAAATTTGTATCCATTGTATTAGAAACCTAATGCTGGCACATAGTAGGAGGAAACAGATTGACTGGGTGCAAGGAACAGAGAAATATCACTTTTTGCAGCAGTTTGGACTTGGGTTGACATATATAGCTCATGAACCTGCACCTTTACCATTTTCAAGTTCTTTCTTGTCCACCTGTGACATAATTACTTTATAGTATTACTTAAAAACCCAACAAACTCACAATTTTAAGAAAACTATGCAAAGAGCTTCTGTACAAGGTGCTGAAGAAATGTCAGACAAAAAAGAGTCCAGCTACGTGTTTGTGAGAAATACTATTCAATTTCTCAACAGTAGAGCAACTGGAGAATATGTAAGGATCTAAATGATTAGAAATATCTTCCTGAAAATTCATAAAGTTTCCTCCAAGGTTTTTTTTCCTGAAACCTGGTAGAGAGAACTGGCAGAATAAGCCAATAGTAAGCCGGGACTTTGAAAACTTTCTGAAAGATCTTGACCTTCTGTGAAACACTCCCTCTTTGTTAAACTTGTAGCACATTCCAAACTTGTTTTTCAATAGTGCAGTAATAATTTCCAGACCTTGTGAAAGTGTGAGTGATGTGAGTACATTATCTTTCTCTGAACATAATTACTAATCAGATTGTATTTCAGAAATGAAATGCAGCTATTAATACTCTGTAAATCAAAGGGATTCTTTAAGTGGAAATGAAGTCCATTTGTGTTAGAGAAATTAGTCATAAAAGAAAGGTTTATGGAAACCTAACCTCTTTTCTTTTACTTTTCTCCCCGTAATGCTGCATTTATATTTTTGGTATTCAGCTCCATATAGTATTAAAAGATAAATATGCTACCAACCAAAAACTCCACTTTCAGTAAATAGTGATGATTAAAGTTCAATTGGAGTATCTAATAGAAATAAAAGTTCTCAGTCAAGACTTTTCTAGCCTTTACCTTGATGGTTTGCACTGCTTGTGGTCTGATTTTAATCTCAGTGATCTATTCTTTGAGCTTTTTTTTCAAAAATTTTCTCTTAAAAAATTCTGTCCACTCAGGTTTGAGATTATAAAATGGAGCCTGTCAAAAGTCTCATTTGTTCTGTAATAGATGATGGTGGCCAAATCAGTGTCTGGGCATTTAATTATCCTATCCTTTCAGGCTCGCTAGTGCATAGATCACCACTCTCCCTCTCTTGAAACCTGGTCTTTGTTTACCATGTTTGTGAATAGAGCTGGATAAAAGTGGAAATTAATAGATTTTGGGAAGCCCTAGTCCCAGGAGCTACTGAGAAATATAGGGATTCTCCCATTTGTCTCCATGGATACTGAGAGAAAGCAAGTTGAGTTGTGGCAAGCCATTAGGGTTATGGGAGTTATTCATCTGCACCAGAACATTGTTTGAAAATTCTTAGGTCATTCCAACCTTGAGAACCTCTCTTGATATCTGTATTGAGATTTTAATTTGGTTTTACTTACTGTAAACTGAAGGAAAATTGTATCTTGTTTCTCTGTAAAGTGTTATAGAAACCACTGATAAAGAGTACTATATAAAGGTTTCTCCAAGAGGAAGGAACTTTAAAAAAATGTGTCCCAGTGAGGAAGATCATTAAACTCAGAGGCACTCATTTACCCTGTACAACTGTGTTTTCTGAAAAAAAAAAAAAAAAAAAATAGAAATCCAAAGAGACATGCATTGAATTGGCTAGCTTTTCTTAGCCAGTGAAACATTCAAGGGGAAAAAAAAAATAAATTCTACTCTTTCATCTCTAGGGACTGTAGCGCTGTAGGCACAGGCTTAGTACACTACTTTCTCTAATTCTTTTATTATTGTGAATTTTCTTCTACTGACATCTTATAACCTTTTTTTACAATAATTCTTGATACTTGATCTATTTGCTGATTCATCAAACTGAAGATCAAAGTGTTTTTCCTAGATCTTGTTCTCTAAGAATGTAGGGATGCTTTAAAAAAAATTCCAGTTATTGCTTTGTTATTTGATATTACAGTAACTCATGTCATGTGACTTTTATTTTCGCCATTTTGAAAGCACCAATACTGGCAGCTTTAGAGAAAAATATAAGAGTACAACTCTGCAAAAAAAAACCCCACAAGTTCTTTATGATCATAAGCTTTAATTGTGGTTTAACCACAAACACAAGTTGGAAACTCGTCAGATTTCCCTTTATCCAGTTTCAAAGCTAGTATTTTTCTTATGAATAGGGTCATATAGGCCATCATCATCTTCATCTCATTATATGTATGCTGTATCCAGGCTATTACTCACTCTTATAGCCTTTACTTCCATATTGAGGCCAGTGCCTAAATTTTTTTGATAAAGAACCTTGCTTTTTTGAATTGCTATTAAAAAAAACAACATACAAACAAACCCAAACCGACCACACAAAACTCTCTTCTATATCTTATGATAATTGCATGTCTCTTGTTGCCTTTAATAAAAGATGTTAGGAGAATCCTTTTCAGTGGAAAATGACATCTTCCCAAGAAATGTATAAAACTCTGCCTTAATACCACTTATTGTCATTGCCAGACGAGGAGGTCACAAAGCCCGATAATTTATTTTTCTCGCTTTAATACGTGGCTTTTGTAAACTCTGGGGGAAAGCTTGTTTAAAGAGGCACTGTGAGCCATAAGAAATTCTGTTAAATTAGATTTATGCGGTTTACTTTGCTAGGAAATGCTGTGCAAAATAAACCCTGAACATGTGAGCTTTTGTTCCTCAAGTAAAACAGCGGCAAAAGTTTATAAAATGGTACCAAAAGCTTTTCTTTCGTTGCTAGCTGAATCAAACTGGGCTTTTAGACTCGAGGTGTAGACTAGCTCCCATTGTTAGGTGCCGTGCCTGGCATTACGAGAGCAGGAAGGAGCTGCGACATTGTTGGGACTGAGCCTATTATCAAGGCTGCTTTGAATACTGGGCACAGTTCAGCAGTAAATGGGCAGCTGCTGCACACAGTGGCAGCCTTTTTGCTGCTTCATGGTACTGTGCACTGAAGCTTTTGAGCAGGCTGCATGTGAGGGTGGCCACTGGTGGTGTCAAACAAGAGGTGATGAATGTAAGAGAGATGACACTGCAGTACAGCACTGCAGCATCTCCAGCCCTGCTTGGCCCAGCAGGCAGTTTCTTTTACATATCAGCGCTGCAAGTGGGTGAGATTACACACTTAGCAAGATGTGTGTGTGTGTGTGTGTGAGGAGCACAATCAGAGGCCGCAAGGGCAGCCATTAAATGTCATTCAAAGTCCAGTACTTGTGAGATCTGATTATTTGTTGAGTAGCTGAAAACATCTCTATCAAAGTTCTGTAATGAGTCAGACAACTTGCTCTCTTTGTCTCCACTGAAGCTAAACCAGTATTAGAACTCATTGTCTATTCAAGATGAATTGCTTAATCTGTTTTAAAAGGTCTGTAAACCATGTCAGAATTTATCAGTTACAGTTATTATTGTTCTAATCCATAAAGACTGCATCTTTGTCCATCTGAATCCATAAAAATCATCCAGTTTAAATCCCTTCCACAAAGTACTGGTCATGCAAATGTTTACAATTCACTGGTCAATAGAAACAGTATTATATATTCAGTTTAAGATTTGTAATTGCTTTACATTACAAATTTACATTGTATACAACCTGTGTATATAATCGGAAGCTGGAATGGCAAGAGTTACTTTTTGAAATATGCAAGTAACATACAACTTTATTCTACAGCTTTGTTCAAATTGGCTGAGAGTAAAACTGAAAGATATTAAGTTAAAGATCAAAGGGATTTTTTATTTTTTTTTCATTGAGAAGCTACTTTGGTGGATGGGACTATACAATTATATAGCTATGAACAGAGTGATTCAAGGTTCTTCAGGGGTATTCCTATTCAAAGACTTGTAGTCAAAGAATATTCTTTTATCTACACAGGAGGGATTGTTTCCTCCTGTCTAAATAATTAACTTTTGGCATGGTTTGCTTTAAGGTTTAAATGTCACATTTGGGAATATCATTATGAACAGGAAACTTGAATTTTCCTTCACTGTACTGCATATCCTTAATCTGTAATGGGCCACCTGATGATCTCAGATGGAAAGCATGACTACTAGGTCTCTCTCAAGCAAAAAGGTAATTTAAAAAGAGTGATGTGGAAGTCTTGGTTATGAAGGAAGTAGTTCTTTTCAGAGGCCTACTCTAGACTGTAAATTGAACTCTGTCCAGACCTAAGGATACGTGACTGTTCTGCTCCAATACTTGAACAGTGCTTTCTCTAGCAAGATATAAATATGTACAGCAGCAGATACACTTGCTATGAAAGAGAAGTACTAATGAAATGTATCATTCCACTTCATGCCTCTTTTGATGAGGATATGGACACAAAAAGGTGCATGTCATGTAATTTCCTTTGTTTAGAGCACATCCTGAAATGCAATCTGACAGTTTTGGGATGGCTTAGGATAAATTCTGTAGAGAAAAATATAAGTTAAAAAAATTAAATATAGAAGCAAAGTTGTCTTAGAAAATTATCACTCCTCTCCAAGTCAATGGCCAGCTCTGTGCTTTGATAGTGTAAATACAGCCAGCAGAAGGAACTCTATTAACTATATTCAAGTTTTCAAAGTGTGCTTTTTGTTCTCCATGCACTGTATGATTACAGTTGAATGGCTAAATTTAGGTCTAGTGTTCTGCCATCTGTCTTTTAAAACACTGTAGTGTGTTAATGATTTTTCTTCAGTCCCTCATTGTAAACAAAATCTGTTGTTGGTTCTTGCTTGAGTAATTTTTCCTAAGCTCTTTACACTATGTGTTGGCACTACAGTCAGCTTGAAATATCCTTCCACTTCATGATACGTTAATGATCACAGCTGATGAAATTCAAAACAATGTTCTTACAGCACACCTGCTCATGCACAGGGATATTGACTGTAGGAAGGCTTTTATAATCCAACTATGTGCAGTGAACTGCCATGCTAGATTAAAGAGATGAGAAATTTAAAGTTTAGTTGTGAGTTCTAAGGCCACATTTGTTTCTGAGATGTAAGGAGATTCCATTTATATTATGGTTTGTTTGAATGCTAATCCTGATGGTACTTCTGAAAGAATTGATTAGAAAGCACTCTAAAACATGTATGTGCGTAAAATAAATTTTAAGAAGCATGCATAATTTTATATCAACAGCTGTTGTACATTCCTTCAAAGGCTGACAGGAAATGTCACGTTTTAAGACATGCTGTCTTAAAAAGAGAGAGAATATGAAGATCAAAGATAAAGTGGTTGTTTGTCTCCGAGACACTTGCTCTTTCCCATTCCATTTGATATTAAGAAGTGTTTCCAGTATTATGGGAATATCTCTTAGAAGTGTCAGCTTAAATTCTTTATGCAAATAAAGAAAACAATACAATGAACATGTAGCTGCAGTCTGTAAGCCCATCCCATTTTTACTTCAAATCTGTTTTCAGATTTGAATATTTCCCCCTATATTACTGTGGACACTAAAGCCAGATCCTAATCAGTAGTATTTCCTTGTGAAAATTCAACAACACTGCTTAATAGTTTTACTTTCAAATGTCTAATGTATTTGCACACAGTTATAGATCATTAAGATATATCATGCGTTTTTTTAAGAGTCAAAAAATGCCAACCTATATACACACACACATATATATAAAGAAATACAGATAGAGATTTAATAAAAACTTGATAATTAAATTCACAGAAAAAGCTATAAGCTTAAACTTCTAAATATGAATGATGTCATCTTATGTAGCCTATTATAATATGCATGTTATACAGGCACTTGTTTTGCTTGGGGATTCAGTGAAATATTTTGAAGGTTTAGATTTTAGCTACATTTTGGAAAAGTTGAGGGAAAAAGGAAAACCTGCTAGTTATTCAAAAGGCTCAGGGCTGTTATAAAGGACAGAGTCTTGAGTAAAGAGGCTGCACCTTGTGCCTAAACCATCTGAGACAAAGAATGATACCTGTTAAAATTTAATGAAAAAAATTTATTCTCATTTTTTTTGAACCATCACATACTTTGCTTTACAGAAAAGATGTGCCAGTAAATTATACGCTAGAGTTGTATAACACATTAATGTGGACTGAAAACAAAGACCTCGTCCCCCCTTCATCCATTTTCTGCAAAATTCAAAACACAGGAGTCCTTAATTTTCTCAGTCATAGGCACATCTGTATTATAAATTCAGTCAGAACGTGGGTAAAAAAAATGGTTTTGAAACTTCCGTATAGATTTCCTTTCATTCTGATCTCAGTCTCCTTCTAACTTAAAAGGAAGTTATTCTGAGCAGAAGAATTTAAAATTAATTTATAAAAACTTATTTTTATTAACATGGAACATAATTCATGTGTAACTAGGAGGGCAAAAATAAACACTAATGCTATATACATATTTTACATGCAGTGTTTGAACTCAGTTATAAAAAAATCAACTAATTATTTCTGAAGTTTTCTTGTTTGCACTGTACTATGTTTGGAAACAAATATTCACCTTGCAGGTCACTTCACATCAAAGGCTCCTCACTATGCATTTCCAGCTGGGCTAATTACCTCTGGTTGTGCTGTTTCTACTAGTTTGCCACTGTTTAGTTAATCACAATTTTATTGAAAACTAATCTACTATAGGGAATGAGAAGATAGTAATACATGTATGTCTATGGAATTACATGGCCAGCAAGTCATGCCCACAGTTAGGACTGGAATGCCTCTTAAGTATTTCATAATGTGCATAAAATGATTCTTTTCTCACTGCTGCAAATATTTGGCTTTGCAAAATATGAGGCACCCTAAAATTTCTGTGGTGCATAGCTACTGTGTTTTTGATAGTAACTTTATTCTAGAAAAACTTAATTCAAACTTGTTTGTAGAGGGGAACAGACAGTTGATATATAGCCATGTCACTTCCTTGGGCATAGTGTCAGCATTTATGGAACTAATACAGAACATATACTTAATCTCCTTTGGATTCTGGGTGTCTTAGACTTTTGGAACTCCTGACACCAATTAAAAGGAGCAACCACATTTGAATCTCTCTGGGAAGAGCACTCTTGGATCCTTCTGCCTGGTATAATAAAGTGCTTTTATATCATATTTCTTAAGGTCAGGAAAGTAAAATGGCTGTTCCATCTGTATGACTGCTGTAATTTTATTGCTTAGAGATTATCCATAATGTTTTGAAAATTTTTAAATTGAGTAAAGACTAAAACTAATTAAAAAACCCCAAACCAATCTAATTCATTCATAATCTAAAAAAGTCATAATTACATTGTAAATATTTTTTAAAGGTTAAATTTTACTAATTGGAGATTAAGCACTAGGGGATGTTAATATATTTGTAAACAAACCAGTGCTTTTCCATTGCACTTTAACAACTACAAGTAATAATAACAGGCTTGTTTGTTCAGTTAAGGAGCAGTGTGGGTCCATGGTTCACTCTAGGAATTCAGCACTAACACTGAGTCATTGCAACCCCACCATTTTCTAGGAATACTGGTGCAACAAGGATTTGAATCGTACTGATTCACTTACAATGCAGACAGCTGTTTACAAAGTGCTGATATGTCATGGAATGAAATGAATGAGTTCTTTTAAGAAGATTATTTACACAACCTCATTGCTTCTTAGAAAGAAGCAGATCTCTTGGAAAAATGACTGCGCATTTACTTGATTTGTTCTTAACTGATATCCTAGTCTTAAGTCTTATGGACTGCCATTCGCCTAGGAAGACATTTCTCTTCCCTCAGCAAAAAGAGTCCTTCATATAGAAGCCTTTGTGATTCATGATAACTATAAATAGTTTTTAATCTTTTCATTTATTTTTTTTCAAATAATATTGGCAGACTTTAAAGTACTGATAGGTATAGAAGTCAACAGGTGTGGCCCTAGAATGTTATTTGAGGGTTTTGAGGCTTTTCATGATGATAGTTCAAGATTTTTCACTCTATTCTTCAAAGTTCCAGATCTATAAGCTTTTAGTAATTGCTTAACTGAGATTTCTAGCATTATGACATAATTACATTTATAAAATTACTGAATATAGAAAAACAAGTAGGACCTACTCCAATATTTTTATTTCATCTTGACAAACTATGAGGTCACATTGCCCATCTTTTTACAGGTAATATTCTCGATTGTTTGGGTTATCTGTAGAAATTTGGTATGTTATTTTGCTGCATATAAACACATTTCATATGGATGTTCAAGAGAAGTGGAGAGACAGATCAGGAATTCTGTTTCTTTGTTCTGTTTTGGGGTTTTTTTTTGGTGCTATCTGATTTGATTACTCATTATATTGCCATGCATATGCAGGTGGCAAAATGTGAATACAGGGCACTAACCATTATGTTAATTTACTTTGCCATTTAGGAGGCACAGATGTTGACTATATAATAACAAAGTGTTCCTTGTTGTAACAGTTCTGCTGTTAGGTCCCCCTGCTACTACAGTAGTTTTCTGCTTTGATGTGTTAGAGACATATTTTGCTGGGAACTTGTAACTATATTGTCTATTTTTTTAATCTCTTTTTAAATTTGTAACTTCTCAAAAGAGGAAAAAAAAGGAAGTTAAATTTACATTGAGTTCTGCATAAGATATTTCTCATTGGAATTTCTAATATTTTATTCTGTAGGATTATGTTGCCATGCAGTATGAACAGATGAACTTAATGTACATTTGGAATAACAGACAAAAAGTACTGCTCTGGCTTTTTAGGTCTTGCTTCTTCTATTATTTTTAGGTTTGTTTGTTGCTGTTTTCCTCATCCTAACAAATACTCAGGCTAAGTTGCCTAACAAATATTCAGCTTGAATGTTCCAATCCTCAGTAATGAATCCTCCTTTTTTCACTCATATTTAATGAATGTAGCTGAATCTATAAGTCCCTTACAATTTCAGTCTCTCTGGTTAAAAGGACTCAGCTTTTGGAGGACAAGCAGGGAATTAAAGATGAGCAATGAAACAAAGGTCAAAGTTCTGGGAGAGATTTTAAAAAAACCCAAAAAGCTTTTAGTAGAACTACCTATGTCTCTATGGTCTTCGTCAAACATTTCCCATCCTTGAGTTTGCTGGAGTTCAGGGCACTTCTGGAATCCTCAGTGATACTATTAAACTGTGTAGTCATGTTGTCTTAAAGTTCAAGAGGAAGGAAAGAAAAAACCTGAAAGATGAGATACTTTGTAACATAGGACTGAGAAGGTGATGATCAATGGTTCAAGCTCAATTATTGAAAATTGTACACCGAAATAAAAGTCTCAACTCTGAGAAATTTTTCAGCATGTTTAGAACTGAGCAGCCAGATTAATGACAACAGTCAGCACTATTGCCTCTCCTCTGTAGGACTGTGCTTGCAATACAAGCTCATAGCTTGAATACAAATTGGAGTTCAAGGCCTAGGTTTTAACCATCAAAGCCATTCATTGGATTAGTCTAAATTGAGAGAGGCTATCTCTTTTAGTCCATGGCTATACCCTCCCATAAGAACTGCACTCCTTGGGAGCAATGAAACTACCAGGCACTTTAGGAGTCCTGGGCACAGCCCATCAGCCCAAAGCTCTACAGTTCACTGCTGTTGCAAGACAAAATTGCAAAACAGGACACAAATACTGACAGCACTGTTGAATAGAGGGGCCTCATAATATTAACAAGCCATGCAGATACCTGAGTAATTTTGCATGTGCTAAGCATATGGGGCTTTTTTTTCCTAAGATATTTTTTCCAACTGTTAGTTCCTTTTAAAAGCTTTAAATGTTCCATATGATAAGTAGAAGAAGTTATGAATTTTGTGTCCCTTTTCCTGTTGCTGATCCTGCAAAGAATTTCAGTTGTTCTGTTTCATGCTAAAGCCTTTGAAGGCACTAATCATAGTCATTTAAAGTAGCACAATACAGAATATGAAGTAATTCATAGAAATTGAATTGAATATTGAGAATATTGGACAAATTGAGTTGGTCTTTTCATATGCCAAAGCGATATGCAAAGATCTTGCTGAGTTACCAGTACTGCTATTGGCAGGGTACAATTAATTCATAAATTTTGCTGAGCATTCACAATGGCACAGTGCATCTGGACCTAATGAAATAAAACAAAACAAGAAATATTTTATTTGGTTTCAGAGAAAAATGTTTTAATCTCTCTGGAAAGCTGCTCCCTATTTGTTTGCAACATGCATCTCTATCAAACAATTGATACGATTTTCAGAAAGAAATGGCAATTCCTAAGCTCAAAATCACACCTAGGGTTTTTTTTGTGGTTTCCATATCTCTTGCTATTAGTCTCTCTACAGGTCCATAGTGACATTAATGATAGTCTCTAGCAGTGCAAACATACCTGTAGGGTGGTTATTTTGCTTTTTTGTTTGTGGTTTTGTGGGGTTTTTTGTTGTTGTTGTTGTTTGGGTTTTTTTAAATAAAATTTCAAGAGGTGACAATCTATGTTTCACCAGATTGTCCATTTTGTAGGTTTACAACCTTAAGTACATATGAGATTGATTTCTTATCCATTTCAGCAGGTTACAAAGTATTAAACTGGTGTACTTATAGCTGGAAATTATCCTTTTTTTGGTAATAAACTCTATATGATCAGTCATAAAATCAAGTTAGCAAAAAGACTGCAAATGAAGAATTTCTAACTTCTGTGCCACAATGACATTCATATGCACCTTTTATTTTTCTTCAGTAGCAATCATATCCTTGTATTGTTTGAGGCACTTGCACAATTACTCCTATGCAGTGCACTTCCCAGTACTGCTGGTGCCTTCAGGACTGTACTGATTTTCCCTCTTAAATTTAGTTTACAGACTGCAGAATAGCAACTTAATGAGTGGTTTGTGGCTTGCTTGTGTTCTATTTGAGTGTTGTCCTTTTCTCTTAGTCAATAAAGATTTTTTTCCTTTTTTTTGGGTCATTCTGGCTTGTGACTTTTCCCTGAGTAGCTCACTGTTTGTGTTTTCTGACATTGAATTCTACTCAGTTGCCTTACAACATTCTTCTGGCAGCCTTTTGAATGCTCTCCTGTGACTTAGCAGTCTCTGAGGATACCTTTTTTTGGCAGTTTCTAAATGCCTGGTGAATTACTGCATCATATTCTTCCAAAAATATGTTTTTATCCTAACAGTCAGTCTTTTTTCCCATAATCCCAGGAGTAGCACAATATTATGAGTTGCCCCTTAACAGTGGGTTTTTTAATCCCAAAAGGATTTTTGGAGGGGAAGGGGTGGAAATTGTGTTTATTGGGTCAAAATTTTGTTGTTGAAACAAAGTCTCTCTCCCTTTTTGTAATTGTTTGGTTTAGTTTTATAAAATCAATAGAAAATTATGAAAGTATCAACTTCTTTAGAGCATTGTCAAAAATCAAGCTACATTTTGATGTCTCTGTCCAATATACATCACTCCATACACAGAGTTCCAGTAACTAATTCTCCACTTGCTCTGCCTAGTTCCAGCATTTTAACTCTGGAATTATACTTGAGGAATTTTGCTGTGAAGTGGGTGTGAAACTGCTTGCATGTAGCCTCTGAAGGACTCTTTGCAGAGTAGATTGGACAAGAGGAAGATGAAGGTAGCAGGAATTGACAGAGACAGTTTGTCTCAAGACATAATTGTAGGCTGGGCACATTGATCTGAATGAACTAACAGAGATATTTTGCTGTTCTTGTTTTTGTGTAGCTAGTAATCTAGATAGATTAAGTTATCAATTTTTTTTTAGTCATGAGAATTTTATGTGAATCGACGTTGGTACCTCCAATCTTCTGGACTACAAAATGAAATCCAAAAAAAATTTAAAATGGTAAATTATTCAGAGTCCATTTTCCTGAGCTGCAGAGATTGCTGTGATACTTGAAATAAAATAATACCAGTGCTGCGTAAAGCTTAAAAAGAAGAGAGCTCGTCTCCCTTAGAAATTAGACTAGGAAGGAAGAGTTTTAGGAGGCTTTTGATTGTGTGTTAGTCTGTTGAGCATAATCTTCTATACAATTCAGAAGTTCTGTAGGTATCCAGTGACAAAGGGGGGAAAAATCATTAGAGCACTTAACCTTATGATTGTCTGAGATACCAGGAAAATAACTGCCACTGTCATTTTAATAATTGTATAATCCAGTCAAGGAATTTGGTGGTAATGTTCAGATAATTGGTATACTGAATATTCTTAATCTTCATGAGGATGACAACCTTTCTTGAGTATACTTTTCTTAATTAACGTGGCTGAAAACTTTAAGCAGTCTATGTATATAGTACTGGCAGCATTTCTGGAGTACAAACCCACTTACCTACTTTATGTGGAGCACCACTGAAGATTGACCTTCCAAACACCCACCTAGACCTATACTTAGCTATTTGAAAGAGAAGTGGCAATTGTAAAAAAACATGGCAAGCAGTCAGGAGTCAGGAATCTTTTAGCAAAGTTGATCTCAGTACAAGGACAAAAGGCTTTAATCACCAATGTGAGAGATGCAGACAAAAAAGACCAAGGCAGTGTTGTCCCTTCTTCATAACAGCATGTATGTGTATCTCCTTCAGGCAGCTGAAATACCTGAATCTACATTAACTTTCCAACCATGTGAGTTTTTTAACTAATCCTTCTACTCTCTTCCTGAATTTCAAGCCAAATAATTGATTTATGATGAAATTGCATATGCAATGCAGAGTATTCTTTAAGATATACTGTGGTCACCATTTTATTTTAATATAAAGATTGAGAGGAAGAGGAATATGTTACTTAGAATAAAAAAACGAATACAAAATAGAAGAGAGATGAGAAGAAAATGGGAAAAAATGAAAACATATTTTGAGGAGGTTTGGAAATGCTAAAGAAAGTTCAAATGATATTGCTGTGCATGTAGAAATATTTCTTGAGTATTTTTACTGAGGACTCAGTGCAAGATAAATTACTTCTCCCCACAAATACTGTCATATTTTTTTCTAGAAAAAGTGCACCCTGTAGTTCTTGCTATCAGATTCAATGAAAACTGTTGTTGAATTTGTTTTTTTTTTTTGCAATTTATTAATTCAAATAAATTTAATTGGGAGTTATAAGGAACTTTAGCTATTTGACGCTTCATTTTGCTAGCATCAAATAGTTTAGAAGCATGGTTTAAAAATCTCATATCACTGGTTTATATTAAAAATAGAGGTATTTTAATGTTTATATATGTAGTCCTTTGTACCATTGTCCTATGCTTCTCTTATCAAACTTCATGGTCAATGACTTGCTCATAAACTAATCTGCTCCAAATCGTTAATATGCAGACTTGCTTTATTGAAAAAAGTGTGATTTTTGGATTTATTGATTAGAAAAAAAAATACCTTTGTATATAAATTAGATAGGTTTGGCTTGTACTTATATCTTTTGGTCTACCCTGAAGAAAAACCAAAATAAAGTGGCATTGCATCTTGCATTTGGTACTTTCAGAAGACCTCTACCTTATGGATGGAAGCTACATGTTATATTTAGGTTTGTTTGGACTAATCACAATACAAATAATTGTCATATTTTATAATAGTAAATTATATAAGGACTTGACTTTTTAAAATGCAAATATTAAAGTGAGAAAAGTGATCTATTTTTATTATTACAGTGAAAAGTCATTAGAATGCCAACACACCTTTCAAAGCATAGGTTAGTTGCAGTCAGTATGAATGTTCCCTGAAAATATATTTTTAGTATGGAGCAGAATTTAGGCTACCATCCCACACACACTTCTTTAAAAATTCAAAGTTCATTAAGTCTAATTAAACATTAAATCTTTCAGCTGCTTCACTTCCCATTTTCTTAATTTTTAAATCTTTGAAGCCCATAGTAAATACAAAATAAGAGGTAGAGACTTGTTTTTAGCTGTACTTGAAAGGTAGCAGAAAAGTCTAAAGTTTTGAGTTAAATTATTTAGACTTCAAATATGTGGAAATTCAATTAGACCTGGGATAAGGAATAAGTATCTTTGTACAATGTTAGTGGGATTTAGTTCTTAATTTTCTAGCTGCATTTTTCACAAACCAGTTCTTAATTTTCTAGCTGCATTTTTCACAAACCACTTCTACATACATTTTCTAAGAATATAGCTCTCACTGTGGGCTAAGAAAGGATGTGGAAGACAGCTTTGTTATGTACCAGCAGTAAGCATATGTGACAAATTATTGACTTCACTAATTGTGTTTTACCCATGGAGTCATTAAGAATTGATAGTAGTTCCATCAACTGGTTCTTTGGTTGGTTGGCTAAGTTTGTATTTTCTGCCAAAGCTGTAATTACTCTCGATATGTATGTATGTTTGTGTTATAATATTCTAATGTGATAAGTCAAAAGTAGGGTTATATTTTTTTCTCAGTTAATTGCCTTTTCATGAGATTATTGCATTCCTGTTGGATTTGTAGACTAAATATGTAAAGCAAAATTGCTACTGTTTCTAACAGAGCAGCAATATTAACAGTGACTCAACTGGGAGAATCTTGATTTTGATAAATGCATGATAGGTTATGTACCTCAATTTAGCTGTGTGTGTAGCCATTCAAGCTGTTCAAGTACCTTTGTTGCATTACTAAAGAAAACTATTTCTGAGTACACATTGTGTGCTTGTAGTCAGGGTTGACTACTTTCCAAATTGCTTGCTATTCTTCAGAATGTACTCATCTACCAGCAAATCATGCAATGCCTAAACTGTCCTTTAGATTTCTGAGTAGGCTTGGATAGGTTTGATACTATATGCGTTAATAATATCTACATTAATACTTCTAGGAAGAAGTAAAATTTGGGAACAGTATTGATAGTTTTGGAAATTTACCAGAAATTATATTGTATGATAAGGTAACAATTCTTAGAGGTCACTTAAGGTTGGTTTTGTAATTTCTCTCAAGGCTGATAAAGCCTAGCTTTGCCTAAAGCCTATAGCATGAAAATCCATTAACATTTTGGAATTGCAACTAATATTACTATATATCTAGAGCTGAAATACCCCAGTAATTATAATTTTAACTGTTTGCATAGAGGGTTTTTTAGTAAGAGAACAGATTTCAAATAGATTACACAAATATCTAGGTTACTGTAGAAAAAAAAGCAAGCAGTAAACCAATGCCCCAAACCGTCACCTTAACCTGTTTCCAATGTGCTTTTAAAAATTAAATGGATCATAAGAAAAATATTAAAATATAAGTTATATTAAAATGCACATATAGGTTAAATACTACTATGTCTTGACAGAAGATATTTTCAATTGTTTTATTTTTTCGCCAGAAACAGTGATTAGCTCTCTGATTAGTTTCTGTAATTACAACAACATAAAATAGAGTTCCTTCCTTTTTTAACTCAAGAAACATAAACATTTAATGGGGAGCTATAAATAAATGATTGTCTTTTTTATGTATAATTTCTGAGGCTTCAGAGCTTGTAACTTAATATTATATTAGGTTATCATGACCTTTGTGAATCAGTAAAAAATGTAGTTATTAGTAAAAATTTTTATAGAATCTACTCAAATTGGTTTTGGGTTTATAAATATTCTTTATTTTTGCAGAGATAATATTTTCTTTCAGAGTATAATTTTTATCAAAGAATAAATCAGTTTTCTATATAGTAATAAATTACTATGAATACAGAAAAATCAAACTGTGTTCTAAAATTTCAGTCCTAGTATTTTTAGACTCAGAGCTGTTAGATTTTACATGGGCATGGAAAAGGAGCTCTGTGGAGAAGGACATGGGGATGGATCCTGGTGGACACCAAGCTGTCCATGAGCCAGCAGTGTCCTTGTGGCCAAGAGGCCAATGGTGACCTGGGGTGCATTAGGAGGAACATTCCAGCAGGTCAAGGAAGGTGATCCTGCCCCTCTGCTCAGCTCTGGTGAGGCCTCACCTGGAGTGCTGTGTCCAGTTCTGGGCTCCTCAGGACAAAAGGGACATGGAACTCCTGGAGCACATCCAGTGGAAGGCAACAAGGATGATTGAGAGACTGGAGTCTCTCTTACAAGGACAGGCTGAGGGAGCTGGGCTGTTCAGCCTTAAAAAGAGACAGCTGAGGGGAGCTCATCGATGTCTGTGAGTATCTGAAGGGAGGTGCCACAGGGATGTTCCAGGCTCTGCTCAGTGGTGCTCTGCTGAGCAACAGGACAAGAGGCAACAGGCAGAACCTGGTGCACAGAAAGTTCCACCTGAACACAAGGAGGAATTTCTTTACTGTGCAGGTGACCGAGCACTGAACAGCTTGCCCAGAGAGGGTGTGGAGTCTCCCTCACTGGAGATACTCAAGAACTGTCTGGATGCCATCCTGTGCCTTGTGCTCTGGGATGACTTTGCTTGAGCAGGGAGGTTGGATCAGATGTGACCCACTGTGGTCTCTTCCAATCTTTCCCATTCTGGGACCCTGGGAAATAGAAAGCAAATTTCTTATTCACTTGGCACATGACTTTTGGAATAAGCAATGTTCAACTGTAAAAAGGAAAGTGTTTTCTTCCTTTTACCAGTGAACAGAATGTTCCTAATGTAATGCAGGAGTAACCCCTTGTCCAGAGCAAGAGGTTGAATTTGCCTTTTTTGTAACTTACATGAGTTGTACCTAAGCAAAATCCTTCAGCCATCTGCCACTCGTCAATAAATCCTTTTTTAATTTCCATTAATTCTTGTTAGAAAGATTGAAGAAATCCACCCATCTGTTTGATAGAAACATTATATCCACAGGGAAAGCACATTGAGAATTTTATCACTCTTTGCTTTAGGGATGGGGGAAGATAATCTAGAGCAACTGCATTAATGTGCAGAAACGTTCTGTGTGCTGTTCTTAGATAATCCTTGCATGTTAAATCATTGAGTAAATGAGAAATGAAATATTCTGATAGTCAGAAATTCAGTGCCAATAAAAGAGTGCAAGGACTCTTTTGCTTTTAACATAGTTAATCCTAATGTAGTGAGTAAACCAACTCATTCAACAAGTCAGAAACCATCAAGGAAAATTTAGTGGTAGAGAAATAGAAAAGGGTAAAGGAAAGAGATGATCATATTCTGTGAATTTGCCTTTAGAATATAAATTCTTCTGAGCAGATAGCATTTCTATTTGCTGAGCATGACATTTTTAACATTGGACAAATGCTAATCTAAATAGATTGGACCTAATTTTAGTGTCAGATGGCAAAAGAACACGAGCAGAAACCACATCTGTTTAGAGAACTGCTCTTTAAACAGCCTATTCTTGTTGCTGACCAAATATTTTTGTTCCGACAAAATATTTTACTTCATATCTGACAATATCTACTGCACAGCAAGAAAAGGTTATATGACATATGTCTGGTGAAATTCTACTTAGAGGACTACCTTAGACAAAAAAAAGTCCCCATAAGTATTGTGTGATGACAAATAGCTTTGAAGGAAAAATATTTACTTGAGACTGTTTTCTAGAAGGTTGTACCATGGCAGCATGCCTTGATGATAAGATAAAAGAGCACCCAAATGACTGACTAAATATAGATCCACTTATGAATACTAAACTGGGGAAATTTTCTGCTGACAAGAGTTTCTGAGTGTTCCTCAACTCTTTTGCTGAGGTGTGCAACATAAAATGACTTTATGCTCAGATTTGAATTCAGATTCCTACATCTGACCCTTTGCAAGGAGATTTTTAGCAAAGTGACAGTGTAACAGCGATAGTGTTTTGTTCAGCATGAATTGCAGTATATACTTATTTTAAATGTTTTTGTTGAAATGGTGTATTTCAGAAATGTTTGTTACTGGTATGTGCTTTGGCTTCAGCCAATAACTATTGAGGGTGTTCTCTGCTCATGCACAGATAAAGAAGTTGGTGTATCCACTCACATCCTTAATTTTGTCTTTCTGTCCCAATTTAAAATATTAAATAAAAAAAATTTAGTTTTTGTTGGTTTTTTTTTTAATCAGACCAACTTACTTTTTAAAATATTTTTCTTTATCATGATGATTTTCTTTTTAGATATTTGGTGTCTTTTTTCCCCTGGGGAAAAAATGGAGTGATAAATTTGCTTACCTGCTTGCGACCTTCACATATCAGGAATAACTTGGTCTACTGTTCATAACAAACCTGGCACATATGGACTTTGAAATTTATTCTGCTAAAGCTTTTATCTGCCTTTCTCTTAATCCCTCAGAACTGTCTAATTGTAACCTAGAAGATTATAATCAGTTAAGATATAGACTGGTTTCTCAGTTTATAGCCAAAATGTCTGCTGTGAAATGTCTGCCCCTGAAATGCACCTTAGTTCATGCCCTGTAATTAAGAAGCTTTCCCTGTGAAAACCAAGGTTGTTGATCTGAGCCAACAAATGGGTAAGCCTTTAGAAGCAGAATGTCAGTGTCATGCCATTATTGTCTCCCACTGCCTGGTAAGGAATGTGATTTGGTGAGGTGATCTCACTTTTTTGCAGTATGTTTTAGTGTCAGGCCTTTCACATTTGAATCTTTCATTGTTCCTCTTCTTCAAATTCTTGTTGCTCTCTGGCACTTGTTCAGGATCTGAGACTGATCCTGCCAAGATGCCTCAGGGACACTGCTGAAGCCTGAGCACTCATTCAGGCCTGGTAAGGCTGTCCCCACCTTCTTTAAGGCCAGATCAGCTTTATTTTCTGCTGAGAATAGAATGTAATTCGCACACTAATTTACTGAACATGAGAATTAAGGCCATTAAGGTTAAATGTTCTCTTCTTAATGGAGATATAATTTCGGTTGCTTAGAATAGTTTGGAGTTTTGGGTACACCCCTCTTGTCTCTCTTAATACAAAATATATCCAAATGGAAAGCATTCTTCAAGGTGATTGATAAAAGTTTAGATTATTCTTAAACTTGAAAGGCCCTTCCAGAAGAAGCCTCTTCATATTTACATATCTTCAGAATAAATTTAAGCAGTAAATTTGCTATAGGTAATAGGTTCACATCAAATAACAAATTGCACCTTCATTAATGTGTCTTCTTGAATTACTGATACCTTTGTCGGAAGGACCTGTGCTGCCATGAAGCTGGCCATATGTCGGATATTTGATCTCAAATGCAGTCCTCAAATTCTTGACCATTTGCCTTGGTGGATTTTTGGAGAATAACTGATGTTTTTAAACCTCTTACAAGCCAGAGAGGATGAAACTGCTTTGAAGTTTTACAACATGCTCCAGCTGACCTACAAATGTAACTACATAATTCCTTTCTTGGAGATAGTCATTGTGGTTTCTTGCAGTTTCTGTTTACTCTCACACAGCGGTGTATCCCTGCTGAATTAGCTATCATTAACACTTTTAACGAAGGTTGTTATTCCCAGGTAGGACTCAAAGTAGTTTTAATTGGTCAGAGCATTTCTTGAAGTCACTGAAGTTTTGAATTGACAAATAGTGATAGTTCCTTAGAGTTTTAAAGAATCATTAATTTAATGAAAAGGGAGCGCTTAAAGAACTGCATGTCATGTGCTCTTGCTTTCCAGCCTTTTCCTGTTTCTTCCAGTTCAGTGTTACGTTACGTGCAGTATAGGCACAAGTTGCAATTTACACACTGATAAATTGTCCAATTCATTACAAGGCTGAAAATATTTCTTACCTCTTAGCATTTGCAAAAGATAAATGCACAGGTTAACTTTGCATCTCAGAGAATTCTGGTTACTGGTAATTAAATTTGGTTAACATTTACTATCTGTTTGAGAGTTCCAAGATATATTTTCAGTATTTGTGAGACGATCTTGACTACCTCTCCTGACAACAGAATGGGTGAAGTTGGAAGGCAAAATAAGGTTATTAATTTATAAATGTGATAATCTGTATCTAAATGTTGTTCGTTTTATTTCCTGTCAATATATGTAGTGGATTAATAATTTCTGAGACGTATGGAGGTGAGGATATTTGGATTCACATTTCCCCTTAAAACAAAACAGAATCCAGGAACAGCTGCTGGTTAACCCAGATCCAAAGAACATCCATATTCACAACTCTAAAAAAACCAAGACAGCAATAGTACCAATGACTTTTAATGACTCAGTATTTATCCAATTTAAGGGTTATTTCTTAATTTCTAAAAGAAAATTTTATGTTTATTCTCACCACTTTCCCTTTATTAGATAAGCAATGTAGAAAAAAAAGAGAAATAAAGAATGTGTCTCATTTTCAAGGTTATTTTCAGAGTAAGTCTTTCTGGAAAACCTGCTTTCTCAGGGCCACTGGAATGTCTTGTAAAAAAAATTACTCTTATTATTTAATCCAACTCTTTTTCTCAGCACAGGAATAATAATAATAATTATTATTATTACTAGTTGTAATAATAATAACAGAAGCAATAACATTCTTTGCCTCTATTATGTGAATGTTGAGGTACCCCTTGGCTGTAAAAATAGAATTCAGCCTCCAAGTCACATGACAGACTAAATTCAGGTTACTTGTCACTGGTAGGAAGTCTGAAAACTACACAACTTGAAAATAATCTCAGAATTAGGATAATATTAAGCTCTTTTTCACCTTTTTTTTTCTCTTTTTCCCTTTTCAGTTAAGGTCTAGAGGCAAATTTAGGTTAAACCTGCGTAAATTTACAAATCCTTAAAATAAGATTATCATCCATTAATACAGTGTGGTACATGCCACAGTACAATCTTCTTTCCAAATGTAGTGCTTTTTCTAAAGACTTCAATCTTTAAATAATTTTTGTATGCCTATGGATACAAGAATTAGGAGACTGCAAGACTAATAGTAATTAATACATGCTTTTTACTTCTGGGCAGGGATTTTTGAACATTTGCGTTGTGCGTCTTATTAGTTGCAATGAGGAAAGTCTGGTACTGGTGTGCAGAATTCAGTCAGACTGAATCACTAAAGATTTTGTCAACATTTTTCAGAGCATATAAAATACGTTTTTACACTTTACATGTTTTCTGTGAATGTCTAGTACATTACTTTTCAAATAGAATGAGTTTTCAAAAGTAGAATAGAGTTTGACCAAATCCACAAAGTAATCTCATAGTAGTCGTACAATTGTATTTGTGCCTTTTCTCTCATGTATGAAAAGGGAATATCTTTTTTTCAAATAATAATTTCTTTACCAGGGTGTTGTTCGATGTAAGAAACTAAAATGGAGGGAATTTTATCTAAATCAAATTGCTATTTCAAGCAACCAACTAAGATGACATTTATACATAGTTTGTTTCTAGAGTTTCTTAAATGAGTTTGTGGATTTAATTTCTATTTAGTACAAAAAATAAATACTGAGGATACTTGTTTATAGCTCAAATTATTTCTATACAACAGCTAGCACTTTATTATGACATTCCCACTGTGTTCCTGTTTTCCCAAGACAACAGAAATATAACAGCAGCTAAACTTGTTCTGCAATGATATCCTAAGCAGTATTATGTAGATATGATTTTCCCATACTTAACAAGGTAATTGGCACCTTTTCAAGTATTAAATGGTTTGAACAATAACTTATCTTCCATCTTATTTACATATGAACCTGGCTGTTGCTTTATTATCATTAGTACACATAAGTACACATATATATATACACACCCTGACTCTGATATAATTTCGCAACGTATTTTCTCTGGAACTGTAATACCAATATCACATGTCAGGGAGTTACTTTTCATTTGCATTTAATGCTTAATGTACCTACTTTTTGTATCTACCTGTTTGGCATTTGCACCTGTTGTTTAGCAATCTGAGAATTGAAACAAATGTGCTTTCACAGTAGATTTGTGTGTGAAGTTTCTGTGTCGTCCACATCTCATCTTGCATTACTTTCCTGCTGTTGTAGTTCTGTTACCTGCTGTTGTAGTTCTGTTAACCAGCACTGCTGTTACCATCTTGTAAAAGGGGTAAATCAAACATCATGTTTGAAACCGAAACTGATTTTATTCTAGAATTATGTAATCATATGGTTAGATAAGGTATTTTGAAAATAACTTTTTACATTATATTTAGGAAGAATTTGAATGTAATGATTTCTTCAACAGTTTTGAGGGAAAACTTGGCCTTTTTCACTAATTTGTAATTTTAGGGGTCTGTCAGATATATTAAGTGCTATTAGCAAAAAATCACACTTTTTCTTAACAAATAGACATAATCTTCTTTCACAGTTAAGGTTCTTTTCAGTATGTAGATGTTTAATTCAGTCACTGAAAGATTCTCTGCTCTTGCTGTACTCTTGGCATTTGCTCTCTGGTGAGGTAAAAATTCTTGGAAGGAGAACATGCCTCCTTCTCCATATACCAGCTGAACCTGTATGCCTTCAAGTCTGTGCAGAAACTACAAAATTTATGGTGGGGCAGAGTGTTTTAGTATGGTGTGAGATGAGAATCCCTCTAAAGAGAAATACCCCTAAAAACAACCTGTAATGTATTTTTTTTCATTCAGAATTTGTTTTAAGAGACTGGAACCCTATGTACTTGGAAGTCAAAATTTAAAAGGAGGAAAATACAAATAGCAGATGTGGGTGTAACACTTCTACAAATAGACAAAAATTGTATCCATTTTGCAGGTTACATATTTTGAAATCTTACACTACCTCCCTTCATTTACCTGTGGAGACGTATAGAATGAAAACTCTCAGTTTATGTTGGCTATTGTGAGGGGATAGATGTACCCAAAATTGCTGTGTGGCACATACTAGTTGACAGGTTGAAAGTCTGTATATTTAAGTGTTAGATGTTATCCTGTGATGACTGTCCCGTTCCTGTACATAAACCAGACCACCTATTTCAGAGTCTTTCTATAAAATACAGTAACTATACCTGTTCAGGAAGCAATATATCTGTTACACAGTACTAAGATAAGCTTCCACAAGCTCAGCATCAAGCTCAACATCGAGCTCAGTGATGCTTAATATGTTCTCAAGAAACATCATTAAGTGGGCAGCACAAACATAAATAAGAAATACTTTGATATTTCTAAATAAGAAATATTTGATTGTGAGAGTAATAAAAAATTTGTGAAAGCTTTCCATTCTTTATTGACATGGCACAATACAGATCTGGAAAGTGTTTTTAACATCTAAAAATTTTGATAATAGTTGTCATATAGTCTTTTCTTCCACAAATGGTCAAGTCACCTATTATCCTTTATTTAAAAGCATACCTTGATTTTCAGTACACATATTTTTTCTCCTAAAGAGACTTTTGCTGCTTAAAAATGGTGAAAACAAAACAAATAGCACTATCCAGGGAAAGACAATTACATAATCGTTGAAACTATTTAGATACTAATTTCATTGCATTCTTACTTGGAAAGTTACCTCGGTTTGGAGTATACAATGCCAGATATCAGAATCCATAAGCAAAAATAAGTTAATGGTGAAATAACATATTTAGATGTGTTCTCTTCAGATGCAAAAGCTGGTCTGTATATAACTTTGTTTTGAAAGGTTAATTGTAATGACAGACATGGCACTCCTCATGTAGACGTCATGATACGTCTGACACTTGTCTTGAGCTATGACTAGAAGACAGTCATCTCTAGGTTTGGAAGGCAGCATTAACTAAGTCATAGTTAAAAAAAAACCACTTTACTATTTACCATAGTAAAAAAACCCACTATCCATCGGTCACAGTGAGAAAGCAGAAACATTATAATTTGAAATTAGAATTAGCACAAATTGAAAAAAAAACCTGAAGCAATCATCCTCTTGATTTTACTCTAGTCAACCAATGTGATGACATGAAAAACAAATCTTAAAATGCTACGAAAATTTGTTGGATTCTTATTACCTTCAGATTGCTTTGATTTGAATCATGTAATTGATAAGGTTGGAAAAGACTTTTAAAATCATTAAGTCCAGCTGTTAACCCAGTACCGACATTGTGTTCACCATTCAACCATGTCTTCAGGTGTCATATCCACATGTTTTTTTAACACTTCCATGGATACTCCATCACTTCCCTGAGTAGTCTGTTCCAGTGCTTTATAACCCTTTTTTAAGTGTGTGAAGGATTGTATCTAGAAACATGGAATTAATATGAAACGAGACAGAAATAAAATGTCTTTTTGAATCCCTAATTCTATGTGAATAAGGACATTTTCTGCTGAAGATTAGGTGCTGAACAAAACACTTAGAAACAAAGTTTTGACTGTAAGAAAACAAAGATATGAATTTCATTGCAATAGGTGAAAAGCTGGAGTCTAATTTTTTCTAATGTCTTTCTGCATCAAACCATAGACAATAAATATCTATATTAAAACATATATTTATAGGAATTCAAGAGTATTCAATTCAAATATTGACCTATTTTCTCTAGGTAGCCTTTTCTGTGACTGTGAAAGAAAATAATGATCAAAACACAGTTTAAGGATGGCTGGTCAAACTTTGTGCATAATCTGAGAACTTTACAAGGTCCACACTGCATCTCTAAATGCAAGTCAGGTTATGTTGGCATAGCTTTTCTCTTGTATTGATTTATGTGACTAACTTCAAGTATGAGTACGAGCAGAAATTCAGACACAAGTGTGTGGATAGCCAAGTTATTGTTAATTTTTGGTTCCATATATATATACACACATAAAACTAAGTCTACTTTGTCCTATAGCAAAAGACTGAATGTGACAACTTATGCAATTAGCAGCAAAACCCAACTATGCCAAAGGTGAAACAAAGGAAGAAGTGGGCAGAGATGATGGTGGAGAAAAATAAGAAAAGGAACAACAAAACTGTCTTCTTTTTTTCTTTTTCTCCCCCAGAGTTTTAGTATTGTTTTAGTTAGGCTTAGACAAGACTTCATATATCTTCATAAACCTATTAATACTCCACATTTCTGGGAGACTTTTGGGAAAAGGAAGATTGTGGCTTAATATTTCATCTGTTTCAGTAACTTTTTGTTTCTATGTTTATTTTTAATAAGAGAGAGCCTTTGACACATGCTTCTCAAGAAGCAGAAATGGAATTCTGCATTGATTTTTCTGGTGAGGCTTTCATTCCATAAGTGTTTCCTTGATGGATGTGGAATGTGATTTTTTTGTTTGGTTGATTGGGTTTTTTTGTGTTTTGTTTTTGTTTTTGTTTTGTGGGTTTTTGTTTTGTTTTGTTTTGTTTTGTTTTTTAAAGTAGACCTATAACATTTTACAGCTTTCATAGTGTCACTTTAGATACTTCAAGTCAAAAATTGTTTAAGCCCGGTGTTTAACAGCAGCAATGGTTACACTAACTCCACTAGAGGGGAAAATAAAATGCTGCATTAAACTTTTGTCTCAACCTTCGTGTTTAATAACGCCTTTCGTTTGGGACACACTGCTTTTCTCTTTTTCTCTCTCAAATTTCTCTTAAAAAGGACAAGAAAGCCCAGATTATTTTATTAATGTGATACATTAATATTTACTGATGAAACAGAAGGGTAATTTTTTTAAGATGTATGAAACAAATAGAAAAAACTGATCTAAAAGCTTGAGCTGGATACAAGAAAAAAACCAAAACCCTTCATTTGTAAAATGTACCCATTTTCATCTCTTCTTTACCATAATATAACACCTCGAAGTCAGCATGAAAGACATGAGAAGCTCTGAGAAGTGATATCGCTGCATGAAAGAAGTGTGGATTTGCATTGTTTCACAACAGGGTCAATCCTGCAGGAAAGTCCTGCATTTTCCAGTTACAGACTAGCGCTGCTTTCAGTTTTTTTGTTTTTTTAGATGTTCACATGCAGTCCACACAACCCCAACATTCACTGTTTTCTCAGCTGTGGAAAATGATGTTTTGCTCATTACTGCCAACCTGCTATAGCTTTCAAATGTCATCTTGAAGGTGAAAGTCTATATGACCTATTTTCATCTGTCAAGAGATCTGTGATATAACAACTACTCTGCATTTAACTACAAGAAGAACAGCACAGATCACTACCCCAAAAGCTGATTTCAATACTTTTTGTAACTGATTTTCTGTTACTTGTTTTGGTTAATCTTAATGAAAAATTATTGCAGCTTCTACTGTTACTTAACCTAAATGGCATTTCTCTAAGGAAGATCTGAGTAGTATATTGGAACAATTGATTTTTTAGGCACTAAAAAGCTGTTTATAAATGTCCCCAGATAAGTCTGGATACCAGACTTGTGCCAATATATGGAATTAAGTGAAATTATTACTTCTGTCTTATGATTTTTAATTTTGAAAAATTGGAATGGTTAAGAACATTTTAACTGGTGGTATCTGAAGGAAGTACAGCATAATTCCTTCTTTATAAAGTACAGCTAAGACTTTGAAAATCTAAATTAATTTCTATTTAATGTACTAGCTATGGTAATGAATTAGAAGTATTTCTCAAGGACAATGACAGATATAACTTTAAAATGTTGTATTTGTGTGCCTCTCTCTGGATAATTTTGTGGTTTGTTTATGTGGGAGCTGTTTTATATGTATATCCCATGCAATAGAGAACACTATTGAACATTCTTAAAAATTTTTGTAGCTGTTTAGACCTATCTGTGCAACAGAATTGAGTAATTGAAGCACTTAACACCTGAGTATCTTGACTTTGACAGTAATTCTGAATTTAGCTTTAGATAATTATGTGTTTCCTTGGAAAGTATGGATGCCACACAATAAGATGTAAAGGCAGCATATCTGCTGATTGGGTGCTGTGTAAATTACTCAGCCGATGGACAAAGAAAAACCCAGAAGCCAAACACAGGTTCAAAATTTTTTTTTTTTTTTTTTGGTCAGTCTGAATGTGTAAAGCTGAGCAGCTGTTGGGCCAAAAGTTGCAGGCCTGAAATCTCAGGGTTTTTTTAGAAAATGATAGAAAATTCTCAAATTCTCACCTTCTATTTAAAACACAGCTTCATCAGGTAAAAGCATTGATGTTAATATCTGTTTATTTGCTTTAAGTCTAAAGCTTGCCTCTCCACCCGCCTCAGACTCTGGGCCATAGGTCAAAATTTAGTTCTATGTACAGGTGAGATTATTTTTCTTCTAGTTCCAGAGTTTCAGTGAGGAAACCAAAGAATAAGAGTCAAAGCTTTTGACTTCTAGATTTGGAAGATATGAGTTTTATATTGAAAAATAAGATATTGTGAAATGGCATCTGAACTTGAAGTTTCTTTCCGATAAATATAAACAATTTTAGTGGTCTAAAGTGTCCCTTTTTTGTTAGGACTGCAGGTAAGATTACAACTTCCATACTTTATCTATAGATAGATGTTGAGAAATAGCTGAGTGGATGAAGACCTTCGAGTTGCCTCTTATGTTATGTTTGAAATTGAGTTGATATCAGATATGTACATGTGTGTGTGCATATGAATGTGTGTGTGGGCATATCTGTATAAGTGTGTATGTATAGATATATGTATATAATCTTGGACTAATTTCTCATGATTGCTCCATGCAGTATAATTTCTGATTTTGTAGTGAATTGTTTTGACTAATTAAATTATTCTGAATATTTTCAGAATGTAGAAGGTTAGAAGTTTCTGCTTATCAGATCTATTCCTTTTCCTACAATCTGATTTATGTATATATTGGTTTTGGACTATCTAAAGCTGTTCATATGAGATAGGCTTCACTGAAAACTAGTTGCCATGTTTGAAAGATCCGAAGTTATTTTAATTTTTAAAGAATAATGTGGAAGCTGTTTGTGCTGTATAGATATAGATAAAAATCTATCAATAGATAGAGATAAAACTCAGTGCAAAATAATAGATGGTTCAGAATCAAATTGTATCTCAGCATTTGGTGACTTTTGTAGGGATAGACATGCTGTGAATATTAGCTTTCTGACATAAGGGTTGTGCCCGCTAAATGGAGTGGCTCAGGCAAAGAAAGGCTAAAGTATTAACCATGAATGTGGTGAAAGAACTGAGATGAGAACTCAAATGGTTTGCTTTATTGTGTTTCTTAAATTTGTGCGTTCTTTTCTTCCTTGTGTATATTAGTATTTTTCTAAAAACTACAAAATACAAGAATCTGATACTGACTTTGGATGTAAGGAGTGTTCCCATAGCTATTATCTAAGCTGATTCTCTAATATTTTTCTGCAGGTATTAAGAATGTGTATATTCCTTTCCTGTATTTGCGTAAATTATTAGTTAATTTTGTGATAATGTTTTCTCTTACAAATTAAGAAAGATTAATTGTCAAACAGACTTTTTTTTTTCTGTTATAAGCAGATACCACAATTCAATACTCTCTAGAAGGACAATAGCACTCAAAATCTAACTTTCTGCTGTTTCCTAGGTAACAAAGATACAGCTACAAAACTGTTGCACTGAATGGAAGGAAACAGCAAATGTTTCCATTTTTCTACTATTTTTGAGTTTGAATAAAGTAAACCCTAGGAATATCACTACTTCAGAAAGTGCAAGATGTGGAACTGGAGAACTGCACTTAGATTCCATTGTGTTTGTTTTGTCACTTTTAGGTTTCTGCACACCTTCTGTGATTGCACAGACAATGTCAGAAAACTTGTGAAATAAATTATAGCAGAGGTTTTTTTTTATGTAGGTTTTTTGTTTGTTTGTCTTGGATTTTTTGTTTGTTTGTTTTTGACAAAAACTATTGTGTAGTAGGAACCGGTCCTTTCCATGAATCAAACAAACAGAAAAGCAAATTTTGTGTTTTCTTGTTCTATTATTACTTTTTAGGAATTTTTCAGAAAATAACTATTTATTCTTGTAGGAATTCTAGTTCAAAAATGAAAGAAAAAGTACAAGAAAACTGAATTATGTTAGTAAATTATGTAGATCACCTTTTCATGTATGTAGCTAATTATGTAGAATTTAGTAAGCCTTTTTGGAAGTAATATAATTGTAGTATATGCCCAGTAGTTTGTCTTTCTCAATTTTGTTACGCAAAAATTACTTTTCCTTACTATAAAGGTTGACATACTTAATCCTCATTTACCATTTGTGTGTTATCGAGACAAGTATTTCACAACTAATGCGTACTAAATTAGAATATAAATAAAGCAACTTTTGTGAGTTTTTCTCTGTGCTACTACTCCAGCCTGGGGAGGTCTCCTGTAAACAGAACCTCATTCTTGTAATTTAAACACCAGCTTCACATTTCCTCAAATATTGCAGTAAAAAGCAGTCATGACAATGAGAAAAGAGAGCAATTTGTTAATGAAATTGTGCCCTGAGTTTACTAGGAGCCTCTCGTTGTTTCCTTGTGATTCCCTTGTCTGTCAGTAACATCATGTTTGTCCTGAAATGCCATATGTTGGTGTAAAGATTATTTTCAATTGTGTATAAAATGAAAATATTTTAATGTATTATTGCTATGGAAACCTGGTTTACTACAACTGTAATTAGCTAAGATCATAAACTGAAGGCTCATCTCTCACTAGCTCGAAGTGCATTGTTAAAATTCATAGTAATATTTAGAAGGTAGGTGTTAGATCAAAATATAAATAATATAGGAGTTCTAACAGATTACTTTGCTTAATTTCTGAATGAAGTTTTTCTACAGGAACTTCTACAGGAAGTTGTTCTACCTAAACTTGTGACAGTAGCAGTCTCTCAGATTATTTTGTATTAGACAGCATTTATGTTTTATATTAAAAAAATGATACAAATATTTTTCTCTGCTGGGAAAATGTATGAAGACTTTATAAACATGCAACATGTAAGTGCTCTTATATGACTAGTATACTAGCTACAGAAGTTTGTGCTGGGCAAGGAGAAGTCTACAAAAAAAGAAATGTTGTAGGAAAGATGTTTTCTGAATTCTCTCTCTGAGCAGGTGTGTACATTAGTTCATTTTTCCTTAAGTTTTAGATGTAAAGTTAATATCTAAAGTACATTAAAATGTCTTGCCTGGACTGTGATCAAACTACCTTTACAGCTTTTTCCCATAAACTCCATTTTGAGTTAAAAGTAGGAAAGGCAACTAATTATTGCCATATTTTTCATGATCATGTGATACTTAAATTTAATTATTTTTCCTCTAAATTTACATGGCTTGTAAAATCATGCATGGAAAAATTTGTTCAATTTGTGCAAAAGTTGTCCAGAATTTATAATTAAATAATCTTCAGTATTCAAATGAACATTAGTATCATTATTGGAGAGATGAAAATCTCTTTCCAATTCTTGATCAATCATTAAAATGAGGGACACGATTCTGTGCTTGAAGGAAAAGAAATTGTCAGTGTGAGTTTCTTTTTTAAACTCAGACATGAAGCAACTTGTCAATGCTACTGTGACAAATTCACGATTTAACAGATACTATTAAGAAAACTAACTCTCTAACTATGTTCTGGATTTCTAAAAAATAGCTCTTTGCAGTTTTAAATTTGCAGAAGGAGACTGATCATTTACAGGGGCTAAAATCTGAATGTGGTAGCTAGCTCTGAGCAGTACACTGTCAAATAGGATTTGTCTTATCTTCCCTGCCATCCCAGCCCTGCCAGGGGTGTAGGGCAAAATGGTGTTAGTCACCACCTGCAGCAGAGTGAAACCAGACTGTCTTGTCGAGGACACCACAGCCAGGAAAGTTATCTAGGGGAGACAAAGATGATACTTGTTTTCTGGCCCAGTCTCTTGGAGTTCACCCAAATGAATTAGAGTATGTTCAAGTTAAGTGCTCTTTTCCCTCCCCACCACCTGGAGCCTGCATCCATTCACGTGGCAAGATTTGCTCACTGCAGCTTCAGGATGCCTGAGGAATAAACATGCTTCCCTACTGAGTATTTCTGCATTAGACCCCTGAAAAGCAGTCGTGCAGAACTCAACTCTTCCAAATTGTATGGCCTCAATCTTCATGCCCCTGGCAGATTAGGACGAATATGCAAATAGTATGCATAGCTTAGGCTGTCAGTTAAATACAACTTGGGTTTTCTATTTCCATTACTTAAATAGCTACGTAACAGTTGGTGGCTTTTAGAAAAACCAAAACAAAAAAGGGCTAGAGTGGTTTTGATTACAAAAAACATTTTTTCTTCCATGATTTAATCTCTATCATAATTTCTTCTCTTCTAGATCTGACTCTTTTTAGGATAGTGAGAAGCATTTAGGAACTTCTTCTCTCTCTGCCTTTTGTAATGGCTATGAAGATGTTCACAGTGTCAGCATAATGATGCATATGCCATTAAATATACCAAAATAATGAATTCCAGTCCCATTCATGTAAATTAGATGTTTCTTATAAGATCCACTTACAAAACAAAACTGCCTAAGCAGTTTCCATTAGGTAAAAAGTTTTTCCTCATAAATCCTTGTATCTTCAGAATAATGACTAAAAAGAAGATTTCAAAATAGCTTTCTTTGCTGATCAGTGTATTGCTCCAGTCTTGAATTCACTACTTGAAGTTAAGTATTGGCTAAGTGCAAATACGCATCTACAGTAAATACAAGATATTATGCTGAGACACATTTGTCTCATCTTATAAAAAAACTTTTCAAAATCCTAGTGTTATCTTAATAAAAAAACCCAAAGAAACCATTTTAAGTTGTTTCTCTATCCATTTCTCTGTCTCTCTGACATAAGAGAACACCAGGCCAACATTATTTTGTGCTTTGGTTTAAAATAAGTAGTGACTGTAATCACTGTATGCAGGACATTTCTGTAACATTTACCACTTTATAGAAGACTTGATAATGAAAAGAGTAAATCAAATCTTGTCAAAGATATCCTTTCTCTTCCTTTGGCAATCCCACCCTTTCCTGTTCAAATAAGCTTGCTATGTCCAATAAATGAAAAGGTAGAGATAGCTTATGAGCACTAAAGAATAATTTCTGCTTTCTGAAGTCAAATATTATTATGAGATTTATAGCATATATTTTCCTATCATACTTGCAGGGTTTTTTTGCATACATTACATTTCTACATTTATATGAAAAGCTTTACCGAAAGTAAAACTTTAATAAATCTTCAGATGTACCTTTGCAGAATGATAAATAAAAAAAGTACAGGCTTGGAAACTGATGAAAATTTCCTTAGTTTCTGTAAAGAGAGAAGCTTTTCTAAGAAAGTATCTAAAACTGTAATAAGTTGTTTTTGTCTTAATTTGAAGTCTAGACAAGGAAAAAAATACTATGGAATGAATTTCTCGTCTCTAAAAGAACCCTGTTTATAGTGCTTTAAGGAATTAATTCTCTGCTTTTCCAGTTTTTGGAGGGTTTTTTTGTTACCTTTAAACTTTTAATAGGAAATCAAGTTCCAAATAATCTTGTTTTGTGTGTTTTCAGGGGATAAATGCAAACCTACTGAATACACTGAAGTGAAAAATATGTTACTGGATCTACAAAACCAGAGATACATCGCACAATCAAAAGATAAATCTGTTGGTGAGAAAATGGCGTTGAAGAAACTTCTTGTAGATCAAATGTTCAAATATTTTGATTCAGACAGAAATGGACTTGTGGATATTAACGAGTTATCTCAGGTAAGATTTGGAGGTTTTTTCTATTAGCACAGTGACTATTCAGATGTCTTTTTCAGGACTTGCATGCAGGGAACATTATGTCTGAGGATACTTTACTTTAGAAAGTGTGAGTCTTGGAATGGCTGAATTGTTCAGAAATTCTGTAGTGATAATTTCGAAATTTGAATATAATGCTTTGAAGTATACTGCAGTGTGTTAGAACACTCTAGGCTACTGTGACCATGAATTGTTTTATTATCCACTGCATGCTATCATCCAGTCCAATTGTATAGATGTATTGTAGAAGTTGAAAACCATTAAAATAATGAGGTAAGTCACTTCTGTAATACTAAAGAAATATTATTGCTTTATCTTAGGGCTAGAGAAGAAATCTTGCAAAGAGACTTCACGACAGTCTCTAAACAGCAAAGTTTAACTAATTACAGATTTAAATCAGTAATTGCTGCTCTGGTAGGCATAAGAGCACTAGCTTTAATATACCTAAAAGGATTGATTCTATTTGAGAGTGTTGATGGGGCAAATGTACTTTGATTTACTAGAGGTCTCTGTTTGAGAAACCTAATCTTGGCTAAACTGTATTAATGAGTCTAATACTAGGCAGCCAATTAAAAGTTTAAGAAAAGTAGGATTTTTTAGATGTGAGTGTTGATATCCTGTTTTAAGTTGCATGACAGTGTTAAGAAACAGGCTGGAGTTATCATTTCTATACAGCTAACTTGGAAAATTTTAGTCACAATTCCAAGTACCAGAGGGTGTAATTGCAAATATAGATATCTTGTCAATTACTAATACAATATTTCAAAAGACTAATTTAAAAATATTTTTCTGTACTTTTCTAATATTTGTTTTCCTGCTGCTTTTAGAATCTTCCAGAACATCAAGTTGTACAGAATTTTTGTGCCTGTAAATAGCTTAAAAATGATAATTTATATATGCATATACTATATAAACAGTAGGTAGGAATAAGAAGTAGGAATAGGAATAGGAGTAGGTAGGAATAACATATATAGATTTGCAAACTATATTTAATTTTTCTCTATTCAGTTGCTACATGTGTACTTTTCCTTTTTGTGTGCGTGTTAAACATAATTTAAAAAAAAAATCTTCCATTATTGTGTTTTCAAACTTTCTATACATACTTTTCTCAACATACTTTTTTTCCTATAAAGATGAATTTATAACGGCGACTGTAAAGTAGTTCTTTTTCACAAGTATGGAAACAAGTCAGCCTTAAACCCCAAATATGTGGTTTTCGGTTTTGTTAAAATCCATTGCAGAAACATCAAATTGTTCGACCTACATATGTAAAGTAAATTCATTGTTCGTGTTTGCCTTGTTATTGTACGGTTTGACAAGAGACACAATTAGCCCCACGAGGAACCCGTGCTGGAGCAGTCTGTTCCTGAAGGCCTGCACCCCGTGGAAGGGGCTGAGGCTGGGCAGTTCGTGAGGCAGTGCATCCCATGGGAAGGACTCCTGTTGGAGCAGTTCATGGAGGACAGTCTCCTGTAGGAGGGGAGGAGTGAGAGGAGCTCTGCCTCTAAGGAGGAAGCAGTAGAAAAGAGGGCATGGGTTAGACTGACTGCAGCCCCCATTCCCTGTCCCCCTGCTCGCTGTGGAGGGAGAATACAGACAATATCGTCAGTGAAGTTAAGCCCCTTGGAGGAAAGGATTTTTTAATATTTGGTTTTATTCCTCGTTTATCTTACTCTTGTCTGATTGGTATTGAATTCAGTTAATTTGTCCCCAGATTGAGTCTGTTTTGCCCATGACAGGAATTGGTGAGTGATTGCTCCCTCACTTTATCTTGGCCCATGAAACTTTCATTATCCAGTCAGGGTCAGCCATCCACAGGGAGACATTAATGTACTCCTGAAAATGTTCTCAAGATTAGGAGAATTTTTCTCAGTTGTGCTCACAGTCAAATTTTTGAAATCTGCAGAGTTGTCATAAAAAATAGCTCCTGTCTGCATTTTCAATATAATCATATTAAGGGGCTATGGAAAGCAACATACTTGCTGTAGAAAACAAGAGCTCCTGAAGTTAATTTATGTTCACGTGAATATTGAAGTTCAGTTTATAGTACATCTTAACTTTTACATCTTGTCAATCTTGCTGTACAATCAGGCCCTTGGATTGCATTTATTATCTCATAGGTGTCCATATAGTCCTCCTACCTAATGTAAAATTGAAATGAATCAGTTGGAGATTGGAAATGGTGACAGAAAAATTCTAATTTTATTGATATATTTTGGATCAAAAGTCATAAGGCTATTGAATTTGCATCTTGATGCAAGAGAAGCAAATATTCCTCTCACCAAAAAAGCAAAAGTAGTGTTCTTATCTTAAAAAAAACTATTTCAAAGTAAGTAAGAAAGGTTTGGAGTTTTTGGTTTTTGTTAGTTTGTTTTGTTTTGTTTTGTTTTTGTTTGTTTGTTAGGATTTTTTTGTGGTTGTGTTTTTGGGTTTTTTATGATTTCGGACAGCAATGCATTAAAAATTGGCAGACTATTTTTTCTACTATTTGAACAATTCTAGCATCATGGCTTTTTAGTTCAACACAGAATTGCAGCTAAAAAAGAATTTTGACTCCAATACACTGTGTAAATGTAATAGGAAAACAGTGGGGTTATATAGCTCCATGCAGGCTAAACGGACATTTTTTTCCAGTATAAATTCTTCTCTACCTTGACTTCTTTAATCGCTGCATCTGACTCATTTAATGTTTTAGTTTCCAAATCCTTTATTGGCAAGTGAGATGTGGCTTGATTTTGAAAGGACTTATGAATTTAACCTTTTAGACCACTCTGTTTTGAGAAGTAGGCACTAACCAGAGAGAGTATCTATCTATCCAAACTGAGAGCTGTGAAATAGGCAGGATTCTCATCATCTTCATCATCTCTGTTCAATGTATCTGCAAGGTGTCCAGTAAGGTGAGATGGTTCCTTGAAGGGTTGGTTTGTTTTTAAAGCACTTTGGCACATTTTAAATGAATCTGTAATAATGGAAGATAATTGAATCTTTTGGTTAGCTGTGAATGTTCAGTTGTTAACAGACTGATTGTTTATCTATTTTATCTTATGCAGAACCAAACCAGAATTTACTAAAAATTTGTAAATGAATGACCAGTGTTTTTATCACTGTAGACTGCTTGATTACTGTATATTGTTTTTGCTGTATAGAAGAGGAAAAAGAGCAGAAACGTTATGGGTAGGCTTGGGAATAAAATGTGTTTTTCTAGTTATGAATGCAATTCTTCTACTATGGTGGAACTGCCATTTTATAAACACTAAACCTTTCCTGGTTGCCATCAGTGAAAGATGCATAGGCCCTAAAAACATTTTGTCTTGCTCACCAATGAAATTCAAGTTCCTTTTTGAAGGAAGAAGTGTGTGAAGTGAAATAATCTATACTTTATTAGACTTAGAGATACTTTTTAAAAATTTATTTCTTGCACTAGTGAACGAAAAAAAGCAAATTTTACAGAAAAGGGAGTGACAAAGCCTGAAAACAAGTTGAATATATAATAAAAGTAATAATAATAAATTTTTCTCTTCCTTTGCCTCCTTTCAATGATCAGTTTTTAGATCCAAAGAAAGAAGTTAGCATCTTTATTTATGAACTAATATCTGTAATTTCAAATACCTGAATATATTTCTTTTACTTTCCAGGTTAACATAGGACAAATGAAAATACATGACATTACTATAAAAATTCATCTTTACTTCTGCAAAAACAAAATACCCCACATTATTTTGGTTGCATTTCTGTGTTAGTGATAATACTTTTGCACTTTATTCCAGCCAATACTTCATGGAACTTGTTTACAGATGCAAAACTTATCTAAATTGTATCTCTCTGTCAGACTTTGTTTCTATTTTGATCAAAATACTTGGTTGGATCTTGGCATTTAAATTATTACCTTCATGACTTCTGATTTTGCATCTAACCAGGGCTGTAATTAAGAGTTATTTGGAGGCCTTGGAACTCAGAGAAGGGATAATGAGTCTATCTCCTCTTTGTGTTTTTAATCAACTTTGGTTTCCACTATATATTGCATAGGCAGAAGAAAATTTTGCATGTTGAGTTGTTGTTCTATTTATTTTCTGCTATTAATTAGGGACATATTATTTAGATTGCATTATCTATTTTTCCTATCACTAATCTAGGAAAAACTAAACATATGCTATGTTCAATTCTAGGTTCAAAATAAAAATAAGAGAACCCTACATGAAACTTTAAAATTGGGAGAAATTGAGACTGTCTTAGGGATTAGTAGTAAGTAAAGCTTACAAACACTGTGATCATCATCAAACTCTAATCTTGATCTCTCTTGGGCGTCTTTGGTTTTATCAAGTAGCAGTATTTCCCATTATATTCTTGCAGGCTGTGAAGGAAGCAGGAGCAAGCTTCATTTCTTGAGAAGATTCAAGGACTGGTGCAAACTGGAAGTGAGCACAAAGTGTAATGGTGTAGGATTTTGTTTGCACTCTTTGTTTTATCTTATTTAAGTCCAGAGCCACAGGCTCAGAGTGCTGGTGATTCCAGGTTTAGTTCTGAGATGCAGGATTTTATCCAGCCTATCTGTGTGGCCCAATACATATTCTGGTCTTATATCGTGAGTTAGACATCTATAGCATTATATTTCAGACACCTAAGGACACATTTACCCCTTTTGAGTCAGATTAGGTCTTCCCTCTGCTAAGTGCAGAATTGGAAAGGCAGGGAAATATGCCTCTCATTGGAGTAGTTTGCGGAAAGACATCTTATATCTGAGCTATGTAACTTGATCAGTTTGGGATAGTATTGAGGTAGTACCTTTAAATGAAATTGAGCACATGCCTTTGTAGGCCACGAGGTGTGGGTTTAGCAGTTCAGATATCTCTTTGCTCAGGGATCTCTACATCATTCTGTGATGCACAAGTCCTGTATATTTACATATAGCACAGGTATCATGATACTGTAGACACCTAATAGAGGATTGTGTTGCTGCCCTACAGAATTTGGTGGCAAATGATAAGAATATTGATTTAACTAGATTAAGGGACGCTAAAGCAAGGAACAATTTACCAACCTTTATTATCAATTTGGTTTCATAATTAATCAATTCATTTATAAAAAGTTATACTGCTGTGGAAGATGGTGGAACAAGTAATTGTACCCCCCCTTATGCAGTCAGAATTAATTTGTAGCACCATTCTCACAGTGTCTGGTGTTTGATGTACTTGGTGTTTTATCAAGCACTGAGTGGCACTGTTGTGATGAGGTACTTGCTTTTAGGGAAGATGAACGCACGTTAACTAAGTGACCGTATTTGATTTAAAGGAAGGTTTTGTTTGTAGTTGTATTTATGTAACATTTGCCTTGGGGAGGTACATAAAGACAATTACTCACAGGCAAGCAAAAAACCACTGACCGATAACAGTTCAGGTAAGGCGGACTAATGAAGGATGTGTTCTGTTATTTGTGGTCTAGTTTCATAACATCTGCAGATTTTTCATTTTGACTGTCAGAAATAAGATTAAAAGGAATGAAACAATCTATTCTGACGTGTAGTTTGTCATTTTTAATCAGATTACCTTTCCCAATCTTCTAAAATTTGGACTTGTACTGACTAAATTTCTGAGAGGCTCTGGACTGCGGTAACAGTATGATGTTTCACAGGAAATAGATAATATTGTGTGCTATATCTTTTAGAAATTCAGTTTTTTCCAGAAAATGCAAATCCTTCCTCCATGTTTCAAAGAGTATTAAATTCTGATGAATAGATTTCATTTTTTGGAAAAGATATAATTACTTGAAAATGTAGGTAAGTTTCTAAGTTTTCAGTACTTATGGGGTTTCAGAATGAACTGTGGACAGTTTTGCTGTATATTTTGCCTTTTACCAGTTTATAATAATGAAAGTACATGCTTAATTATCTTTATGCAAATTCTAACTAAAAATTGTGGGCATAAATATTTTGTGAATCTTTTCTGGTATGAATTTTCAACTTAAAAGTGGGAAATAAAATAAACCATGTTTGACCTGTATGGCACAATCACAGTGCAGATAATCGTAATCAGGCTTTAGCCTTTATAGTAATTTGTTTCTAGGTTGTGATTTGCTAAAAAATTTGCCAGTTTTTCTTCTGCCTCCCTAAAAAATCACCATTTAGTTTAACCAAGAAATGGACTATCTGAGTTTATTGGCTTAAGAAGCAGTTTCTTTGCATTTTACTCTTCTCCATGAACAGAAATTAATTGATTAATAGAATTTAAAATTTAAGGTGCATTGTTGGATCATCTGTGAAACACAAATGTGATTACATGATGGTGTATCATACACATGGAATTTTATTCTATTTATCCTACACTTCTGAGTAAATTGCTGTCTTTCAAAAAGCTTTGGTAGAAAAGTATACAACCTTAATTTGTCAGTCGTATTGGCTTTGCTGGAGTCTCATATGGCTTGTAACTTCATATCACAGTTAATCTGCACTTCAGTTTGCTACAGAAACAGGTAATTTTTCAAAATCCAAACCCCCACATGCTGAGTTGCACCTGATTCTGAGTTGTATCTCATGTGACAGAATATTAGTCTCCCTTCCCTTCAAAAGGAAAAGCTAACCAACAACCCAAAAGTTTCATGAAGTTTAATTTTTCTTCTGATCACAGAGTGGATCTGATCAACAGATCCCATTGGAAAACTGGGAGTTGGCTAGATCCTGCACAAAAGCATTCAGGTTGGAGCAGCTCTTATAGCAGGAAATCACAGAAAATTAAGATTAATCTTCATATGAAATCACTTCTGTTCCTTTAAAGTCTATCCTCACAGACTCACTGTTTGGAGGGTTTATCAACAGTGAGTGTATTTTCCAAAGAATTCCAAAGTATATCACCAGCAGAAAATGTCTGTACAAAAACAAACCTTGAATGTTTTATCTGTAATCAAAATGATAGGTTTACTGTAGACAAACATTAAATAATTACCAGGATGATGAAATGTACTTGTCTGTAGTATCATTATTTGAAATAGCAGAATCATTCTATCTAATATTTTTTTAAATTACGATTCTTCTTTTTAAAAATATGTTGCTTTTCATTTATAATTGGCCAATTTGAAAAGATAACAGATTTTAGTTCAAAGAATGGAAGCTGCGGACATGAATTTTAAATTTAAAATGCAGTACCATAAAGCCAGAAAACTATGAAGTTTTGGGGATTTAAAAAAGATTTTCTTCAAACTTAGGAGTAAAGTTTCATCATTATTTGTTCAATTGAAGATAGTGAAAAAAGCATTTGAAAACAATGAAACAAGGCGAGGAACAATGCTTCTCATACTGAATGTTCATAGCCTTAAAATTTCAGCAATTGCTAAAGTTTCCAATACACACCATTACATATTTAGTACTTCTTGTATAACTGTAATGGTTTTAGAGTCACTAATTTTTCCCAGGCTACAGTTTTGTCCTTTATGTACCAGCTGCAAGATCTACACAATTTCATATTTTTTTAATTCACTTTAATGTAAACTCAATAAAAAGGCTTTTAAAGAATGGGAAGTAGTTAGCACTAATATTCAGGTAGCATAGTAAGTATTTTTAATTTATAATAGCAAAAGGTGGTTTTGTAGTGATTTTTCTTATCTTTGTAAATGGTTTTCATACTCTCTAATGTACTAACAAGGTGATTATCCTTTATAATGCTGTTATATAATTATGCAGGAGATGACTTCTGGAAGCATAAAATGTTTGTGTCTTTTCTTTTCTTCTAATGCTTCTGTTATTCCCTATTATTCTTTTAGGTATTTTGTGTTTACATGAATAGTAACTGAATGAATTCCTTTGCAGAAAAACTGAACCACAAAAGCCCCTGTGTCCCTTGTTTTTCAAAAGATATTCTCTATTGCTACAAATATAATAATGGTTTTGCAATTATCATAGGAGACTGATAAAGGATTGGAAGAGTAATTATTCTACCTAGGAATTGCCTATAGCTATATTTTTTCTGTGCCTAATATAAAACTGTAGATAGTGCAATATTACAGTGATAAGTTGCATTATTTTTGGCTCTTTCACTTATATGGTAGTACTTCTAATACATGCCCCATGTAATATAACAATTCTAAATAACTCTCAGCATCTTAAAAATTCATTGGCTGGAATCTAAGCAGATGTCTGTGACATACACAGACCTAAACCAAAATGGTGCATATATTAAAGAGCATTTCTCTGGGATGAGTTCATCAAAGTTAGAATTCTAACAGCTATTAATTTTGATCTATTTACAAATTGTTTGTCCCCACTGAGAAGCAGGAGCCTTTTCAGGTCAGCTACTTATACAACAGGTTTTGGTAAGGTAATAGGCTTGTTAAAAGCCTGTAAGAACTTGATACAATTAGTAGGGTAGTAAGAGTTTATATTAGCTATTTTTGAAAGTATCTACATTTGATTTCTGTGGTTAGAAATTAAAGGAAAAAAACATTATGCCATTTATACTTGGGAAATTAATATTTTAGGTATATTTGACTGTTTCTTAATTACCATTCCTGTACATATAAAGTAAAATCAGCTTTAAAATTCCCAGTGTCTTTATAGTGCTTCTGTCTATCTCTATTATATATATATGCTGTGTATATTCTAAAAAACTTTTGTGAATTTCAGAAAGTCTGTCCTAAAGGTATTAACTTTTAAAAGTGTAATAAATAATTACAAAGTAACTGGAAATCCCTGACTTTACACAGTTGCAGTTCATTGCCCCACAGCAACCTTAAAATGATCTATTAAATGATGATTATTAGAAACAATTAATTATACCAGAGAACTCTAAGAGCTCAAATGTAATTTCATGGTTATAATTTTCTTGTCAGGTAATAAAACGAGATGAGCTTGGCAAGGAACCGTCTGACTGCTCGGTGTTTGATTTGCTGAAATACGATGATTATAACGGTGACAAGCACCTGGCTCTAGAAGAATTCTATAGAGCTTTTTGTAAGTACCAAGTCTAGCCTGTTCCTTGAGTCTTATTTTCTCTTTCTTGCTTTGATTTTCTAAATGATGTTTTTTTGATTTTTGAAGCCTGAAATGTCTGGATGCTGTACTTATATTAGTGCAATTTAATAGTTGTGAAATAGCAGAAAATGTTTTAGCAGAAATCAATGTTACCCAGTAGCATCTAGAATCCTTTATGAAGGATTTTGGTAATGGAAGATTCATGGATAATCTTTCTTGGTGCCAACATGCATTGATAAATCTGTGTGTGTTCAGGACATAATCAGTGGAACTGAAATACTTCCCCACACCCTTTGTTTATGAGTGCTGATAAGAGCCTTTTTGACAAACAGAGCAAAAAATGTACCACTTGTATTAGGTGCCTTATGGCTTCACAGGACTCAGAAGAAAAGAAAGATCTGTGGTGTAGTTTTGCAAGATATTTGTTCTCTGGATGCCAAACGGGTCTTGGGACAAATGTGTGTAGTACAAACTAACGTCTTGACCAAACCACTGAGTTAGCAGACAGAAGGAAGATATTAAGAGCTTTTATACAGTATGTTAAAAGTAATATCCATATATTTTGTTATATCCAGATGAGAACTGATGATTTTTCAGTCTTATCTAGCTCAGATTTAAGATTCAATCTTGAAATCTGACTTTGGTTTAAAAGCTGTTGCTTCAAACTCAGTAACATGGCAGCAGAGAAGATCAAGTTTGTCCTAAATTCTTTTTATAATTACTTATTATACATTGAGTAGTCCATTAGTGTATCTTCATTTTGAGTAATTATGGGTTGTTGCTTTATTCTTATTGTACTTTATCTTTAGGCAGATGAACACTCAGCCACTTTAGGTGATATGAAATGAAAAAGGGATAAAAAATTGCTTAAAGTTTTAAACTATAAAGCAGTGAATTGATATTAGAAAAAAAATATTAGCTGCACGGAAAGCAAGAAGAATAAACATGAAATGAGTAATCAAGACAAACTGCCCCGAAGAATCTTAGTTTAGACCATTGAATTAGATTTTTATTTCTCTGAAAATCTTTCAGAAAGTGATTTTTGTGATGCAGCTTAGCTGAACAAATTACTTACTGCTCCTAAAAATAACTTGATCCTGCTTCCTGAGGTTCCTGCTTCCTAGGACTGCCTTTCTTGCAGTGTCCTAACAGTCATAGTCTCTCCTCTGAGTCACTTACTAAGTCAGCAGAAAAATATTCGCCCTCCGCATCCCACTCTGATCCTGTTGTGTGACCTGAATTTATTAAGTGGAGAGTCAGACCATAATTCATGCAAAAGAAGTGTGAGCACAGCCAAGAAATAAGGTGGAGGAAGAAGGTGGGACATATTAAAACATTGTGATGGGGAAATAAATTAATTCATCTGCAGCAGTAAAGCAGTAGGAAATACCTTAATTTCTTTTTTAAATGTTGTGATACAAGTTTGGCTTACAAAAATATACAGAATTGTATAGCATCTATAGAAACACACAAATTAGCTATGATTATATGGCTAGATGTTGTACTTCTAGATCATGATTAGATATACATGTAGAAATTGCTGTAGAAGTCTTTAACATGTACAGCAATCCAAGAAGGTTAAAGACATGGTTAAAGCATTAGCGTGATTTTTGCAAACATTGTGTTAATGGAAGCATTGTTCTTCCAAATAAGACTTTGATGTGTCTCTGAGGGATTATTTTGTATCGTTGTAAAACTCCAGACATAAGAATAGCTCTTTGTTATATATTTTTAATGGACTTCTGAATAATGAAAATAATTTCCATATGGTATGTTAAGCATTGCCTTAATATGAATGTAAATGAAAACATTAGATTATATAATATAAGAAAGCATTTAGGTTGCTTTGTTGCAGTAGAGCAGTGGAGAAGACCCTATTTAAAACCATACGGCTATCTTGAAAGATGATTTCTAGAGTAAGATTCATTCTTCTATGTCATTAAAAAAACTTAGATGTATTCATTATGTATTGAGAAATAAAACCTAAAACCAGCTGCAATTTCATTGTATGGTGTGTTCCCAGAAAGACAAAGAAATGTGACATAATATTAGGCTCTGTAATGAGGATAACATAGTCTTGAAATGAATTTGAAGATTAACTGTAGTTCCAGTTTATTTTATCTCAAGAGAGTTTAAATTCAGGCAGTTTGACCTATCTCACCAGCATTAACGAAAATTATATAATGCTATAAAAGCAAAACCAAAACAAATTGAATGTGGTGCCTGGTCACTCTACTAGTGCTGTTACGGCTGAGCAAGACGACACAAAGCTGAAACCAAGCTCTCCACACGAGCCATGCCAACCCAAGGTAAAGCAAATGTGACAGCCCCCGAGGCCTGTGTTGTTTGCCTGTGGCACAGCTTGTGAGATGTTACTAATAATGCCAAGCCTGGATTTACCAGGGTTACAGAGGAATTAATATAGACACAGAACCAGATCCGTGTATGGAAATGTACACAAGAAGCAGTCGTAACACATCTTCCACACACTATTCCACAAAAAAAAATCTCCTCAATTAAGCATCCACCTACAAAATAATTAAAGATTTTAATTTTCTTCAATCAAGTGGTACAGGAAAGTTGCAAATATTTATTTAAAGTAGAAATCAACCTGGTTTTTTTCCAAGATTTTCTTTAAGTACTTAATATTTTCAAGTTTACTTTCTATTTTATTATATTGTAATGATTTATTCTTTGTTTTTGTTATGATATATTGTGATTGTGTGTTATAAATTTGAAATTATCCCATTTTACAATATGGAAAAGATTGTTTTTCACCAGCCTGGACACTTTCAAACATGTATAAAAAATAGAAAACAAAACGGGGCCTTTTATTCCAAATTATTTTCATAACTATCTAATGAGTGAAAGATTGTAAGTAATGGTATTTGCAGGGGATTGTCTTCTAAAATATTATAGTGCTATTAGCTATCTGGAGAAATTTAAAAGACCTAGCCATTAATTTAAATAAGAAACTGCTTCAAGAATTTTTGACCTTTTGTGTCATCCCGTCAATTGAATCTGACAGTGTGTTTTTCATGGTTTTTAAAAATTCCTTTATATCTTCCATTTTCTTGTACATGTAAAGCCTAATCTCAGTTTAATACCTGCAATTCCCAGTGGAATTACCTCTATCCCTTATTGTAGTAAAGGGATGGATTTGAGAAATGTCAAGTTCTCATTGAAGTTGGTGCAACTGCTAGAATATGTGTTACCGACTTTTATTCACTCAAAATGTCAGTGAAGAAAATTTGCCTTTACGATACTGGAGAAATTGATCCTATTCAAAGCTTCCACACAGAATACAAAGGAGTTGTTTGTTTGTTTTTTATTCTTTATTTGTGTGACAGAAATCCGAGTCATATGAACACAGAAGTGCTAAGGCAAGGTGGTAGAGGTTGGGCAGGGTATTAGGGGTCACAGCACCGCAGTTTTTATGCATGGCAATACCACAGGGGTTAAGCCAGTTTGTACCTAGCAATGGTGAAATATAAAATGTACAATATTTAACAAATCATCCTTTAAGTCATATTTGAATTTGATCAATATTAAAGAGGTCTCATTTTCTAAAGGTAATTGTCCATCAGCATTCTCTATTAAGCATAGAAGAACTTTTTGTAAAAATAATGAGAAGGCTGGAGAAGGTGTGAGAAAAGGCATCAGGGAGATTTGTGTCCTCAGCCTTGGCCTAAAAAGGGGATAGTGATCATCAAGCATGCTAGTAGTGTGCACTTTTCCAGCTGTAATTTCAAATAGTATTTAAAAACACTTAAGTAAGATTTTGATCACTAAGTGTTGAATAAACTACTCCATTAAAGTAGTTTCTTTTTAAAGAATTAGGCAATTTCATTTTATTTTAATATGAATGCCTATCTTTGGAATTAATTATTAGTCTTGTTTCATTAGCATTTGCAGGTAGAATTTTTTTTTAATTGGCATACTTAATTAGAAATTTTTCGCATAAATACCAGCAATTCTTTTTTTAACTCCAGCAGTAGAAAAGGAACCACCTTAAGCGCAAAGATGAAGTGTAAGCTGTTTTAAAGGTATTAATATGGACGCAATTCTACGTCTACACATACATACATATACATGTGTATATGCTTGCTTGTATCCTATGATTTACTTTTGACAGTCTCATTTCATCTGAAAAAATGGACACACATTAGACTGGACACCTAAATGTAAATAACTATGTGCAATGGAATGAAAAACATCCCTTTCCCGCTATGGAAGGTCGGATGCTGAGGCAGTAACAAACAAAGAATATATGTGAGAGGCTGCTCTCAGCCTTAAGCGTTTCTGCCAAGCTTCACAGAATGTTGCAAGCAATGAAGATGCTTACTGGCTCTTGTAAAGTTTTACCTGTTGGAAGACCACTGAGGTTTCTGGGTATGGGCTGTTTTCAGTCATATCGTGAGGGGTAATTTTTAGTGCTGTAGCATCTATCGCCTAATTATTTGGCAGCTATATTCCATAACGGTTTAATTATATCAATATGGACTGCAGAGAGGAATCTGAAAAATGACTCCTCTAACACAAGAAGATAAAGCAGAACGTTTAGCTCTAGCTAGATTTTTGCAGCTGAAGGAATCAGCTGGTTCAGTCCTCCACTGTTTTGCCCACAGCGTGTAAAATTATATCCTAAAAGTGATGCAGTTCCATCTTAGTATTTTGCTTTTCTTTTCTGCGTTCCTTCCTCAGCCAGTCCCAAGCTAAAGGATATTTTACCAGCAAACATTTTTTAGACAGGGAAGGATATATTTAACTTTTTCTGAAAGGGCAGGCAAAATCCTAACATGAAGGAGCTGAACAAAAGCAGAAAAGGGTGTAGAATACAGTTTATGTTTCTATAAAGTAAATCTCAACCAATGTGCTTCCTTTATTTTTCAAGGGATTTCTTTCTTTGGTTAGTGTCTCCTGTGGTATTGTGATAATTTTGTGTTTGCTGTAATGTTGTCTTCTTTTGTTTGTCTTCTAGTGTTCTTCTCTAAAATAAGTATTCTTACTTGTTTTTTTTCCCGTATAAAATAAAATTTCAAAGCAGATACTTCAAGTGGCCTTCATGGTGGGCTGTAATATCTCAAGGCATAGCACAAGCAAATAAATAGTAATAAATTATTCTGTTAGATCAGTCGACAGATGTATATGTAGGCACTTCTCTTTGTAATTTCAGTTAAAGAATGATGCTAACTTTGACATTTATGTAGAAAACGAATTTAATACAATTAATATAAACCCCAAATTTATTGTACATAATTGAACCAACTGCACTGTGTAACAACTGACATCCTGCATAAAATAAAGGAAAAAAAAATTAGCAATGTCTCTCAGAATTGATTTCTGTTGTTAGTGTAGAACTATTCTTGTCTTATGCTCAAAAATGGGGACCACAGAAGGACTGTGGCCACGGAGGGCTTGACTGTAAAAATTACCCCATGACATACAAGAAATTGTGAGAGTTATCTAGGCAGAACAAAATGTGACCTAATCATCATTCTTCTATTAAGGATGCTTTGTAGTTTTGCTGGAATCACTTGTGCTTTCAGGCATCACTCAACTGTTAACCATATCTAATCTGTTGTGCAGCTGCTATTTGGGATCTTGTATGTTGCTACTGTGCATGCTAATGTTGTATATATTTAAAAGTACCCTCAGTTTTGAAATGACATTCAGGTCACAGATATCAAATATGGCTTTGAAGCACTCCTTGTTGCTGATGTATTTGTATGAAGCGATTTATATACCTCCAGTAATAGCAGATATGATGGAAGTTTTTGATCTGGTCCAAAATTACAGAACTTGCTTTGGGCTCCCCTTTTAGGAGAAACTTGAGGCCAGGAACTAATATAACTGTCAAAATCAGTGCTTTGTTGTGTCTTGAATCACGTGGAAAGAAAGCAGACAGAAGTTCCTATAAATGCAGTGGTCATTATGAACACATATGCTTAGTTATTGAGTTCTCTCAGTCCCGAAAAAATATCCTAGAATATTCTAAAAAGTATTCTAAAAAAATATTCTAGAATATTCTAAAAGTATTCTAAAGTAATTCTAAGTTGTCAAATGCAATAATTACAGGTGCATGTTCAGACATTCTTTTTTGAAATGTGAATCTTTGTTTCTGAAGCAAAATAAACCAGAATTAAAAAACAATCAACCAAACAATCCTACAAAACCTAAAATCCAACAAAATCTAAATTTTAAAAAGGCCTATACTGAATTTCTCAATGAAGCAAATACGATCTCCCACTGGATTCCTTAAGTTATCTTGAAGTCCACAAAGGCTAACTCGAGAAAAACATTATGTAATTTATATTTCAAATTAATTCAATATGAGGTCCCAGATATTGTATTTAGTGTGTAATCTGAGTCAGAGCTTTATGACTGAAATGAGTCTTCAATAGTAAAACATGTTAACAAATATTAGAGGAAACATTTTCTGTGGGAGGAAGAGGTATTATTCTGTCTCCTGCTACCATTAATTCCTTTTCAGCAACAACTTGAGTGTATTAGATTGTTCCAGAGGGTGTTATATTTCACCTCTAGCCTCTGAAAACACCAGTTAACATCATACTGAGCAGGAGCTATTGGACTTCATGGTAATTTTTTTTTGCCCAACCTGATCTATCTCTCAAATTCTTACCTGTGCTATATGTATTTTCAGTCTAGAGAATCTCAGCTGGAAGAAAATGCATCCTCTTCTATTGAGTGGGCAGAACTTTAAACTGATCATCAGAAACAAAGAAATATCTAAGGTTTTAAATATTGTTTCATGGATTGATGTAGAGTGCCTGAAATTTCTCGCATGGCACTAAGTCAATTAATTTCAATACTAACTGAGTTTTCTTCTTGTTTTGGGGGAATCAAGTAATGGATTTAGGGCCACCATGGGTTTGCATGAGTATATAAAACAAATAATTCACAGAGTCTTTGGGTATCATAATATACTCAAGAAACTAGGAGATTTTGTTTATGAGCCTTGAGCTCTGCTGATCTCTAATCCTGTCAGAGCATTTACCTGGAAGCTTTTGCTGGCTTTGCTGATGTAAGTTACTAGAGTTAGCACTGTGAAATACAGGATTGCAGAGGATGAGGACTGGAACAAAACACCTCAGTTACAGTAGCTTTTTTTCAGGCGAGAGGATTGGCAGAGATTGGCTTGCACGGCATTTATTACTGGCTTGAAATGCCAGACAGTGAAGTCTTACGTGTCTTTCAGTGAGCTTATTCTGGAGAACGGCACAGAATGGTGGGGAAAAAAATAAACACAAAACAATTACACATATCTGGCTACAGTTAGCAGAGTACCTCAGTAATTGATCTGTTGCTTATTTCTCAAGAATCAGTTATCTGTGGTGAGTTATAGTATTGTTGCTAGTATTTTTGTTACATTTTGAATTATGAGAATGTTTTCATTTCTGCAGAGCAGTGTACCTGTAAGACTAGGCTATGACTCATGTTCCAACATCCATAAAAGCCTTTATGTAGATGTTTTAAGGAAATTTCAAGAAAAATTTAAAATAATAATTTATAATTAGATTCCTTTATCAAATATTTTAAAGGAAGCTCTCTTTCTTCTTAATGGGGGTGAGGGGGAGAGAAGAAAGATGCTATCAGAACATGAGGAGAAATGACTGGGCATTAAAGGAGACAATCAACAGCTACTCCACAAGCAAGAACATTCAGTATCTCTACTTCAAGGCAGAATTACTCATCTGGAACTATCATGAATATTAATAGCTCATAAAGTATTATTTAGTAAGGAAGCACTTTGATTAATCTATTCATTGTTTTGCTTTTTTACTTGCTGGTGCTTTTAAAATATCAAGCACTAATGTTCATTTTAGAAAGGTGTTGCTTAGTAATTTTATTCAGAACTTTTATGGGCTTGGGTTTTTTTCTTTTTGGTTTGTTAATTTTTTGTTTGGGATTTTTGTTTTGTTTTTATTTCATTTTGTTGGTAGTGATTTGGGGGTTTTTTAGAGCAGTGTGGTTTTGGTTTTTAGTTACCTCTGCTCTGCTGTCTTTGCTTTTGTTCTCACATTTGGGTAAATTAAAGTTTTAAAAAATCATTAGAAGAATGTTGAAGGTTTTTAGTAATTCCTTAGCCATCTAGATTTCTTAAGAATATCTGACATTTCCACTGTAAAAGAAAATCTGCTGATGGTTTTGTACCAGATTTTATGAAAGTACTTTGAAAATTCTGTAAATTGAGTTAATAGAAAAATAATAATTCCAATTTTGTGAAACTTGTGAGCTTTTCTCAATAAACTAAAAAGTGCATTAAATTGCACTGTGAAGTTTTTTGTTGAATGGTCTCAAATATCCATTACATATAGTAAGGAGTAGTTGGCTCAAAAATATCTCAATTGCAAAGAAATATATTGGAGAAGAAACTCTTCTAGTTCCCTTCATTGTTCATGGTGGATTATGTTCCAATAAAGTTTTCTTATTTCAGTAAATTTCATTCCTAACTTAATTTCTCAAAATAACAGGACAGTTAAAATATTTATTGTAGCATTGCTCCATAGCTTTTGAGTTTGGTATATTATTTTCTCTTTAATAGAGTGATTCCATAGTGTGAGGGATGTTTTGTGTTGTATGGTTTTGCAGATTACAACTATCCTAGCACATACATATTTTTGGCTAACTGAAGTGTACAGTGAAGGAAAAATTTTATAAAATGTCAAAGAAAATTTTGATAAAATAATTGTCAATATAAAAATTTTCAATTTATTATATTTTAAATAAAAATAAACTGATCCTGGCATCCCAAAAGCATTTGAAAATACATTAACTTCGAAAAACATGTCAAGGTTTGGGGTTTTTTTTGAAGTCAGAATATTTTTCTTTAACACATCTATTAATCTTTTTGGTCTACTTTGGAACAGTTGCTAGCACATAAATTATAAAATTCTAATTGTTCTAGTACATTCACAAAGTGCTTGGATAAAAGGATTCCATCATGATAAATTGTTATTTCTGACTATTATTTAGCTTCATTTTCTGAAGTTATATATTGAATGAAGGAAAATATAATTTACATGTTGTTATATTAACTCAGGAAGTTAGGATCAATTCAATCCAGTAGTCATAGAACTACTTGGTGTGTTTGAAGATATACATGAAAAGCTCTTTATTTTTATATTTTGTTTGTTGTTTTTTTTAAATTTTATTTCAATAAGTCTTAATGTCTTGTCATCAAGCATTTACCTGGTTAGTATAGCACAGATCTGTAAGTGTTTGTAAGTAGCTTCTAATATACTGTCACTGCTAAGAATATTTTTATGTGTATAGAGCTAAGGAGTGTGTCACACCAAAATTTAAGCTGCTAAAACTCAGTAAAAATATTGACAACTGTATGGGTAGGGCAGAAAGAATATCAACTACTCCAGCTAAAGCTATTTTAGTGGTCTGTGATATTGTAAACTGTGAGACTAATTGCTTCTTATCACTCCCAGCTTTCCAAATCTTCAGAAATAAGCATCACATAATTGCATATAGTATTGATTTTTTTATTCATTAAAGAGTTACATGTGAGCTGAATTCAGTAGGAGTATTTATGTATGTATGGGTTCTATATATTTGATAAAATTGTCTATCATGAAATAGATGAAATTGTCTAACTCCACTCCCTCTGGTGACTGCAGCCCTTATTTAGCTGGATGAATATTATCTGACATGTATAGATGTGGCACTTAGGGACATGGTTTAGTGTGGACTGCTCAGTGCTGGATTTAAAATTGCAAATGATGATTTTATAGGTCTTTTTTCAATCTAAATGACTCTGTCATACTATCTACAGCCTAAAAACATTATTGCAAATTTCAAAATGTGTTATGGATGTTGTTGGATATTAAAAAAGCCCAAACTTGGTGTTAGATATTAAAAAGCTGAGTCTTCTCCCCAACCCCCAAGCAGAAAACCTGAACATTTTCTACCAAAGGAAATGAGGCAACAGGTTAGCAAAATATCCCTATGCCTGTATTATATACAGAATTAAAATTGTCAGTAGATTCTCAAGCTAGTTTTCTAAACACATTAAGCTCACAGAGTATCAAATCTTAAGTAGGTTAGCAAGTAATTTATATGGAAATGCAATTTTGACTGTAGTTAAACCAGAGGTGTCATATACAGGCTGTAAAGCAGAGGTTTACATAGTGCAATATTGTGTCAAAAGAGGTCTAAGAAAAAGGATGTAAAATAATGAAAACCTAGAGAAGAGCAAAACCACATAAGCCTTCTTTATGTAGTTATTTAGTTTAAGAATTGGGAATCTGATTGCCTAAGATGGTAGGGATCCAACAAGTAATCTGTTTACCACTCTGTCATGAATAAATGCTTGGAGAAAGTGTAATTTTTTAAATATTTGATTTGCATGATGATTATGATTCTTCCCAGCTAAAGCATATGGTAGAGATATATTTCTTGGAAGGAATTTGAATAGTGTTTTAAAACTTCCTGAATAGTCTATTTAAGAAATATTTGATGCTAAACAAAGATTAATGTTGTGTTCTTCCTCATGAGTTGTTGAGTTAGTGCCTACTTTAAGTAACAACATATATGTGTTAATTTTTCTGGGTTAGAACAAATATACATCAACTGCAGTATCTTTGTTGTAAGAGTGCTTCTGGAAGATTCCTAAAGAAGCAAAAGTATATCAGTTTCTTCTAAAATATTGTCTCTTCTTCAGTGCTTTTTTTTTTTTCTCAGAGACTGCCTCTCTTTAATAGCTCTTGATGGATGCCTCACTCATAGGTTTGCTTTTTGGGCTGATGTGGAATTAACAGCTACAATATTCTTTTTCAGAGACCCAATATAATGTGGCCTGGATACAAGTCCTATCTTTTTTTTGTGATTATGCACACCTCCTGTTTAATTTATTAAGTTTTGTATTAAAAGAAACCATGAACAATTGTTCCATATTTCTTCTCTCTGAAACAGTTGTGTTGTATTTGTGTTGTTTTTCTTTCTTTTTTTCTTTCTTTAAGTTCCTGACATATCTTTGCAGTCATCTCTTTTCCACTCTGAAATTCCCCAGTCATTTAATAGTACTTATATGGAAAACCTCCTACATCTTCACTCATTCTTGTTGTGTTTCTCTGATTTTTTTTCAAATTTTGCTGGAAGTTTCTTTACAGAGGGAGGGGGGACAGAAAGCAAACAGTCAAGTTTCTCAGGATTTTTTGGATTGCTCAGGATTTTTTTGCTCAGGATTGCCATAGGATTTTTTTTCTGAGTACTAGTCTTTACCTACTAATTCCTTGTATTGTCATATTGCCAGGAATGAGTAGATGTTTTCATAAAACTGCAAAGTGTACTCTAAAGCCTGTGTGCTTAATACCTGAACAATGCTAACTAGTTGACAGCCTATCATTCTGTAAACAAGGTTTGGAACTTTTTAAATTTCTTTCATGCAATTCTTTCAATATTCAATTAAGTATACTGAATTAGGTGTGCCAGCATCATAGGTAAGGTCTTCAAGCAAATTAGCTTTTATGTTTGCTACCTAAACTACCTGATAAATTGTTCTCAAGAAATTCTATTCCAGAAAAAATTATCACTTTATTTTCTTTCCACTTTCTCCGGGATGATGTTGAACAATGTGAGTGTCAGTGGAGATCCAGGTGCAACTCGTCTGGTGACTTTTCTTCATAAGAGACTTGCCAACAGATTTCCAAATCTGGTGTCTGTGAAAGAGTAGAAAATACTGGGAGTAGGACTGTGTGATACAGGACTGAAGTGCTAAGAGTCACAGCTTAATCCCATCTGTCTTCAGGTTGTCCTTTAACCTTTGTGCTGATCTTCTTAGATGCATAGCCCATTGCCTGCTTTGATCTTGGCGAAACATACCAGATATGCAAAGCTGAGAGCAAAATATTCACAGTCCTTACTCTCAGAATATGTCACTGAGCTCAACATAAAGTCTTGGTCCTTTGCACAAACATCTGATCTTAAAAGGCTCCTCAGCGAAAAACAAAAATTAAAAGGCTCTGTATAGTCAGGTAACGGAGCCTATCTTTGAGTTCTGCTTGCTTTCTTTTTCCCCTTTAAATGTAAATAGACACTTCAGCCAGGTGATAGATTTTTCAGAATCTCTTTCATACTAAAACTGCTTTCATTTATTCTTGTTTCTATGTTAAAGATTTCTGTGGGGAACTGCTTCATAACTCTAGTCTGATGATTTCAGGGAACTATTGGACAACAGTTGCATGGACCCCTTCTTTTTATGTGGAATTATAGTAGCTCTGCTATGCTTTAGGCTTTCTAACCACATTCACAGTTCAGCTAATTTAATCCTGAATTACTATTTTAGAATATTAGCTTCTCGTTCTGCTGACAGAACTGGATGAGGAGATGGTTTTTACAAAATTCAGTTATTATATAACTCAGGACAGGTCCAGAGATCTTAAATGTTTAGAAATTCTATTACCATTCTGGGAAAAAAAGCCTTGAAATTTGAAAGTGAAATGAAGGTACAAAATAAATAAAATTGGCAAATTATTACATTTATAAACTGATAGCTTCATGCATAATACTGTGAATTACCAGGGCTGTCAACTCTCCTCTTAAAATTCACATTTCATTATTGATTAGTTCCAGAAATACTTCATAGATTGAAGCATTTTAAATGTTTCCTTTTAGGCAACAGCAAATGTGCAGTATTGGTGTTCATCATCTGCATTTGCAATAAACAGGAGCACTAAATTTGGATCTGTACTAGTAAAATTACTTGAAAATATTTATGTGAATTCCTAGCAATTAGATAAAATGGTTTTACTTGAAATAGTCATGTGCAAATACAACAAACCCACAGAAATTGATTTTTGCATAAACTCCTGTTTTTATTTAGACAAATTCAGCAGCGTATTCTACAACAAATAAGGTCAAAACCAATTATCACTCTTACTTCAGTGAATTAACACTTCCATGTTCTCTGGGTAAGAAAGCTGTGTTTAAAACCCAGCTTCATTGCCTGTGAAATTTCATTTCAAGAAAAAACCAGGAAACATTATATGGAGTAGTGGACTAGATGTCTTTTTAATTATGTGTTATTCCTAATGCTCATTACTGGGTGTTCTTAGGCCAATACCATTTTTCTTAATTTGTTGCCATTTATATATACTTTTGCAATATGAAGTGAAGTTATAGCTCATAAGAAACAGTTGTTCTGTGCCTATATTTTTGGATAATACAGTGTTAGGATTTTTTAACTTGTTCATCATATAACTTCATTGCAAAAGGGTGGTTTAGATTTGCAGCTGTTTTGAGATCCGTTTTAACTATAAAATTGTTGATTTGGAAAACAGAATAAGGAAGCATTCCCTGATGACATTTACCTTAAGGTAGTTTCAAATTTCTACAATGATGGAATTTTTGTATTTGATGCAAATCTTTTTGGCTTGCAGAGAGAGGGCATTTGATAGCATTTGAGTTATTACATCCTTTGCTTCCCTGTGATTTAATAGATCCTATAGAAACAAAGAACAGCAAAAACTCATTGCATTTTGGGTAATGTAATAGTTAAGCACTGAATATTTATGCTGCAAGTTAACAAAAAATAGCTGAGTAAGCTTTAAACTAACTACTTTAGATAAAAATGTTGAGTGCAACACATAGTTTACATGACCTAATCCACAGCAATCTCCAGCCAGAAATGTGACTTCTTCTAAACAAGACATTCTGGATATCTCTATTCTCCACAGTGGACCCACTTTGAGCATTTGACTAGTAAGTTTTTCTGAGGTCATGTGTTATTCAGTGAGACGCCATTAATTTCAATTGATTTCTTTACCAGCAACTAGAAAGTGAGTAAATGATGATAGCACTGGTGGCAAGAGTTGCTGAAGAGACAAATTACACGAGGAGGCAGTTTGATACAGTGATGTATAGAGGGAAAGAAATTTGGTAAACAAAAAGATGTAGCAGTGGCTATAATTGAAAACCACTCCCTCAGAAGCTGAATCTGAAAGACATGATCCTTGGTCATTTCTCTTGGCTGACACCAAATAATTGAGGAGTCCATGGCAGAAATAGTTAATGATGTTTCTAGAAAGACAAGAGGCTGTGGCAGCTCTTAGGCCTCCAGTTACTCAGATCAATTTGGAGATTTGTATACATTGGAGATGTAAATCCATGTAAGCTGGGCTTTTACTAGTGCTAGATGATGGGATTTTTATTGACATCCTCCTTTTATTATAATTTATAATTAAAGTCTTTAAGGTATTAAAAAAAGTTTCTCTCAACTTTACTTGATTTTTTTGTAACTGCATTATGAAATTTTAATTATCTTTGCACGTATGCCTTGGTGTTCTGTCTCATTTGATGAAGAGAGTGGAGAATGAATCATAAGTGCAAAAATAGCTTTTGTCTGTTAAAACTTCTGTGTCTTTTATTGTTGGTGCTGAACAGTGTTTAGTGAACAAGACAGTTAATTACAAGAAGAAAAAAGAGAAAACTAATTGTAAACAAACATGTGGTTTTAAGTGGAAAAATTGCCTTTACTTTTGAATCAAAGCTCCTAACTAGAGCAATGCGACAGACTAATAGTTTATTCAATTTAGATTAATTGTTTAGCTGGACACGATTGCATATTCCTCATGTTCAGCAAAAAAAGGATGCATTTGCAGAGGTTCTGGGTTGTCTTAGATGAAACTGGAGTAAACAGAAGCTATACTTTGAGCAAATGAGATGGTGTCCAGATAAAGAACAGCATCACGTTGGGAAACTAGCCCTGTGGAACACTTGGACAGTTTAACCTTCCTTTGGCTCACATCCCATGCCTCTACTAGATGATGTCACTATTGCTGCTCCCTAGACTCACACTGGGACGTGAAGTCATGCTGGCAGAGTTTGTAAAACATGTAGCTGTCCCTTCAAAGCTCTTGATGAAGACTTGAGGGGTACTGTTAAGAGCTTTTCAGAAATCCATCTGGGCTTCATGGACTGGATCACCTTTGCCTTTTGCAACCCCAACCACTAGCATTAGTAATTCAGATTTTTCACAGACTACTTCATAGCTGGGATTATTGAAGCACAGAACATTTCAGAGGGGAATTCTTGCAGGCATTTGGCCAAACTCCTTTATTCACATTCCACTTGTGGTCTACCTGAGTTCTTGTATGCAAAGCTGATTTCTAGCCAGCTGAATACCTGTATTTTTACATGGACTTACTCTGTCTCAAGTGCAAGACTTTTCATTTGTCTCAGTAGAATTTCACAGTTTGTCAGCCCATTCTTTCTGTTTATGAATTTCCCTCTGAAGGGCAATCTTGTAGAAGTCTGCTTCCAGATCCTCTGCATTTGGTAGAGCTACAAGATTTCTGAGGGTCCATTTTTTCCTTTCATCCAAGTCTCTAATGAAAATTTTAAACAGCATTGAAACCATTTGTGGTAAGCTGACCTTCAGTCTGTGAAATGCTGACCCTTTGTGCCTGAAGGCAGGCTAAGATACTTGCAGTTCGCTCATGCTATCCACACCTCCCTGACTGGGGTTCAACAGTGCTCAGAGTGACTGAATCAAAGCCTGGCAAGAATAAATGCTGTTCACTGCTGTTGTTTTAACCATATTGCTCATCATTTCATAGTAGAAACCAGTTCATGAGTATAGCCTGCTCAGTGTCCCCCACACAAAGCTGAATTAATACAGCCTTTTTACTTCCCTAGGAAGTCCTCTGATGTTCACCCCAGTCTGTCTTTACAGCCTGCAAGTTTGTTAACATTGTATTTTTGAATTTGTTTTATAAAATTGTAATTCATTCTTTAGCAGCTTCTGAATCTGAATTTGCCATCACCACAGGGTGCATAATTTAAACGGATTTATTCAGAGTTAAAAAAAATTACCATGTACTTTTATCATATAGCACCATTCACAAATACTTATGTGTATTGAATATTATTTTCAATATTATGGCATTCCTTTTTTGTCATTTCTGTTTTCTAGCACTGGGTGAACCTTGTGCTAGTGATGTGCTAAACATTTGCAATTCATCTTATAATGAATCATAATTGGCTTTATTCCTCATTAGAATTCCTGTGAGGATTTAGAAAATATAGCGTATAATCCTCCTTTATGTTTATTGGTATTATTAACCTTTTGTGCATTCTCCAAACTGAAATATCGTTGTTTGGAAGTAGTCAGTCATCATGGTTTATTATTTGTATCTTAAGGTTTTAAAGACATTTTAAAGAGACGTCTTATCAGTGGGTAAGTCTATGAATATTGTTGAAAATAAAATGTCAGTGTGAGGTGTCTTTTAGAGTTTAATTAGTCCTGAAGGTGGAAATGTCTGTTTCATTCTTTGCTTTTTTCAACATCACCTTTTAACCCTATTATTGTTTACCTAGAACTATATTTACTACATGAAATTCAATTATATCTCATTCATGTAGAATATAAGGGCAAAGTTATGACATAGACATTTGTGAAGGTTAAGAAAAAAATGTCTGTCGGTAGTTTATGCTTGGTAATCAACAGCTTTCGCAACAGCTGGAGCTTTGTGTGCTCCTGAAAATTAAAAACTGTTGCAAGTATCCAAAGTAGAAACTGAATATAGTCTGCTATTAAAAATTGTCTTTAATATCAGGTCTTTTGTTCATAACTTGTTTTGTTCACCCATCTCAGATTTAGATCAAAAGTGAGATTAAGGATAGACAAACTGATTTGTAGTGACTGAATTTTTGGCAGAATTTGAGTTTAATTTTCTCTGCTGATACAACTTGTGGAGAATATCTGGTCTTCTGTCTGCCAGATGAGTAACAGGGGACCTAGGGAAAATCTCTCTGTCTCAGAAAGACGGGGGCTGAGAAAACTAATGCAAATGGTGATGTCCAGTGAGGCTGGGAAAAAGAGGACTTTGGGAACACATACAAGCTGAGGCGAACTTCTTAGCAGACAGCAAACGGTTAGGTGGGAGTTGTGTAATAGTTGCAACAAGCTATATATTTTGGTGTGAGGAGCCCAGAAAAGTGAGTAGAATCAGCCTGAGGAAACCAAAAAAACTGACACTTTGAGTGTAGAACTTGCAATCCATATTAAAATATATGTTACAGTTTGCGGGGGGTGGAGTGTCTGTGGAAATCAAGATGATTGAAATATAATTTTTATTATAAAAAAGCTTTCCATTTTTTTTGATTGAGTACAAGTTCTAATTTAATTTTGTAAATTTTATGTAGAACTTCTGAGGAGTCATTAATTTGCCTGGTCCTATTTCATCCTAGAAAATCCTGCCTTTATTTAATATACATTTTATTATGAAGTTGTTTGTAAGTATACTTTCTGTATGTGTGAGAAGACAGACATATACCAGAACTTCATCCTTTACATTTGTACTTATATCTTTGGATTAAATGTGTGATTATTGTAATTACTGCTATCATATTCCTCTGACAGCTGTGGTTTAATCTCTGTCAATAAAAAAAAGCTGTACATTTTTCAGAATTAAAACATAGTAATCATTATTATTTTCATAGATTTGAACAGCTCAAGAGATTTTGGTTTAGGAGTCATAATGGATTAATACCTGAGATCTACTTCTTTTTTTGTTCTTTTTTCTTACAAGAGAAAAAGGTAGTAATTTTTTTGGGTTTTTTTGTTTGTTTGTTTTTGGGGTTGGTTTGGTTTTCTTTTTTAGCATCAACTTAGTGTAAAAACATGATGACAGGACTTTATTTTTCTTCTTTTTCATTGAAAAATACTCTCTCCATTCCAAATTAAGGTTTAGATTAAAGCAGGTGGAATTGTTGAGTTCCTCAGCTAACAGGCCCGCTAATGCTAGTCTATATTCCTTTGGTTCCAGGACAGTTTACTCTCCTGACTCATTATGCTAGTGTCACCATCATAAACTGCCTCTGGCCTGGCAATTTTATATTGAGGGGTGCTAAAACAGTATGCTATATACTAAATGCTTGCCTGGTGTTTTCTTCCTTATGCATTTGCTGTTGACCACTATCAGTTACAGAATACTTTTGTTCTGAGCATGTAGATATTTTTATCTGATGACGGTGGCTTTATTATAAAGCTGTGTTACTGCAATAGATCATGGACTCTGCTTCTAGAGCTGTGGATTCCACTTGATGTTCTAAATTCAGACTACATTTGGAGCTCAGACTGCAAACTTTAATTTATGTGTTATGTGTCTCATTGTGTTTGTGTCCCAGCCTTGTCTGTGTATCCCATTCCAACACACTCCCTTTCCTTTTGTCATTTCTCTTCAATCATTCTTTGTGAAAAGTGTTATCAAGAAGAAGCGTTTTTCCATATCAGGAATTTATCAGCAGGCATTCAGTAGGAATTTTTATATTTTAGATGATACATCTTCCCATATCTGAAGTCTGATGAGATGGCTCAGCACCATAAGTCCAGATTCTGAGGGGCTGTCAAGAAAAGAGTGATCTGAAGTTAGGGGGAAGTGAGACTAAGTTTGATTTTCTAAAACTTTGTGAAAACTTTAAAATAAAGTTTAAATCTACATCTGCAATATGCATTGGTATGTTCTGTGAATTACTGAAAAGATAAACTGTGAAACTGTGCAGTCTTGGAAGGAATGGTGGGAAAGCTCATGTTTCAGCTAAGGAAGTGTTCCAGAGATGACAGGACTTGACACTGTAGACAGCTGAATGCTGTTCCAGGTCTTGTCAAAAGGCCATACAGGAAAATCTGAAAAGAGTGATCTAAGAGGTGGTTTCTAGAATCTTTGTTTTATAGAGTTTTAGAAGTCATAGTGACACATGGTGACTGGGCCCATAGCAGATGACTTCTACAGGCTATACATGGAGAGATGTAATTAAAAATATTGTTATGTATTTTATATACCTCTGGAAAATTCTAAATAGTTTCTAGTATCAATTTATATTGGCTAAAATTTATATTTTATATATATATATATATTTATTTTATATTTGTGATCAGTGTTTTGAAAACAATTTTTTTCTTATCTTGGAACAAACTGAGAAGTGATTAGCAATAGAAGACAATCTGGTTAAATATACCTGTATTTAATTGTATACGCTCCTCCTATTCTGGCAGCAAGTTACTACTCTGGTAGTATCTTCTAAAGGATATATCACTGCTTAGATTAAGATTTAAATCTGAACAAAATGTCTGAGATAAATTGTTGGGTGAAAATAAACTGCTCACTGTCATGGTCTCCCTGTAGTCCAGACTAGCATAATTACCAGAACACTGCAGCTCCCACCTTGCCACACGGGAGGAGATGTGCGTTTGGGAACAGATGCATCTTCCCCAGAATTCAGGCAGGAAGTGGTAAGGATGCGTACCTGCAAACTCTCATGGGTTAGCACACTAAGTTGCGCGGCCAGGACACAAGTTAGGCATAGCCGTGAACCCTCCTCCCCTCCCTCACCCAGTGATGAAGCCACATCAGTTCCAGATGTGATAAGAGCCAACTGATGCTCACTTCAGCATCCAGAGGTATTGCATAAATAGTATATCTGAGTGTATTTAGAAAGGGACAAAAAGAACTAACAGGACCAGTTGATGTAAATAGTAAGGTAGAGAAACAAAAAGGGGAGTATGACTGGGGAGAAATAAAAGATGAGACTAAGAAGAGATGAAATGAAGGGGTGGGGAGAGGAAAAGAAAAAAGCACAGGCTATTCTAAATGCATCTGAGATTCTGTGTAACTGGAAAAGCAGCTAGAAGAAAAAGTAAAGATTTATTACCAGTTTTTAAATTGAAGTAAATCAGAGAAGCTGCTAAAATACTGATTTTAAATCTAACAGTCACTTGTGAGGTTGTGTACATATATAAATAGGTGCTGTTATTGATTTGCAGATAAACACTGGGGTCATTGGCTGTCAGCCTTCTGGTTTTCTTTCTATGAGTTGTCATTTTCATATGTTCTTTCTTTTTTTTACCTGAAGAGAGATGTTTTTTGAAGCTGTTATTGAAAAATAATATTTTTGTCTTTTGAATGGAACAGATGGCATGAAATGATAAGTATTTTTTAAGCATTTCTGTGGAGAGAAGTATTCTGGTTTTGAGAGTTTTGTCCACCTTGATGAATTCCACTTTAGTTGGGCTATTTAGAAGCCTTTAGAAGCCTTGAGAAGGCTGCTCACAATTTTGAAAATCTGTAGCTTGTTCTGGCCTCATTGCATTTCTTCCTTACTATTCTGTGAAGTTTTTGTTGCCACTCATTACAGATGCTGGTACATCAGAGGAACATGCAGTGTTCTCTTCAGCAGAATGAACTCTTTGTAGTACTTGTTTCTGTCTGCATAATTCCAAAACCGAAAAATATGCTACTAAATTTATACATAACCCAAAACTCAAATGAATAAGTGCAATGGTATGAATAATTTTTTCTAAACAAACTAAAGCACACTAATATCTAACTGAAGGAACATAAGGAACAAAATAAGGAAAATAAAGACCTTTTCTTGAACATTTTCTCCCTTACTAACTAAATATAATCATAATTTGAAGACAGTGGTATCTATGCAATTACATATATGCCCATGATGCAAGATCAATGGCACACCCAGCATAGGCTTTAAAGTTAATGAATACATTTACAGTGACTATAGTCATGTGTTTACTTTTTTCCATCTGATCAGTCACTATAGTAGTCAGCAAATCCAGCAGAAAAATAGTTAAAATACGTACTTTTGGTGTAGATAATTTCTAGTGCACAGAAGTATGTCACAGAGGAGTTGATGAAATGCACAGAAAGTGACAGCATGCATAGAAGTATCAAATTGAAGCTTTTCAGAAACTTGTGATGTGCATAAGTTGGTATTAATGTGATGTTCACAGCAAAACTAGAGAGATGTTTTGGAAATGTTGCATTACATTTGGCAAAAATGAACAATGCTACTTCTTGAGAAGAAACAGGATAAGTCCTGTTAGTAATGAAATTTAAAATTTCATTCAACCTAAGTAACTTTCAAAATTTTTTCAATTAGTATTTTTTTATATGCCTTTTCCCCATCTCTTCTGCATTTCTTCCTCTTTTTTCATCTTACATACCTTTTTCATCACCGTTGCAAAGACTTAGCACAGCAATTTTGGAAGATTTGAAGTTCAGCTTTGTGCATCTAAAAACACTGACTTCAAAAAATTAAGCACTAAGATGCTGCAAAAGAGTGCTGAGATTAAATTTAACACCCCATCTGTGTTGCATCAATACCTGATATCCTTTCTGCTGTTACTTTATTTTGAAAAACTGACACAGTCCAATTCTACAATGATTGTTATTAAAAATACACTAGCATAGCAAGAATTATTTTTCTTTTTTAAAAGAAAATATCTAAAACTCAAACACAGAGCACAGGCAGTATTTTTTAGTGACAATTACAGTGCTGTTATGGAGAGTCATCTTATTCTCCATAATCTGAAGAAAGACACACTCTTCATTGAATTTACAAGGGATATAGGTGTAAGATGTTAAGCATTTAACACTAAGTGAGAAAATTTGCTGCAAGTACATGAGATTTTTTTTAAATTCTAATATATCTCATTTGAAGTACACACACAAATACTGCTCTATGATCCGCTTTATTTTTACACAGGTCATTTTTAGCATATGCTCTCCTCTTGTCTTAAAAAAATAAAAAAAAGAAGCATTTTTTCATAGTTTTTAAAAAAGTAACTATTGCAGCAAGAACAACTATTTTTAAGAAAATGTATCAAAAAACACTGAAATGCTATGGATGCACAGTCATTATTCACATGTGTCCATGCAAATGATCATTTCTGTGGGTGTGATGTCACTTATCAGGACAGATATGATTGGAATAGGTAATTTGGTATATTTTCTTTAACAGTAATGTGTCATTTTGTTTGAGAGAACTTATTTTCTGGACTGTTGTGGTTTCTGTTATTTTGGAAATATTTTTATATGCAAGTGTTTTAACTATATTATGCTAATCTTAACTATAGCCTTTAAAATGGGATCTAAGTCTAAAAATGGGAATAGGTTATCTGAAAATTATTATTTCATTTTCTTGGAGATTCTTTTCTAAACATAATTTGTAATTAACTTTTGCAGCAACTTCATAGGCTAGAAATTTACTGTTATCTAACTTGGAATACTGAATCTATAAAAGTTGCAAGTGTATATTTTTTTTTATGAACCTAAGACACCATATCTGACTACTTTCAGATCAGCAATTCCAGTAACACGCATCAAATCAAATTTTTGAAATTTCCCTTAAGATTCACTGAATGGTGCATGAAATCAGTTACAAAATGCACTGAGAGGATATGTTAAGGTTGGGCAGAGAGTTTCAGTCTGCTGAGATGATAGTAGAGACAGGAGGGAGAGAGACTTTTTATTTGCCACTTCGTTTACTGTCTCTTCAAGAGACTTAAATGCATAAAAGCTGGAATTCTATTCTTCTTCATGAGGAGAAAGAACTAGCCTGTCAATCAGGATATGCAAAGTTTGGGTTGTTTTGCTTCTGCCTAGTAAATAGCCTGTGAGAAACAGGCTGTCGACATTACGGGAGTAGATTGTTGATTTCCCTTGCAACGGAAGACATTGAAGCTGTACAGATCAGGAGTTGACTTTCTTGGCCTGGGTTTTCCCTTAGGCTGCAATAGTTCTCATAACAATTGTATTCAACTTCACAGGGTTCTCAAAACAACACAGCCTGTAGGGTAGACCCTTTATCCGCACTGTTGTAAATATCCTTAACAAGTGTAGTAGTGATGCTTTTCAAAATATGCTCAGTATTCCTGTAGTAGAGATACAAGAATATAAAGCAAGAACTAATACATAGGGATTTTGTGCATGTTTGAGTAAAACGCAGTGTCTTGAGGAGAAGTTTGAGTCAATGGACATAGCAAAATTGATTAACTTAAAGTAAGAATTAAATTTAAGACGCATGTATAATGAGCTCAGAAAATTTGGTTTTAGCTTCATCAGTTTGTGAATTTGAAATTAACAAAAAGTGATAATTGCTGATTTTAATAATGATTGCCTTTCTTAATATTTTTTAAAAAGTTAAAATGTGTAATGTGTGAGCAAAGATATTCAGAAGAAATCCTATTAAAATCAATTAAAAAAATCAGAGGGGCAAAATTATTTTCAAGAGGTAATACAGACTGATTACTAATTCAACTGCTTTTCAGTTGATTTACTTGTTTCATTAAAAATGTTAATGTACCTTAAATTATATTCACTTAATTTACTAAATGAACTAGTTAAAGAAGCTTTCTTTCTATAAAGAAAACTTAGAAACCTCATCTCCTGGATGATTTCCATGTAAAATTAAGATATATGCCTTAACACTATAAAAAAAACTGTATCGGTCCCAGGTCCAGCCAGTCCGGTGTTTTCTTTCAACCATGAACTTGAGCCGATGTTTAGAGAAGTGTAAGAATAATATCATTGTAATTTCTCCCAAGTGTTTGTGTGATCTGCACGTGTAAGCTTCTGGAATCTGTAATAACTTTGGAAAAGATTTTTTTTTCAGATATATCACTTCAAACTACTGTCCTTCATTTCATGCTTTTCCAGCGTTTCCATGACATCCATGATTTTGCTGACTTCTGTCAAAGCTCTCTGCATCATTAGTTTTTTTTAAATAAAAATTCAAGCCTTTCTGATTTTTTTTTAATATATATTTAAACTGCTCCATGCCTTAATGACTCTTGTCTTTTCTCGGAATTTTTACTTACCTTGCAGAGGACACCAAGCTGCATACGGTATTAATTTCTACAAATTATGGAGCAAAGTTATTTCAGGTTTTACTTGCTTTTAGTTCCTTTCCAAAGAATTCCTAACCATTGATTTCTCTGCTGGAGGGGACAGAGTTGATAAAACTGCTTATGTTTCACCGTTTCTCTCTTAAGAAATGAACTTGCAGCCCTTTAATCCAAAAGTCCTTCAACTACTTCTTACCATCACAGTTTATAGTCATTCTTCTTTAAAGAACCATTAAATAACAGATTTTGCTTCAATGGTAAGCACTTTGAAAGTACACACATCTATAAACTTCTCATAAATATAATAATCTATAATTTATTTAGTAATTTTATTTATTTCAAACTATTATTAAGATTTTTATTTAAAGAAATTTGCTTCTCTAGTCATTTTTGGTCCTAAAAATCAAAGATGAAAGCTGTTTCAGTAATAAAAGAATTTGATGCTAAATTCGCTGAAGCAAGAGTCAGCTTGTATATTCTGCTTCATCCTTTGTGCTTCTAAAACAGGAAGCACTCAAGATATTTAAATAAAATATACTCTGTTCTTGTGAGAGGAAACAGAAACCTTGGGGTTCATATTTGTCTTTCAGAGAAGCTTTAAGTTCTCCCATAAAATAAGTTTTCCTAGGATGACATATCAATCCCTGTCTATTAATTTAATTGACTAGTAGTATAAATAAATGCAGAAACTATTGTATTTTCTTTCATGTTTTCTAGTAATTTTTTCATGGAATTTGTTTCTACAGGATTTCCTAAAAACAGGAGCTATTACAATGTTATATTTTCAACAAAAAAAGGTTTTTCAAGTCTCTTGTCAGTGAAGACAAAAAATGAATAAGTGATAATTATAACATGAAGAGCTTTCAGCTTTTTGTAACAACAATTGCCTGATTTTTTGTCCAAACTCTGCAGCTAAAACATTAAGGAGTCATGAAAGTTACTAATGCTTCTTTTTGTTTGTTTGTTTGTTGTTAGTTTTTTTGTTTGGTTGGTTTTTGGCATGTTTATGTGTGTGCTTTTAAATGGATTTTGGGAACAGAGAGACGTATTTGCTGGCATAAGACCTTAGAGAACAGGCACTCATGAACCATGTTCTGCTACTTTTCATACTGAAACATTCTACTAAATATGTGAATAATATGTTTACAAGTTCAAAGCAGAATATACACCAGATAATGACAAAATTAGTCATGCTAATGGTGATGTGTGCTGATTTTAAAATTGCTCTAAAAGAACAGCAAAATGACACTGATGAAAAAGCTTTTGTTATGTCATTTTGAGGAAAGTGGGATCAATGCCAGAAGAGTAAAAGGCACATTGCCTATCTGCATTTCAGCTAATTCAAGCCACCAACGCTGTACATTGAGTACAGAGCTTCCTGTAGTTCATAGACAAAAGACTTTTTGCTTGGTTTTAAAAGTTGTTTTATTTTAAATTAGATTTGAAATAAGTAAACAAAATAAATACAGGCTTGATGTGGTCTTAATTTTAAATAGTGGTTACCACTTGGCATAATGTTCATTAGTTTAGACTTAGAAGAGTTTTGTGGCTACTTTGAATAAATACCCAGAACTTATGGAAGCAGATGAGAAGGTGAAAATTGCACATTTGTTAATAGTATTAAATTAACCAAGACACTCTACAGTTGAGTAAGAACTTCCTCCCTTCCTCCCTTTAACGACATAATAAATTATAATGTGATATGTAGACTACAAATGTAACATCTCATACTTTTTAGCTTTTAAAACCTTTTATTCAGAGTGATATTGTGGTTTTTCTTTTCTCATCTTAAGACACAGTAAGGAACTCCTTAGCCTCAATAAATTTCATATACTTTAGTGCTTCTCTTCCTAGTAATCTGACTTGGTATTCTGAGACCACAGATGACTTTTATGATTGTGTACAGTTCCCTATGGGCCATTTGGACCATCAAAGGGGTTGGAGATTGGTTTTTTTCATGGATAGGGAAAGAACTGAATTAGCCCTGCTTTTACTATTTATCTTCTTCAGAAAAATCAAATCCAAGTATAACAACTCTTTCCCTAAATGTGCTAAATTTAGACCATCACACTCTTCCATGTTATGCACATCAACCCAGTGTACTTAGGATTAAGAAAAGAGAATTGTTGGTCAAAGCACTGTATAGCTGTCACTATCTTCTTCTTTTCCTAACAGACCCCTACTGCCCCTCTCTGTTTTAAAAGTGCAATGATATAATTTCTATCGGTTGACTTACAAGAATATTGATAAAATTTATACTAAGAATGACAACTCAAGATGTATGACTCTTGAAAACAACAATGCTTAAAATAAGTTTTCATTATTTATCTGTATTGCTGTTGGAATATTTTCGCAACATGTCAGCTTTGAAAACTCCTTTTTCCCACCTTTCTCAGTTTAATTACTACATTTTAGTCTAACTGAGAAAGTTCAAGCACTTACATTCTAATCTAATTGATCATCATTTGCAGTATTTCTTCATTCAATCAGAGTGATGTCATTTTGCATTTGATTTCAGTAAATTCTAAAGATATTTTTGAAAGCTATCACAAATACATTTTTATTACAAACTACTTAGAAAATTATAATAGAAAAACTATTCAGAATTTAATCTAATTTTAACTGAAGGATGACAGACAAAATTATGTTTATAGCATAGATTCTAGATAAAGAGAAGCAATGAGAAAAAAAAAGTGCTTTCATAATTTTCAATAAAGCGCTTGGGATGTTTACATATTAGAATCTTTTTAGTCAGCTAAAATCGTGGGAGTTAGTAGTGATAAAATTAATGAGGACCTGGATAAAAGGGAGATGATATGGGTTCAATGAAATGGGAAAATACCAGTTTGATAAGGAGTTATTATTGAAGCTCTCCAAAGACCAGCTGAGAAGCAAACTCTTTTAGAGACTGGAGCTGGTTAACCTTAAAGCATGGCACAGTAGAAGTGATATGAAAACTAATGTTACAAAGTAAAAATTTTATACTTGGTTAAGAGTAAGCAAATATACTTTGGGCTGACAAGTAGTCTAATGGAAAGAGCAAAGTATAAGAAAGTTGTGTGGACCTGTCATTTACAGGGCAGCTGTGAGGAACCAGATGAGATCTGTGTGAAAATGGCAAGTGCATTCTACAGACATATTGACTGAAGTCTTTTAGGAAAAGATATGGATTAGTTTATATATTCCACTTTGTTAATCCTAAATATTGTGTAAAGTTTTCTTTCATGTGTTTTCAAGAAGGATAAATTCAAGCTGGATCAAATACAGTGATAACTTCAATAAAAAAAACAGAGTGGGAGGAGCCAGAAGAACTTGGCTCAGGACCATGAAGCAGGATGAAGGGTAGAGGAGTTTGCAGAAGGGCTTCAGCACCCAGGGAATTTATCAAACCCTTTCAACCATCTCTCAACCAGTGAAGGAATCTCTCATATTTAAATGATTAGTTTTGATTTGATTTACATTTTTGGGGGTGGTTGATTTGTTTTGGTTTTGCTTTGTTGTTTAAAATCTTTGATATTTTTGAGCCTTTTCAGAAAGTGTTCCTTTTCCCTGGTCAGTGTTCAAGTTCTAAAATGTCTTCCCAATTGTTAATATTTATTCTGCTTTCACTCCTTTTGTCCTATTCTATAATAGCTTTATTTTATTTCCAACCAGATATTTTTACACAGTTTCCTGATGTTTTCGTCTCTTAACTATACTTCTAGCTTTTATTTAAATATTTGGGTTGTTTTGGTTTGGGTTTTTTGTTTGCATTTCTACCCTTTATCTGCAAGAGTGTATCCAGTAACTTTTTATAATTAAGAACCGGGGATGCGTGTCAGATTGATATTGCAACTGGAGGAGTTACAAACAAACTCATTAATATGGTACACCACAGTAGGAGATCCATGTTTCTAAAAATAGCAAGCTATAAAACATAGTCCCTGCTGGCTACTTATAATATTACTGCTCTGTCACCAACAATACCCATACTTACTTTTTTGCTTGGTGATGGTGTCAGTAAATAGAATTACTTTTTCTTCCAATTTTTCTAAACCTTTACTCTGCTTTTTCATTTAATGCTAAATAAACAAAATGTGTGTGACTAAACTTCAAACACTTATTATTGATCTACAAAGGCCACATGGAGGGAAAGCTGGGAGTCATCCTGGTCAGGAATCTCTGTTAGTGACACAACTTCAGTACCTGTCAAAAAAGTATTTGCTCTCAGATCCAGGTTTATTTCTTTCAAGGAGAAAAGTGGTGGTAAATGCATCATTTAATTCCTGGGCCCAGGTTTTATAATTCCAAAGGAATGTCATAGTGTCTGGACTCTGAGATAAGTGCTGCTCTGACAGAGCACACACCACGCCCCTTCCACCCCCAGCAGTGCTGGCCTCTTTCACTGTGGTTGCCGGCACTCAATGGACGGGAATTTTCGGGAAGTTACCTGCCAAAGATTCTGCACCAGATGCTGCCCTCTCAGCTTAGGAGTTTTTGGTTGGGTGGTAATGTTCCCCCCCCACCCCGCCCCAATAAGGAGAAAATATTTGCAATAGTTTTCTCTCAAGAAAATAAGAAACACTTTAATGTAACTTACATGCCTATTCTCCTATTAAATAAAAGTATAAATATATATAATTCTATAGTGTATGAAGGTTTTTTACATAAATGTTCAGTATTTTACAGGAAAGGAGTGATTCTAGTGCATTTATTAAAATAGAGTTTTTTTAATAATGGTTAAAAAAATGTACCATCAGTGCATTGGCTAGTCCCAGGTAGTACAACTGTTTCTTCATTTTCTTAAATTCTGCGTTTGGTCCTTTTGCTACAATATAGTTGTGAGATAAAAATTGCAAATGGCATTATCAGTATATCAATCTATTACATTGCAGACTGAGGATTTTTTAAAAAACTCTTTGAGGGTTTTCTCTGGCAAAATTAGTGTTATCATCCTATTTATTATTATTATTATTATTGTTGTTATCATCATCGTTATCTTAATTATTATTTATTATAAGGTTGTGATTACTATTAAAACCAAGACAGTTTAAAAAACTCCATTTGAACTCTTGGTGTCAGCAAATTGATAGTCTATCAGTTTTGATTTCAGAATATTATCTTTGCTCATGTATGAAATGTTAAGCTTTATATTTGATAGATGCTCTCTTTTCTAGTGTCATCCTCTAATTAAAAATTGTAAACATCTGTAACAGTGAATGGCCTTGTTTATATAGGCATCGATAGTAATACTGAAGTTAATTGAAAAAGGACTTTTAAATCTTGTGGAATTTAAATTGCCTGTGTTTATAGTTTATCATGTGAAGGTTAGTAGTTTTCATAGATGGCCCTATAACACCTTCTGATTTCATGATCCCTCCTTCCTGCCTATCCTAAATTGAAATATACAGATAAGATAAATTTATAAATGAAATATCAGAATACTCATCTCACTTCTGAGGTCTTTGCAGAGTGAGCTTAGTAAAGAAGCAAAATATATGTGCTGTTAGTCGGCTACCAGAAATTTTGAATCATTTAGTAGCCATGCAGTAATGTCTCAGTAAGTCTGCAAGATAGTGTCACTGAAGAACCATCTCTTGTAACAAAGAAGCTGAATTGCTTCTGAGGAAGCTGTAGATTTTAAAAAGTGCAGTAAACAGGAGAAGAGTCAATTTAATTGCTGTGTTTCTTTTTCCTTAGTGTAAGGGATTGTGTCAGGTAATGCGTCTAGTTTAAAAAAGGTCAGTTTCATTTAGGCACGTCTGGTGGGCACTATCACTCACGTTTTTAGTCATAGAGCACATTTCTTCTGAAAGAGGAAAGAGTCGGGGCCTCTCTTTGGAACTAAGTATAAAATTATTGTTTTAGTCACAGTTTTAGAGAATTTAAGTTAGTTATTGAACAGCTAAGCTTATTTTCATGCTTTTCTAATGCTTGCATTTGTGCAGGGGTTGGAAGGGGGGGGAAATGTTAATTGCAAAGTATTTCTTCTATGAGGCTGAAATGAACCTATAGAAGAACTTAGCTTCCTTACAAATTCTTTCTTCCCTATAATGAAAGAGTTAATGTCTCTTATAAGAAGTTATTTTTATAATTAAAAGAGAATAGACACATGATGCCTTTTGTAGTTTACTTGAGGAATGAAAGATCAAAACCAGAGATTTTTCATGCTTTAGCAGCTGAGTGGAAAAAATTTTATTTGGATGATTTTCAGTTCCCATGTAGTTCTTTTGTCTAATAAGAAAAAAACCTTACAAATATAGAATTTTAGTAGGTTATGTTTAGTCAGGCTCATCACAGGTGAAAAACTAACTCACAACTGATCAGCCTGTAACTTAAGGCAATTACACAAGAGGGAAGAGTATGCAGTGTCATCAGTTTCATCTGTTTGATGTGTATCACTCCTTTTTTATGCAAATTTCCAAATGAGTTCTGGGACATAGAAGTGAATTGGCATTCTGTTAATATTGGAGCTACTAAGTATGTAGGTGAACAGAGAAAGATTCAAGGTCTGGAGTCCTATCACATATGTCTAATTTTTTTAAAGATTTTTTTCAACACTGACTAATGATAAATTGCTAGTTAGCCTGAAAAAATAGAACCAAGGTTCAGAATAGTCCACTGTGCCTGCCTTAACTGCCAGATAACTTCCAGTGTCTGACTGGATACACAGTCATGTGTGTTACAGTCTTGGCTCTGGAATTCACTTTCATGTTAAGTGCTGCTTCTTACAGGCAGATACTTGTCAGTCAATTTAATTGAAATGTCACGCTGACCTTTATTTGAAATATGCTGAACTCATTGGAATTTTCAGAAGTTCTTTTTACTTTTGTTCCAGTAAAAATTCTTAAATTACCAGTATACGGAAAGCTCGTTCTAATTAAGCTCATGAAACTGCCAGCTCATTGATCTTACAAACAATACCTTTTTTGCAGATGTAGTTCAGCTGACTCTTCCTGAAGATCAAAAAATAAGCACAACTGCAGCAACAGTGGGACAGAGTGCTGTCTTAAGTTGTGCCATCCAGGGAACCCTGAGACCTCCCATCATCTGGAAGAGGAACAATGTCATTCTGAACAGCTTAGATTTGGAAGATATCAGTGTAAGTAACAAAGTTCTGTTTAACAGCTTTTTATCAAACCCTCTCACGAATAATAGAAAAGCGATGCATAACAAGCTACATACTCCTGATGTTTCAAAGAAATGGAAATGACATGTGACAAACTCTGGTTTTATTTGCTGTGTATTTGAACCCCTGTTAAATACAGAGAAAATGTGTTTCACAGACAAATCATTTGAAAATAAATATAGCAATAAAAGTGCATGAGGGCTAAATTGCAGCCCAAAATACAGTCAGAGTTATACATTCAGGATTGTACAGTCTTCACATATTTAAAAGAAAAGAGAAATCTGTGATATGAACATTTTCATGTGCAATTCTATAGAAATATTTTTTTCCCAAAATAAGTATTTCATAATAAAATTAATTATTTTGTCCATTCCTCACAATATTCAGCAGTGTATATGGTACCTCTCAAAGAATGAAAGACAGAACATTTAGTATAATTTATAAACCTTTTTTTTTCAGGAAGGCAAGTGTTTGCCACCTAATATTGCCATGACCTAAAAATACAGAGGAAAATAAAAAACAAGTATTAGAATTACGTCCTCTTGCAAGACTGAAAATAGACTTTAATCTGTATTTTGTATGCTTTTCGGTATGCTTTCTTTGTTTTGACCATTTTGTATTATCAAAGTTCTAAATGTGGACAAATAGTTACACTGGGAGTTGTGCTGCCTGTCTAGCCCAAGTGAGTCTGAAATCACCTGAACTGTTAAGTGTGTGGAATATTGCTACAATCAAATATCTGGTTTGTCTATTTTTATTTTTTTTAATGAATATTTTATTTTTAAGGTGGAAATTGTTCCCACACATCATCTCTCCTTTATTTCTGGTTTTATTAGTTCTGATGGTAAACTGAGCTTCCTCACAGTGGTATTTTGTAAAATAAAGGACAATTTTAAAGCTCAAAAGCTCATCTTGCTTGAGCAATAGTTTTAAGTCCCTTGAGAGGCTTAGGATAAACCCAACATAATCTGAAAAGTTCTCTGTTAAATAATAATTGCTTTTGTTAGTTTGATATTAATCACATGGCTGACATTGAAAAGTGTCTTGCTCATGTCCACAAGATCCTGTCTGCAATATTTGTTACCTTCCTGTAAATATTCCTGATGGTGAAAATCTTTATTTGGAGTTCTTACTAATCAGTTCTAAGTGTAATAGCTGGCATGAGCTGTTGATATAAAAAGGAAGGTGCAACTGTTCACACAGAAATAAAAGGGAAATGATGAATGGAAATGATGAAGCTAACAGCTCCGCTTCAGACTGAAAGGTTCAGTTGGCTTTTTTTGCAGACACAAAAAGAGCAAGTGATTTCTAAGCTGGATACATACATTTTTGAGTATGAAAAAAGCCAAACAAAAACCAAACCAAACCCAACAAACAAACAAAAAAAAAAAAAGCAGAGAAAGTTCTTGTGCTGGGTGCAGGTGCCCAGGAATTGGCAGCAGGAGCCTCAGGTGTGACCTGTCAGGGAAAAGGACGGGGTGTTGTGTTCTGTATACAGCCAGTCCCAAGGGACCATCAGCAGGGCAGAAGCTCAGATACACCCATGGCACCTCTGAAAGAACATTCAAAATAGAGCATAAGCAAACAGGGAGAGAGAGAGAGAGATTAGAGAACAAAAAACAGCAAGAAACAACAGAGGTAAGTCTAAAGCCAGAAAAGCAGAAGGTACTCCTTGGTAAAGCAGTTATCTAAAACATCTGCATTGGAGCAGGTTTATCTCAAAGGACTTGACCAATTGGCTGACCAGTCTGGTGACTTTCTATGATCCAGTGATGGCAATGGTTGGCAAGGCAGGACCAACAGATGTCACCTATCTAGACTTCTGCAAGGCCTTCAATAGGGTTCCATGCAACATTCCTCTGGGTGATGGATGCGNTGCCATTGTGTCTAAGTGGGGGCGAGTGACAAGAGATGTCCCTCAGGGATCTGTCTTTGGACCAGTGCTCTTCAACATCTCTATCAATGACACAGACTGTGGGGTCGAGCACACCCTCGACAAGTTTGCAGGTGACATGAAACTGAGTGGTGCAGTTGACACCTCTGAAAGATGGGATGCCACCCACAGGGACCTGGAAAAATCTGAGAAGTGGATACGCAGGAACCTCACTGTTCATAAGCAAAAATTATGTTATAGCTCAGTCCCTCGATATTAACAGTTTAGTTACAATTCAAATAGAGAAAGAGAATGTCAGATTCAATATCCACAGAGCGAGGCACTAAAATTAATAGAGCTCAAATATATATTAGTGAGATATTAATCTGTCTTTCTAGATAAAGTAAAATAGGGAGGAAGAAAGAATTGATAGTCTGGATTAAAAGAAGAAATAACAAAAGAATGGAGAGAAAGACATTGAGTTAGATTCATCGTCAGACCTTCTTTTCTTCAAAATTTATTTTACTTTTCACTGTTTTCCCAGATTTCATCTCTATTTATTTCTAGGTTCTATACTCCTTGTATAATGTAAGATGTCCCCAGAGGCAGTGTACTCTTAGTTTTACTATGGCTATATTATAAAATATAATGATATTTGCCTGACTCTGGGAATTCTTAATTGACTCAATTATACAAGAACCACATCTGTGCATCTCAATAATAATAATGTTGTGTAAAGAACAGTACGTTTTCTGAAAATGACAAGGCAAACACTGACCTGGGAAGATAGATAATTAGGATGAGGTTTTTTCAGTAAAATGGATGAAAGATCAACATAACTGGGCGTCAACACATATATAGGAAATCAGTCAGACAAAGTAGTAGTGACAATGTGATTTTGTAAATCATAGAGAGTGCTCATACTTAGAAATTAAGCTTTTGCACTATCCAGTTCTCAATCTGAATTAAACTACTCGTTTTGAGGAGGGACAAACTCAGAACAATATAATATCCTGGTATTTTGTCAAATGGAAAAATGCAGCAAGAAGGAAAGAGATCCAGGTCTAAACTGAAATTGATAGTTCAATTTATTTTTTTTTTTTAGATATTCTACTCCTCTACTGAAAGTACAAGAAGTGTCTCTAAAGCTATCAGCTGTGGAGTGGCTAAAAATGAGTCTTGATAATGACTAATGCCTTGTATATTCTAAGATATTTAAAGAAATATTAAAAATACTGTTTGACTTTTGAAGGATGATAATAGAAATTTGTATTTAAATAGTATATTTAAAAATGTTCCATGAAGTGTGTTTTCAAAACATTACTGATAATATCCAGTTGATAATTTTAAAAGTCCTTAGTACTCCTCCACTCTTCTTAAGGTAATTACAACTACTATTTGTAGAAGTACTGCATATTGATACTAATCCTTCTCTTACTGAAACTGACAGGAGGCAGGAATAATTAACATCCATGTGAGTGAAATTATGAAAAATTATATGCCTCTGCAAATTTTACTTTAATTGTAATATAATTGTACTGTGACTCACTACAGAACTGATATCACAGGCATTTTGATGATATTTCAGTACACATATAGAAAGGCTTTTTTTCCCTTGCTGTTATCCTGCATCTTAAATTTAATATTTGCCTTTCCACTTTCCTCTTGTTTTTTATCTAACCTACTGTTCATTAGAGATAAAAATTCCCATGTATGAAAAATAGCAGATGGATTTCTGAAATGCAATACATATTACCTTTTTTGATGTTAATTCATTCACTTTTTAAAGTCCTTGTAACTTATTTTACTTTATTGTTTTCCTGATATTTTAGTCCAGCTTTGCCTTTAAATTCTTTCCTATGCATGTGAGCAATCATACTTTTCTTATAAGATCTTGGCCCTTTTACTTATATTTATTAAAGATTTACTGAGATGGTTTTGTCCACATGCAAAGTTTAACAGTAACTTTTCAACACAGTGTAGTTTAACTTTTTTTTTTTTCTTTTGGTAAAAGCTCATAATATCTTCATTTAGACTGCCTTCATGGAAAGTGTGTAGTATTTCCATTTTGGGGCTTTTCAAGTTATGTATAGGTTACCTTTTTCTCAAAACTTATTTGTTTATCTTGTTAAAATTAATTTGTGCATTAAAACTGACCCTTCTGCGGTGGCATTTGGCATTTTCATCTTGACATATTTGCCTTTCAGCCACCAAGAAAAACGTGACCTAAAAGACTGTGATGGAGAATGCCAATAAAAGCTAACATTCGCTAAAGAACATGATAGCTTCCATTCTGTAGAGTTCTGATCACAAACTGATGGCAGAAATTTTCCAGATTGTCCAAAACACTAAGCACCTTTTCTACGGAGGACTCCAGACATCTGACCTCTCCTTTTTCTTCCAGCTTCTCCTTCTGTGTGCCCCCTTTAACTATTCTTAAGAAAAATCTCTGGAGAACCTCATGAATTATTCCTTTCCATGTTGTTTTCTCCCATGGGATAGTATGGACCTACGTACAAGCTTCTCTTTATGCATTTTTGAATTGTTCCTAATACAGCACAGTTGTGACTTCAATACAATGGCTAGAAGAATGAATGCCTTGTGTGAGAAAAATGTGCACATGTGTTTGTACTTTTCACAGAATCCCAGGTGAACCATAAATGTCAGGGAAATATTCTTCAATCTTTCCCCCAAATCATATGAAACAACTCTTAAAAGTAAAATTTTTTTTAAAGAATTCAAGATATAAACTAGACTACTTAAATTTAAAGAAAGCAAAAATTAATAGTCAAAACCAAATAGCGTCCTGGTTCTGTCTAGACATGTTAAATTTTTGCAGTAGCCAGGAGGGATCATGTCTAGGATCCAGACAGTATTCTACCACCTCACATCATTTTTTGGGAATTGGGGAAGGGCTTCTTTCCACATGGAGTATCATGGCAAAGGGAGCAGTCAGGTGTTTTATGGGGTTTCTGTGGGGGCAGGTGAGCAATCACATATGAATCATTCATTCTTTTCTTCTTGTATAATCTGTCATTAGTATTGTTTCTGTTACTGTTTGTTGTCTTATTTCATTGCTATTTCTAGTAGACTGTTCTTACCTCAACCCATGATCTTTCCCTCTTGTTCCTCCAATTCTCCTCTCCAGCCTGCTGCTGCTCGTGATCGAGCTCCGTGTGCCAAATGTGGTTTGGCAAGTTTGGCAAATTTCAGTAGGAACATTACATTAGAGAATACCACTCCTAAAACTTGACAAAAAGATATTCAAAGTTCACCTACATTTCTTTATTCTCTAGTATCCTAAAAGAGGGAATGCCTGCTTGCAGTCGTTGCGCTGACTTTCCGATTTGCTGCAGCAAGTTCTGCATGCTCTTGTTTTATTCCTGAGGTTTTCCTCCTCCCTGAAGTGTTGCCATGGGCCATCTTATTGCTTGTGTGAGGAAAAGTGAAGTGGTCCTATGACATGAAGGGAGCCCCAGGACCTACTTCCTTTCAGAGGTGATACTCCTAACCTCATCCTTTTTGGAAGACAGTAATTCAGTCCAACAATGAACAAATACAGTGCCATAGGCAAAAAGCTCGCAGTTTTGTTCAATACAGATTCTGGATCCTGGTCAGTTTATTTTAAGCTTTAATTAGTAAATTGCAGTGCAGCAATTTCAGTGTGTGATCTTCTATGTGGTATTTTGTGTGTTACAACCACAATATATATATATGAAGTTGTATATGTATAACTTGATTGTGTATGAGGTTCACTTTGAAAGCCTACTTGCAGATTTTCCTTGTACATTATGCTTATTACACCTCTTAAACACGTTATATCTCTCTCAGATATTTTCTACTGCTTTTTCTGATGATGTGGTTGGATTTAACAGTGACTCATCAAAGTCAGCATATTTCTATTTTTATCTATATTGAATTACCCTTTATCTGTTACACAGTTTTTCTTTTAAGTAGGATGCATTATTACCTTTTCTTTTGTATTTCATGTGTTGAGTGCCAGTTTTATTCTTTTCTACTGCACTTGTTATGATTTGATTGTTGAGAGATGCCTCTGCCTGAATTAAGGTGCTAATGAGACCATATCAAAATCAGTAGTATGGATTTTATTTAACAGTAAATGTGAGGTACAGAGATAGAAAGAAATAGGAAAGAGCGGAGAGGGAGTGAAGGAGAGAAAGATTAAGAAAAAATAATCCCCACACTGTGGATCCAGAGGCATCCCTTTGGCTCTTGTTCCCTCTGGTCTTCTCTGTAGTGGGGGTCCCAGAGTCACCCTGGAGGTGCCTACTTTTATACAGTCTAATTTGTGGGTATCCATGGGTGGTCACAGATGTTCCCATAACTTAGGGTGGCATGTGTATAAGCAGTTGTTTCCTTTTCCACAGCTTGCCATAGTGGGAATTTTTGTCTGGTTTCATTAACGGGGATGTGTTAACCAAACTTCAGCTCCTCTGGGCCTGGAATAAGCACCTTCCTGATGCAAATTCCTGTCTTCTGTGCTTATCTCAAGTGGCAGTTGTGGTCTTTAAGTCTCTTACATCTCCCTTTGGTTCAAACAGTGTCTTCCTGGGACCTTTTTTTTCATTTCAGAGGTTGTCCTTGGGGGTGATGTGTTTGTAGAAAAGTCAGAGGACAAAAGACAGAAACAGCAGGAGAATGACACAAGCAATTATACAGTGTACAATAGCTATTCCAACCATTATAAATGTAACTCCAGTTGCAATCATTGACCCAATTTTCATTGTAGCCATAACTCCACAAGTCACAAGGATTAGAATATGGACATCAACCAGGAAGCTAGACTTGGGTTTGGAGTGATTGAAAAAGCTCTGATGTTTGATCAGTGTTTTCTTTAATTTTGGCTTGGGCTTCTTCAATTGATGATGTTGCCTTGTGAGTAGTAATACAACACTCAGTTTCAGTAAGATTTAACATTCCACATATCCCTTGTTCCTTTAATAACAACATATCTAATGCCAACTGATTTTGTAAAGTCATTTTTGACACTTGTTGGTCTTGCAAGTTCAGGTCTAGGAACAGATACTTGGCTCAATTACCTGCTGTGTAATATTTTCCAAGGCCCATTGGTGGTGTTTGATAACTATAGAGTGTAAAAAATATTTTAAGTCCTAAAGCTATATTTTTTCCCCCCACTGTATAATAATTGCATATATTACTGATCAATTTCCATCTTTTTTTCAGGACAATTTATTTTTATCCATGTCTTTCCTGATAATCAATAATGAAAGATGGAATTTGGGCAAATGGATGGGAGTACTATCCTGCACCTTAGACCAGCGTGCTCAGTTAGAAACATCCCAAAGCTAATCCAGATGGCGCAGGATAGCTGCACATCCAGGTGTCTATCAACTACATTTGGGACTTGAATTTAGGAGTAACTCCTAGTCTTTTTTTTGGGGCTTGAATTTAGGAGTAACTCCTGCTCCTTTTTTTTTCTTCAGGCACCAGAAGTTTTATCATGCATTTTTTTTCACTCTTGCCCATCTTCCCTGTATTTTAAAATTAGTGGAAAGCTGGTTTATATTTTGTGTTATATGATGACTTCTAAAACTTTTTAAGCATCTTTTCTTCACTCCCATATCATCTTTGTTCCTTAAGCTTTTATTTCAGTTCAAATTCACTGTTTTCTCTATTCTTTTCTGTATATCTATATAAAGATGGAGGTTGTATCTGCATTCAACATTGCTGTTACTAGCAAATTAATTTTGTGCTATTAATTTCTCATTAGTTCATAAAAAAAATTGCAGTTCGATTTTTATGAATGGTTACAGACTTACTTTTCTCACTTCTTCTGCTGTATACCCCCATCAACTGGGGGAAAACCAGCATAATTTCTGAGTAATTTTATTACTAGTTACATATTTCTTTCTCCAACTTTTCCAGGTCATTTTGCAGTAGTTTTGCTATCCTAGTAAGCTTAATACTTTTCACAGCTTTCAGAAGAATTATGTGAAAGGATGTTATAGTACACAAAAGAATACTGAGCTTTTCAGGTTATTATTTTAGAAAAGAAGTCTTGAAAGAGTAACCCAGACTACGCTACAGCTAGCAGTAAAGGTCACTCCTTAAGAGCATGAGAAAGATGCTTTGTTAATAATGTGGCCTCCTGTGGCTCACAGTCCTGACTTTCCAATCATTGCTGTAGTACATTAAATAGGAGGGCCATATCACCAGCAATAAAAATGCTTTGAGATATCCAGGAGTCTGTTTCATTGAACAGAGAGGNTCTTTTTTATTAAAAAAAAAGGCAAAAATTATAAAAAAAAAAAAAAAAAAAAAAAAAAAAAAGAGAGAGAGAGAAACCAGCCCAGGAGGAAAAATTAGGATATATAGGATGTAATTGCCTATTGGGAACTTGGCTCAATTGACATTTATATAGTTTCAATAATAATAATAATATTTTTTTTTTAAAAAAATTATTGCAAAAGTGTACAAAGGCATTCACTTAGTACTGACTCAGGAAGAAATTTGCTACCCACCTGAAAAATAATTGGTACTACTACTTGTAAAGTGAACATGAAGCAAATTGTTTATCTAGACCAATTCTGATCAGTTTGTGAACTCTGACTGGATAACAACAGAAGAGGATATGTCCCTCATGATTTTCAAATGGTGATATTTAACATTTCTCTGAATCAAACTGGTCACTGATCTATCTACTCATATACCTGACACATGTATCCATTCATATCTAAATTTAATTAGATCTACTTTAGCTCAGACTTATTTCTCTTTCACCTGTTAGTTTTATCACCTTCAGGTGTATTCTTCCTTCCATTCTTTTCCATTTTTGTACTATTCTTACATAATAATCTTTATAATCTATAGCTGCCTTTTCAAAATTATACATTCAGAACTTTTTCTGTTTGGGTATATACAAGAGCCTTTGTATCCATGGCAGAGTGTGTTCATTGATCTGTTCAAAAGGAGAGATAAAATAAACTAAAGGGTTTCCTAATTTAGTATGATTTAGGAAACAGATCTATCAATGATGTCTATGGGATTCTCCTTTGATGTATGCCTAGCTTAAAACTTCAACCAGAAGTAGGAAAGTTGAAACAGTGCTTCTAAATAATACCTAATTTGGTTTGGTATAAAAAATTTGCCTTGAGTAAGGAAAATTCAGATGAGTTTACAGAGCATCATTGAATCTGCATTCTTTGTTATACTTTTAAGGATAAAGTAAGATAGAAGTCACTGGATTTTTTGACAGTTACTCAAAAGTACCTGCTAAATATGTTTTGGTTTTGCCGATGAACACTTTTCTTCTAGAACTTTCTAAGGAAAATATAGTAATGTTTTCAAATGATAAGCATAGATACTTAATTGGAATCTTGAAGAGGAAAAATAATTTTTTTTGTCTAGAAAATAAATTTCAGAATACCTAATAAAAGAAAACAGTCATCACTCTCATCTGAAGTACGTTATCTTGTCTGTTTTAAAAGCAGATTTTGTGGGTCCATTTTTTAAAGCATTTTATTTCAAATAGCTCTGTTACTTAACTGGGAGGAAGCTATGTCTTCCTTTATAAAATTTTTGCTCCTTCTAGGCAAAGGCTGTCTTTATAGACTTGTTTGTGTTAATGAGAAATGAAATGGAATAGTCATACTCTGGCACAGTAAAATATCAATGCCATACAACTTTTGTCTACAAGATATTTAAAATTTTACGCAGCAATTTGGCAAGTGCTACGAATTTTGTGAAGTTCCTACTATTGTAACCTGTAGTTAATGAAAGATGACTGAAATCCTGTTTGCCTTCACGTTTTTAACATGATATTTATTAGTTTTAACATCAGACAAGAAATTCATTCATGAAAAAGACTTTGAAGTTTAACCTGTGATTATTGAACAATTAACATGTCAAAAGGGAGGCAGCTGCCTTTTCTCCCACCCCTCTGTATTAATAGAGACCTTATTTCTGACATGGATTCTATGATTAGTTGGCAACAGCTAATGATAGAGTTATAATTGGAGTAAAATATGATTGAAAGCAAGGGTTATCTAGAGGAAAAGGACTTATCTACATTTCAGTCTTCCAAAGTAAGACTGTACTGTATATAAGAAAAAGATTGTATTATGCTGTTTCAGTAATACAGTTTTGTAAGGTGACAGTAGCGTAGAATCTTTCTAATTGGTACTGTCTCATTGTTTAAAATAAAAACAAAGAACAAGGGTGAAAAAAGACAATATAGTGTATATAGCTTCATGTTTTCTAAAGGACATGCACTTGAAAAAAATTTTGGGCCCATTACAGACAACAGTATTAGAAAAACAAAATTTAATTAAGTTAATTGCAGGATACAAATAATGGTTTACTAAGAAGTAAAATTATTTTAATGCGTCTTGTAGAAACTTTAGGCGTGTTAACAAAGACTTAGCTATTGTTGCAGCAGAAGAAAATGGTTTATTGTGATTGGCAGAGCAGCAGTAAAATGTCTCACAGAAGAGGGAACCTGTTAATTTAAAGAGAGCAAGGAATGTGGTCATGACTCAGTGAGATATGCTCATTTGCATAAAAATTTTTATATAGTCATTTCATTTAACTACAGTTTGTGGTCTTTTTTTTAAACTGTGCAATTGAAAATACTTGTTTTAAATTTTTTTTTGGAATTATTGTAATGCATGAGAAACACGTGTACATCAAGTATGTACTTTGCTTTTAAATAGCATAAAGTTTACCTGCAAGTAACAGGATGTAGTAAACTTTTTATATATAATAAATATGAGCATTTAATAATAGCAAAGTGTCTAAACATCAGCAAGATTTTTTAATAGCATCCAGAAAATATTTATTATGACTAATCACAATCTTTTTAAAATGGGGAATTTCCAGCCTCATTTTATGACTTGGACACAATCTAGATGTGATAGACAGAAATATATTACTGGTATAGAAAGTAATGAGATTTTGCTAGTTCAACATTAGGCTATTGTCTTTGTGTATGGACAACCATCAAAATATACCTGTAGGCTTATCATCTTGGCTTCATATCAGTAAAAGAACAGAAGTCATACTTGGTATAGCTCTAGAAAATATGTTTGTCAGTGTCACTATATGCTGGAAAAATTTATTTTTTTACTGAAAACATTTTGAACACTGTAATTTTTCTTCTTCTTTTATGCTAGGATGTTCTTCCAATGTCTTACAGCTAACTTGACCAGAAACCAGAACCAGCTGGTACAAAGATGATACTAAAAAGTATCACAATTCTTTTCTATAGAGATGGAAAACAAAACAAAACAAAACAAAAGAACAAAAAAAAACCCAACCAAACAAAAAAAACCCTAACTCCAAAACAAAACCCAAAGAATTTTTCCTGCATAAATAGTTTCTGTGCTTACAGTAAAAGGTTGCTGCCAATGACCTTGAAGTGTCTTTTCTTTCACTCATATCAAGGAATCAATCTTGTCAGTAAAGATTTCTTGTGATAAAGAATTAGACTGATGGACATGGATTGTTGTATTAGTGATTTGAGCAAAGGCAGTGTGTATGTGATGCTTAGATAAACAAGATTAGTATTAAATGTAAATTGCCACAGCATTCAATATTTTATTAATGTAAATTCAGCATCTATTTGTAGTACTCCAGTTCATGCTGAGTGCTTCGTTCAAGTGACTCGAATTTGCTGTTTATTTTAAAGACTCTAAAAAGAATATTTCAGAATTATGGAGTGTGTCAATCTTGGCTAAACCCTTAAGTGAAGCTGCTGTACTGGCATTCAAACTGCCAATATTTTGATTTTATAACAAAAGAGAAAAAGATCGCAAGGAATGGATGTCATTCACTTTGTTGTATGTAATCAGGTGTATAGTAGAAAAAAAATGTTTTGTATAAGAATTACATCCAAACTCTTTCTAAGCATGTATGTGCCCATTTCTTATAAGACATACTTGATAACTAACTGACACAAGTGGGATTGTATTAATAATCCAAGTAATGTGTGACTGGCCCTGTTTTCTTTCTACTGTTGTCTTTTGATCATACATTAATGCTGCATTTAAAATGAGATAACAGCTTGAGAAAAACTATGTGAGTTATAATATGCTTTTTTTCTCCCTTGTATACTAAAAATGAGCCAAAGCGAATAATTCAAATTTTTAAATAATTTTAAGGTATTAGGTTTATTATTTTGTTTTTCCCTTGATATATCCTCTTCAGCTGCCACATAGTAGGGGATTCCCAACCAATCTCTATCTTTCTTTGGTTTAGGTAGTTTTGTCTGCATGATATTTGAAAAGATATTTTGTTGTCTGTTTGTTGGTTTATCAAATGTACATAAAGGAGTTTGAGACAACTCAAAATTTATCCCACAGGCCTTTTGTAGATTGCATAAACCTCGAAGACACTCTACCTACTTGTCTGTCTCACTCCTGGTTAATTCATAAATACATGGGATGGACTAGATAATAATTGGATGAAAATTTGAGCAATACAAAAATTTAAGGATTGGGTTTCTTTTGTGTTTTGTTTTGGTTTTTTTGGTAGATTCTCTTGAATTTGTAAAGAAACTCAGGTGGAGAATTTTTTTTCCATGAAATAAAATGAGTTCTTTTATTTTAAGATGAGTGCAGTTCAGGAACCAGAGATATGAATTATTTTCAGTATAAGAATAGGGGTTTGGACTCATGCCACTACAACTGAAATCCAGTGTTTTATGCAACAAGAAGATCAAAAACTCCAATAAACTTTATAAATTTAAAACTGAATAGTTTGTAATATAAGTATTTGAAAACAGATTAAATCTTAACCCAGTGCAATTATATAGTGGGATATTTTTTAGAATTGGAAAAATTTAGGGAATATTCAGTAATTTCTTTGTACTCACTTCAAATAAAATGTCTTTAAAGAAGGAAAGTAGAAATGAGGATGTGCCTGTACATCCACAAATCTAACTCTAAACTGAGTCACCTTAGAGGGCACATTACATTAGTACTTCTGCTTCTCTGGGCCCTCCTAACGCTTAGATGCACTTTGGAATATAATCCAAATAAACTGCATAGTGCAAAGCTAGTTTCACTTTGCAGAACTAGCTTGGAGTATACTAATAAATACATATACAATTAAAGCTGATTAAAAAAAAAAAAAGAAGAGCAATTTGGAGGAATGATAATAAACTGTGGTAATTGGGTAATTATTATAACTTCATCCTATTGGTTATGAGTTTAACTTGAAAAATATATGAGAAATTAATGTCAAATAGATTTATCCAATTAAATCTGATTATATAACAATTGTTTTGTTAAAAAGGAGTAAAAGTTAAATGGTATATGAGTCATTCTGAAGATCTCATGTAACATGAAGCAATAAAAAAGACAGCTGTATCAGAGCCTGCTGAATTTTCCATTTAGAATATACTGCATCTGCTCAGTTGGAGATTTTGAATGTCTAAATAAATTAGCAGTCCTTATTGCCGTTTCATCACGAGATAGTGTAAAATGACAGTTTTTGGGGAAGTAAAAGGTTAGTGGTGTTTTATGGATAGCCTCAAGAGCTCTAGTACTTTGGCAAAGCTCTCACTTATGTCTAGAGTCTGCCATAAACAAGAAAAAAAAAATCAAATTCTCTTTACACATCTACATATCAAATGAAGTCATTATTCTCACTGGTGATCTAGCACTGAGGTGTTTTATGTCACTTTTCTTCGTCATCCCTCTTCAGGTTCTTAGGAGGATTGAACATTGTTTGGTTTCAAAATAGCAAAACCAATTTTTAATCAAAAGCACAAAGCAGTTGCATGTTTTCTGTAGAATAATGGATATTACCATTTATTAGCTGTTGCTATTTCCTCATGAAGTGAAATTGCAGTCCTTACTGTATCCCAGCGAATAAAGGGAAAGTCATACATATCTAATTAACTATTTAAACAGGTACAGTGTTATTATATTCATTTATAGCCAGATAAATAATCTTTTTCTCAGATTTGCTGAATTTGCAGCCAAATCCTGCTCAGTTCAGCTACCAGCCTGGGCTCATGCATTACGAAGTCTTATTTTGGGAAGCGAGAATAGAGGGTGACCTCTGCATTGACCGTTTGTAATACAAGCTTAGGAAGGCATGCATGAAGGCTTTCTCAGCATTAGAGATTTAGTTAGATGTTCTGAATTGCTCACCAAATGATCACTGCTTTACCCAGTCATCAGAAGAGTAGGGCTAGTAAAGCTATTTTGCAGTAATGAGATACAGCCTTTGTAAAACTCAGTCATTATTTGCTTTTCTCTTTCTGTTCACCCCAGTGTCAAGAAAAGAGGAACCAATGAAATGCTTGGAATGTCTGATTGTAGCTAGGAAGTTTGTTTTCATGGTCAGCAGAGAGGTGGGTGGCAGCTAAAACAATGAGCAGTGACCGATCCACTGAGCGATCCCATAAAAGGATTTTGCTGCCTACCCTGAGCTTTCTCAAATGACTGTAAGAGAAGCTTAGGACGATTAATTTCCTTTGAGTAAAACTAGCCTGAATTAATAGTCACGAGTTGGTGTCTGGTGTTATATTCTTGAGAACAGAGTTTCTTTTAAGATTTTTGTCACTTTCTACAGTATATACTGTACTAGTGCTTATTTTAGACTGTGTACTTTCCTTCTTTAAGCTTTGGCATGATTTGCAATTTTCTGTCAGGCTGATTGTTCTTACACTAGATTCATGATTCATGTTCTTACTGCAGCTTTAAAATCTGAGACTGAGAGAAGATATGCAAAATTTGTGCTTATGAAATATAGGTTTTGTTTTCCCTCTTCATCTGGAAGGAAGAACTTAAAAAATGTCTTGTATATCTACCAAATGCAGGTTTTTTTCAGTTTTCTTTGTGGAATATAATTTCTTTGTGACAGTCAGTAGGAAAGTGCAGAGCTGCATTGCTTTGCCAATGTGAATGGAGAAACCAATTACTTAGAAAACAGGAGTTGTGACAATGATATTAACACAAAAAGCCTGAGCTGAGTTTATCTGGCAAGCAGAAGAAAACTGAAAATAAATAATTATTAAAAAAATGTTTCCAGTTAACTCTCAAAAGATTATCTACTCTGTGTTGTTGTAATAAAGGAAGATAGAGATACTGAAATATGTGTAAAATATGAGCAAGAACATGACATTAGTATTACTGGTGCTTCCATAAGTGGACTGAAATAAAATGCATAAAACTTGGAGGGATGCACAGGAAATAAAGGGGAATATGTATACTGGTTGTGTTTTATAAGCAAACAACTGTTCTGAAAAATATCTGTTTGGTTGCAATGATTGATACAGCCTTCCCCTAGCAAATTAATACAAAATTTAAATTCTTAGGTTCAGATTTTCTACCTGATCAGCTCAGAGACAGATGATGTGGGGTTTTTTGCCTTTCCCCATTAAAAAAATCATGATTTTCCTTTAAAAAGAAAGGAAATGCCCCCACTCAGATTTTATCATTATAATTAAACTATTATAATTCTGATAACCATCAATAAAAAAGAGTCCAATCATTTTTTCCTTTGTTGCGGATTTGTTAAAGACTGCAAATAGAAGTAAAAGAAATATGAAAAGCTATGAATTAATAATATTTGGTGTTCACTAATTCCATTTATTAAGAACACAATAAACTGGGTTTTTTCTCTGCTTGAGGATAATGTAAGTAAGAATTTGCATCTTCAGTTCACGTAGCCTATGTACTTTATTTTTATCCAGGTAATTTGCACAAAGCCAAAAAACAAAAAAGTTACTGAGGAAAGCAATATATGGGCCAAAAAAAGGAAAACCTTGAAAAACAAAAAGAAAAACCAAAATGCCACAAACCGAACCAAAACCACTCCTAGCTTCTGTGATGATGGACAAAGTCAAACAGTTTCATTCTATGTTCTCCTGTGGGGAGAAGGCTAGGAATAGTCTTCTTAGAGCTGTTAATGAAGAAGAGCTGGAAAATTGTCATAAATTCTCTCATATGCAAAGTGTTGGCTTATGAAAGCAGGCTATAAACCCCAAGGAAATAATGGCTGATTCAAAGCCAAAAATCACCTTTAGTTTCTGTTTTATAAACAGTAAGAGAGCAAAGCAAAAATTCACTATCAAATTAAAGTCTTTTTCCATATTATTTTTCTCATTATTCATAACATAGATCATGATTTGTAAAATGTCAAGTTCTTCAGGAGAAAAGAATTGCAGTGGAACCATTGTTAAGATAATTGTTCAACTCTATCTTTTCATGTATGACAAAAATAATTAGAGTTTCTCAATATAATTTCAGAAGTGCCTTTCCATTTCTATTTGAACAGTAGGAGAACAAAAATTTGAGCTTGCAGCGATTTTTTTTGGTCATCAAATATATTTTCCAAAATAAAACGCTCTTCTGTATTTTTTGCTGTTTATGTTTGAAGGCTGTTTCAAAGATGTTTTTGTGTCAGTACAGATACAGGGTTTTTTTTTAATTGCTTAGCTTGTGAGTTAGTAAATAAAACACTAAATACTTGTCAACACGCAGTGTCAAGTAGCTCTGTTTGTACTTCACTATCCCTTTTCAAATGCTGCTTACAATATTAAGTTCCCTCTTTATTGAATAGTTTGCTTTAATTAACAAAACAAACATTGAACTTGGTATAACAATAAGCTAGGGACATTTGTTTTGTAGTTGTAAAAACCCAAACCAAACAACAAGACAAAACTCACCACTGCCAACAAAACCTACTATCCATGAAATTCTAACTCTCTGAGTGTCATCATGTGTGAATTCTATCGGAATACTAATGTAAGATAATGTCAGGAGTGTTTCATCCATGGTTTCTATGAAAAAGAAGGGAGAAACCATAAGTCTAGTCTTCAGACTTCATTGTAGCAGCTGAATTTTTATACACTCCATCCTATGCCCTATTTTGTTCACAAATATCTTTGACAGAGATTAGGCAAAAAAATTCTAGATGGCAATAACAATATCCATTTTCCAGATAAAATGTAAGTACCTGTAGTGTACTACACTTTTGAACAGCTGTTCTTTCATCTTGCACTAATAATGCTGTTGAAGAGGAACACTTTGAAAACGTGTGTTCATCTAGTAAGAGGGAAAAAGTAAATTGATCTTCTGCTTCATACATTTTAGAAAGAGATAAAGATCAAAACATCCAATAAAGAAGTTTTTTGAAGTTAGTCAGGATGGGTTATTCTGAACAGAAATCCAGTGGTATTTGTTCACATGATCAAAGTTAAAAATGAAGTCTTAAAGAGGATCCCTTTTTTGATCTTGGCAGTGGTAACATGTAATTGTATATTGAAGATGTGGTAGAAATATCTTCTGTGTAACCAAAGTGCTAGTATGGAAACCTATAGTTACCTTGTGAAAGTCAAGATATTGATAGTATTACCAGGTAGGTTAATTTTTAGCTGGGTTGTTTTCTTCTCCCAAGGAGCAACTAGCAGAATCATTGGAAGCACAGAGTTGTGCAATGTTAAATTCAGTTGCCCACACATCTTTGATGAAGACATATAGTGTGACATGTTTTTTGAATAATATTTTGAGTGTATTTAAAGAAAGAAAACTGAAAAATTAAAAGGAATTTCACAGAGATTTCAGTTTTCATGTTTAAATTTCAGTCTACAAAAAGACTCAGGATGTTATAGTGAAAGTCATCGTGAATGAAATATGTGCATTGTATTCTCTGAATAAGAACAAAAACTGGAAAGTGAGAACTGAAAAAAATAAATCACAAGAAGTTGGGAAAGTTGTAGGTGAGATCATGGAAAAAAGCAAGAACAGTCATAATGAACCAGATGTTAATGTAGCCCAGTATTTTGTCATTTTTAAGATCCAAAGGACAGAATTTAAGAGTAAGGCAGCACATAGTAACATTTTCTATCAAAGTTCTTTTACTGTGCAATTTTCAGGTTTTGTGACTGAGGTATTGGGGCTGAAGTTTTTGGTTTTGCAAGCTTTTAATACAGTCTTCATGAATTTGAGGACTTTATAGAGAAAGTTACAACGTTTGTGAAGAAATGAATGGGGAAGAACTGCTTGGGGATTTAAAGCTGAGGACGACCTTGGCTACAGCGACCATGAGAGGCCAGAGTCAAGGAACCTAAGTGGAGACAGTAGGGCAAAAAGCAATACAACCACGGACTTCAGGAGAGGAGACTTCAGCCTTTTCAAGGATGTGCTTGGAAGAATTCCATAGGAGATCATGCTGGAAACAAAAGGGGTCTCAGAGAGATGGCTGGTTTTCAAGGATGACCTCCTCTATGCTCAAGAAAAGGCTTTCACAATGAACAGTAAATCAAAAGCAGCAAGACATCTGTATTAATGAACAAGGAGCTCTTGACAGAATTCAAATAAAAAAGAAAAAGGTGTAAGGAACAACAGGTGACTCAGGAAGAACCTGGAGACTCTATTTGAATGTGCAGCCAAGGAAAGATGAAGCCATCCCAGAATCAGATCTGGTCAGAGATATGAAGGTCTGCAAAGTTTCTGGACTATATCAGCAGCAAAAGAAAGACAGAGGAAAATATGGACCTTTTGCTGAGCTGGCATGGGACTCAGTGCCAAAAGAAGTAGAAGATGATGGTGATATACTAAAAGCCTCCTTTACCTCAGTCTTGATCGCAAACACTCACTTTCAGGAATCCCAGATCCCTGAAATCAGTTTACAGCAGTAGTGCTTCTGTAATGTATCACTGAATCTAATGAGAAGAATTGAAGAAAAAGGAGGATTTTTTTTTTTCACGTCTGCTCATTACAAAAGATGGCAACACTTCCACAGGATGTCATTTAATTTGTCAATTTTTGCATAGATTTAGTTTTTCTCTCTGGTTGGATGCAATCCTCAACAGCTTTTCTTCTGCAAATAGCTGTGATAGCTAAATAAACATATTGCTTCTGCTGATTTTAAGTAGTTGTTGAAATAAAAGTTGTATTTTCTTTTACAGTCACAATATATGTAGCAAGATAAAACAACTTCACCATTCACAAGTATAATATTTGAATTTCAGATTACTGTCAGATATTCTGGTTTAATATTTGTGATGTGTGATGTCTGATATTTGCATCACAGCTTTGTTGCCAAGATGATGAGAATAATTACTGCAGAGATGTGGGTTTAATTATGATAACCTTGTTTTTAATCTTTCCTGGTAGGATTTTGGAGATGATGGGTCCTTGTACATCACTAAGGTTACCACAACTCATATGGGAAATTACACCTGCTATGCTGATGGGTATGATAAGCTCTATCAAACTCATATTCTCCAAGTGACTGGTAAGGAAAAATGTTCAAATTGTCAAGTCATAAGAAACTTGAATTTTGTTAAGCAGATTTGTTGTTTCTGTTCTACTTTTCTGTGTAATTTGTTACTTCTTAATAGAAAAAGTTATATATAAGCTTTTCTTCATTGCTGTCCTTCAAATAACCTTAAAAATAATGAAGCACAATAATTTTCATTTATTGCTTCCATAGAATAATAAGTATTAAAAGGTGTAAAGACAGTCCAGAGGACTTGCTTTGCACCTATGGTGTTATGCAGATCAGTAAGTGATTTATATATGCATATGCACACAGATAAAGTTGGTTTTCAAATAAATTTAGTAAACTAGAGAACATATTGAGAAAAATAAATGTGTAAGTTTCTTGTGTTAAGAATGTTTTGTTGAATATAAGATTAATAGAATCCACTTCCCTGAAGATTTAATAACTGATGTAGACTTCTAAATTCACATTTATGATATTGAAATCTGACCACGATTTTAGTAGATTAACTTGAGGCACCTGGATTTGAAATCTTGATCTTTACATTTTCCTACACCTGTTCAAGTTCCAGGTAACACTTCACTGAATTCTGTACTTGCACAAAACTTAACTGCTTTGTTACTGGTGCCCTGAAGACAGGTCTTTACTTCTCTAGAGCTGGTGTACCCTCTCCTTTTTCTTACATGCAATTTATTTCCTAAGTTATTTTAAGGAGTTGTTTTCCACTAATGAAGGGTCTGCTTTATCATCATTGTGGTTTAATGTATTTTTTTTTCTTAGAGTGTTTTCATGTTATTTCAATTCATATTTATCTTTGACTCTTAAGACTCCCTTTCTGCTGTAAGCTACCAGCATTTGTCATTCCATGTTGTTGTTTAATCTTATCCAGAATCTTGTTTGACCTCAATCTTCTCCAAATTTACTTTGCATTAAGAGGCTCTATCTCTCTCCTGAGGCATATTCTAGCCCTAGTTTCCTGGCCACTGCTGTTAACAGCATTCTTTGTTTTGTTAGCTATTAATCAGTTGCATAAACCCTTATTAGGCTGACTTTTTTAACACCTCATCCAGGAATGCTGAAATATTTTCTTTTATTCTTATCTTTCATGTATATGCATATGAAATACAGCTTTCAAGACTAATTTGGCTTTTAATATGATTCTTTCTTCTTTTAATAGCCTTTTTCCCCTTTGTTAATATCTTCACATTTTAAATTACTTTGACACTTAGTGCTTGTTTGCAGTTTTATAAATATTTTGTCTCTGCTGTTATATTTCTCCGGGAAGCTGGCCTATGATATTTCTCTATCCATATATTTCAACTTTTTTTCCCCCAACTTTTCGTCCTCCTGAACCAGAACACATTCATTGTATGTAGAGTGTTGTCCCCAAGCTAATGGGGACATGGCGTCAACATATTTTCCTCCAAATTTTTCTTCTGGGATTATTTTCTGTCATTTAAAAAGCCAGATAGCAACTACTGGCCAAGATAGTGAGAAGAATGAAGTGCAGTGTATTAATATTTTAATTCCTGCAGACATACCAGAGTTATTGGCAGGCTGAACACATTAGTAGGTTCTTGACCAACATTCTCCTCTGTTTTACGGAGTTTGGTTTACCCTAAATTATTAACAAATCTATATTCTTATCAGCACATTCCTTATCAACCTCAATGTGTAAAGAATCCCCCAGAGGTGCATAACAAGGGTTAAAATACTAGAATTCTTCACGTTTGGCTCAGTTCAGTGCATAATGAGGCAAAACTCCACTCGAGTTGAAGAAGGTTCTCTGCAAGATTAGAAAATAAAGAAATATAATTGGAGAGAGCTGAAGGAGGACAAATATAGGTCTTCCTGGAGAAAAACTGTCTGCCAGGAAATTGGTTTTTCATCTGGAAACCGCTGTAAACCTCAGATAGCTGCTATTCCAAAAGCTGGCACTGGAATACCTTCCTAAGTGATTTTGGATCTTGATATTTTGGGGAGCAAGAAACAGGAAAAGGAGGACTTTCGAGCAATAAGATTATTTGCAGTGCATGTTGTGGGTAAATGGAGTTAAATCCACTGAGATTAAAGGTCAAATGAACAGCTCTTTCACAGTTTAGATCTATACTTCTAAGGAGTAATCTTCTTAAGCACAGGCATGATGGTCAGTACTTGTAGCTGTGATAATGACTAATTAATATAATGATAGTTGTATTAACTGGAGAGTCAGTCAAAAGGTTAATGGGATAATGAGACTACGTTGATCACAAAGATTTAATGTGAAGGTTCAATGAAAACACTGTAATTAGATTTTAAGTTCTTTCTTGGTTTCCATTTATGTACAGCTATATATTTTTAGAAAAAAAGTCATGTATTTAAGGCTAGTATGCAATTATTATGTATATAAATCTAATTTACTTTTAGGATTAAAACCTACAGGTTTTTTTTTTAAAGTTTTGAATTATCTGGTACAGTAGCAAAGAATAATGAACTTCCTTTGGAGTCTTAAAATACATTAATGAGCACTGTGAAACTTGTTTTATAGTGAAAAAATCATTCTACTCTTACACAAATAATCTGGTAAAGTAAGTATTGTAAGCACCTGCATAAGTTGATATTTTAAATGTTTCATATAAACTACAAAAAAAAAACAAAATAAAAAATTGTGATCAGGAAGAAGTAACCCTTTCATAGTTTTAATTAGTATTTACAAAATACTTGGAACCTTCAATGTATACAGTTTTGAGATTATATGACTCTGAGACTTTATGACTAAATGAATTTGGGTCTGTCAGTTTGATCTTTATTTTTTCTTCTAATATATCAGTGATACATAAATAAGATCAGCAGTTATGATACCTTAAGGTAAAGAAAGGAGAGCCCAGTCCCTCGGCCAGGTGCAAACTGGGAATGTATAGTCTGAAGAATTGTCTGCCAGCTTTAGTTTTCCAAGGTATCTAAGTTTAAACGAGTTATTATATACATCAATAGAAGAACCTAGTTCACAATAGATATCACCTGTTTCTTTTTTAAACACATTCATGCTCCCTGGATTCAAGACAGCTTGAATAGACTATTTTCTCCCCTTTCCTCCCCCAGGAGACCCAACTGAATTAATACTCAAGAGTATTCTATACCCATTTTATAGCAAATGTTAGAGCTGTTGAATAGCTACATATCCACCATACCTGGAACCAACAGTCTCACATTGCTTTTAGAATTGAAAGATAAGGGATATAGAATTCACTCAATTATGTGTTATACATCACTCTGCTAAATACAAACATGCAGTGTCTCCCCTCCCTTTTTAACCTATGTCATGATCTCTCTCTTGTAAATTAAGCTTCTTTAGGCTGAGATGCTAGTACAATATCTCTTTGAAAATCAGTGTGAACAGTAACATTACTGATGTACTTAAAATTTAATTTTTGCTAATAGTTATTTGTTTATTTACTTGTTTTTTTTTATTTTGGTCAATTACACAAAAAAAACCAAAACAAAAAACCCCAAAATAAACAAACAAAAAATGTGATTCAAATGAACCCCAAAGACTTTACATTGAACAGGTCCTCTCCTCCCTTTCACATCTCCTAACAACCCTTAAGTAGTTAATTTAGCAATAATGACATTTTTTCATGTGGGGAAAAATTTTATTTGTTGGTTTAGTAAGAATTCGGTTTCAGTTATAATATTTTCTAAAACGTTTTTAACAATAATATTTCATCAGAAATATTGCATGCCTTTTGCCCAAATTAAATTAATTGATTCCTCTTTCTCTTCAATTAAAATTCTTTGAAACTGGACTTATAAAAGAATTCTCTTCGCATGTGCTCAGTAGTAGTCTGTCAAGGTGAGGTAGTTAAATACCCATAAGGTTTTATATGCAATGAGAATATCTAATTGACACAAAAAGAGACAAGAAATAGCCTGACATATGTAGTCAGAACATAACTAACTGCAATGAATTGCTGTTGGTCCTAAAAGTTTTTTGGCTACTGAGATGCTTAAAAGTGTTCACTGATGGCAGTCCTGTCTCTAAGGAAGTGGAGGTCCTTGTATTTCCAGAGACAAGGTGGAAAAATAAGCCATTTAGCTTTGCTGCAGATGGAAATCTACAAGATGAGGTAGGCTACCTAAAGGACCTTGGGTCAAGAAATGCTGAACAGACAGACCTGGAAATTGGACTTTAGGAAGTGAGGCAGAGCGAGACTGGGAGCTGAGGTGCCAAAAAGTGTTCAAGACCACTGAATGTGCAGTCAAGGAGGGCCCAGTCTGAAGAACAAGTGGGGAAGGCAGGGTCTCAGTTTTGAGCACACAGATGCTGTGCAAGAAGAGATGGAAGAGGGAAGAAATGGAGAGGAAATAGGAGTGGAAATATCAGGCTTGAGATGAGAAATAAAGATCCGCTTCCATGAAAGCAAAGTCCTTTCCAGAAAATCAATAGAAACCTTCTATCTCTGATTGTTATGTGCTCTTCCTCTCAGCTGGTAGTCTAAGAAACTAAAAGCCGTATTATCTAATTTTTAACCTTCTCCCATGTTATTATATTACACTTTGCAATTTGCATTGTTGGGGTTACGTTGAAAAGACTGTCTTCTCTAACTGGGTTTAAAATATTCCTGAAACCTTCTGATTTTTGCATTCTATCTGAGATAAAGTAGATTTGTGTATTTCTTGCAATGTAGAAATGTAAGGCATTTTCTAGGATCTAATGGGACAACATGCTGAGACATCTCTTGTAAATAACTGAATAGGATTTGAAATTATTTAATCTCATGCCAAAATAGACACAGTTAATTTTTGATCTTGTTATCTTCTTTCATTATCAACTGATACTTCATCCTCTTCCCAGCTGTGTTTTGTGATACAACCTAAGTATTCCACAGTTTTAGAGCTGCATTAAACAAAACTTTGGCAAATAGGAAATACATTTCCTTAATCTTATTACAGTTAATATTTTTTATTGTTAAAAATAACCTCAAGCAAGTTATCTGTATAAAAAATTAAATATAAAATAAATAGTTATTCATCTAAAAAATCTGCATAGCAGGATCTCTAAATCTTGCTTAACCATTGGTTACTAACAGAAATATATCCACTGTGATGTCATATGTCCTCTCTCTGACACTACTGGTGTATGTAAAAGATTTTTAATTGGTAAGCATATACAGCAGGAAGTGTTCAAACCTTGGAAAATTGATGTCAACAATTATTATATTTTGTTTATAAAGAAACTCATAAGACATAGGATTGCAGAATCTGCTTAGTTGGAAGGGACCCATCAGGATCATTGAGTTCAACTCCTGGCCCTGCACAGCCCAAGAGTCACACCATGAGCCTAACAGCATCGTCCAAACACTTAAGAAATTCTGTTGGGCTGGTGCTGTGACCACTTCCCTGGGAGCCTGTTCTAGTGCCCAGCCACACTCTCGGTGAAGAACTTTTTCCTGATATCCAGGTTAAATCTTCTCTGACACAGTTTCATGCCACTCGCTCAGGTCCTGTCACTGGCCACCACAAGGAGATCAGTGTCTGCCCCTCCTCTTCCCTTCTCAAGGAAGCTGCAGATTCCAGTGAAGTCACCCCTCAGTCTCCTCCATGCTGAACAGGCTGAGTGCCCTCAGCCATTCCTCATATGGCTTCACCTCAAAATCCTTCATGATTCCTGTGGCCTTGCTTCAGACATTCTCTAGCAGCTCAATGTCATTTGTATATTGTGGTGCCCAAAACTGCACTCAGTGCTCGAGGTGAGGCTGCCCCAGAGCAGAGCGGGACAATTCCCTCCTTGCCCGGCTGTCGATGCTGTGCCTGATGCCCCCAGGACATGGGTGGTCCTCCTGGCTGACAGGGCACTGCTGACTCACGTTCAACTTGCCATCGACCAGATCCCTTTTTGCATCACATCTGTCCAGCACTTCATTCCCCAGTTTGTACAACCAACCAGGGTTGCCCTGTCCCAGGTGCAGAATCTGGCATTTCCCCCTGTTAAACTTCATACAGTTGGTGATTGCCCATCTCTCTAATTTGTTGAGGTCTCTCTGCAGGACCGCTCTGTCCTTGAGGGAGACAACAGCTTCTCCCAGTTTGGTGCTGTCAGCAGAGTTACTTAGTATTCCTTCAAGTCCTGTGTCCAAGTCTTTAATGAAGCTGTTGAAGAGAAATGGGCTGGGCATTGAGCCCTCTAGAGCCCCACTACTGACTGGATCCCAGCCAGATTTTCCCCATTCACTGTAACTCTTTGTTCCTGACTGTGAGCTGGATGTTCACCCATCATGCAACACAGTTATCCAGCTGTGTGGACATTTTGTCCAGAAGGATACAGGTCTTGTTTAACATCTTAATTAATGATCTGAATAATGGGACAGAGTTCTGCCTTCAAGAATTTTGTAGATGGCACCAAACTGGGAGGAGTGAATGATAGACTACAGGTCATGCTGCTATTTGTAGGGAGTTTGACTGGATGGAGAAATGAACCAGCTGGAATTTAGGGAGGTCAACAAGAAGTGCAAGGGTCCTGGACCCAGGGAGGAACAAACCTTGCACACCACTGTATCCTGAAGACCACCTGGTGGAAAGCATCTTGGTAGGAAAGGACTTCAGAGGGAAATCAGGTTGAAAATAAGCTAGTAATGTGTCCATATGGTAAAGAAGGAAAGTGGTATCACGGATACAGAAGGTCCTGTCTGGACAGGTATAAAAAAATCTAAACCTGGACAGGTTTTATGCAGATAGAAGCCACTGTTACTAGGTGTTTTGGAAAGAGGGAAAATGTGGAGCTGAAATGTTAAGATGTGTGAAACATGACAATGAAAATCTCTGTACAACATATCATGACTCACTAATTGTACATTAGTCATATTTTATAAAAAAAATCTAAGGAAAAATAAAAATATTATTACTCAACTATGAACTATTGAACTAGAATGGAAGCTTCTTTCTTTGATGCCACAGTGAAAAGAGATTTTTCTCGCAGAATATTTCTTCTGCTTCATCAATTTTCTGAGAGAGAATTCTGCATTGAATGTCACTGAATATCTTGATGAATACCACATCTGTGTGTTGTTATATATAGCTGCAGGGGTCTTCTGAATTGCTTATAGTTATTTTTATTAAAATTAAGATAATGTTCTCCACTAAATTATATTTTTTTTCTGCATGCAGTTCCACCAGTTATCCGAGTCTATCCAGAGAGCCAGGCAAGGGAGCCAGGTGTGACAGCTAGCCTTCGGTGCCATGCTGAAGGTATTCCCAGCCCACAACTTGGTTGGCTGAAGAATGGAATTGATATCACTCCAAAGTTGTCCAAACAGCTAACTCTTCAAGGTAAAGGGTGTATTCATTGTTTTCTAGAGATTGCTACTGTTTTATCTGTGCTTCGTTTCAATACTAGCTGCCCTTCTTCCATAGTTTTAACAAAGGTTTGAAGTTTAAGCTGAAACATTCAAAAGGTGTGATGTCTTCCAATTGCTCCCCATGACACATATGTTTCTACTTTCTTTTTGTTAGAATAATGATTGTACTTACTGGCAGGATTACTAGTAAATTCCAACATGCTCTTCTCTATTTGAAAATGTGCACTATCTGAGTGGAGAAGGCAGTCCAAGACCGGGTCCCAGTCAGAATTGATAAGAATCTTAATGAGATTTGGTGACCTGATAGTAGAAAGGACTGGAGGAGAAACAAATGAAATGGATGTGCTGTTTTCTGGAGGGTTTCAGCAGACCTCTGTAGGAGAGCAAAGACATTGCATATACACACACACAAGCTCTACCTCCCTCTCCCTCAAAAAACCCAAACACCTCAAACCTGAAAAAAAATCCTGAAGAAAAACCAAACAAACAAAGAAAAAAAAACCCCAGCCAAAACTAAAGGAAAGTCTTACCTTTAGCACCAGTTAATTTCTGTGAATCTTCAAGGCTCAGCAAAATCAGTGGACCTGTTCAGCTTAAAATCTCCATGCTTCTTCAGTCTTTCTGGTAACTTTTGATCATCCACAGGAAAAAAAAAGTTTCCTGCTGCTGGTGTTCCCTTCAAAACATTCTCTCACTCATCAATAAAACCAGGATGTGTAGTCAGGATAGGACAGCACTCAGCTTGCACTGTAAGCAGTGGGACAGACATGGCAAGTGCTTTTCTGAAGTGTTAGTTTCCCTGCAGGTGTCATAGTCCTCTGTTCTTTCATTTACAACTCTCTTGGATATTTGTGAACACTTGTCTTGCAGAAACACTTTCCACTATGAGTAGAAAATGACAAAATTCTATTCCATAGCAACATTCTCCTAATTTCTCCTCTAGGGATCTGAGGAATTTTTTTCACCTTCCTCTCTGTTCCATATATTTATGAGAAATAAATTAAAAGGGCTCTTCTCTAAGCAAAATACATTTAATTCAATTTTCCAACATGGAATTATTTGAAATAAAATTTTGAAAATCTCATTACTTTTTCCCAGAGATTTTTCGGAGTTAAACTATCTGTGCACTTTCTTCAAACTAGAAGGGTGCTACACCATAAGACAATGCCCCTTTTAGTCCATACTTTGGGATACCTACAAAGCTGGTTTTTGTATAGTTCCTACAGCAGAACAAGTATATTATACTTAAAATTCAATGAATCATTTTTCACACAATTTTTCATAGCACATTATTTAAAAGATCTTTGCCCATGAAGCCCGGACTATTTGTTGACATTCCTACACAATCTGAGGTACAATTCCTGAGGTTTCCATAAGCTTCTACATTGATGTAGGTGTCAAATTTCAATGCACCTGTTTTCTCTATTACACTGCAGTCACAAAAAAACCAAAACTAACTAGGTTCCTCTGGTTAGGAGCAACAAATTAAAATTTTTATTTGCATTGAAAGTTTGGCCTGTTTTGTTCCATGGATTATTTTGTGAAAAGGAAATGATGGTGTCTAGTGACCAAATGCAACATAATAAAACCCTAATATTTACCTGATTAAAAAAAACCCAACGTAATTTAAATATATATAAAACCTCAGATCGATATTTGGCTCTGAATTGCAAAATCAACTGAGGCACTCTGAATATCTGTGAGATGAAATAGTGCATGTAATTCAGCAGCCAGTTGAATACCTTTGGACTAATTTGGCATGCCTCCAAGTTATGAACTCAGGAATGAAAATGGTTTAATTAGTGTGAGCAGAGAAGCCCTTCTGAATTTATAATCTGAAAGCACTAGCGCGTCTGCATGTTGATTTTTTCCTCTCCTTTCAGCAAATGGTAGTGAGGTTCACATCAGCAATGTGCGCTATGAAGATACGGGAGCGTACACTTGCATTGCAAAGAATGAAGCAGGGGTGGATGAAGACATTTCTTCTCTCTTTGTGGAAGATTCTGCTCGGAAGACTCGTAAGTATTGCGAGAAGTATAAAAACACATGTCGCCCACAGTCAAACGTTTAATCAGTATTAAAATGATGAAATGTTAAATAAGTTAAAATGAGTTTGTGGAGATAGCTGATTTAAAAAAGTAAAGTTCGATTAATGGTATCCAAGAGTCACTGAAGGCAGAGTAAGCAATCTGCAGTATATTTAGAAGTAAAATGAGACCTCTGATTCATTCTGTGAAACAACATATTTTTTACATTGCTGGTAAATTTTTGATAGTTTCCTCATGATAGAACTGCTTCATATGAAGGAAACGTGAAGGGAAAAAGGAACTGGATATCTATATATGGCAACTATTAGTGTGTTTTCCAGTGGTTGATGGGGGTGTGGGAGGAAGACCTTTCTTTCCTGTCTGTCCTTGAGATATACAAAAAGTCAAAATCGGCCCTCATGACATGACAGAATTCATATGACTTGGTCTCACCTGCTGAAGTGCCCGGCAGGTCCCGTTCATTTCCAGCCTGCCCATCCTGTCCTGTGCCCTGAATGCAGAGGAACAATGAGCACATTCACTTCTATGTTGGGAGCTGAATGTTCTGAGGAAATCAATATCACTACTAGCAAGCGGTGTTTTTATCCTCTGTAGAAAGGTAGTGGGATTTATAAACCCTGTTTGCCTATTATTTATCTAAGTTGATATTTTTTTCATCTTACCTCACTTTGCTTGGAAAAATCCATTCCTGACTTTATTCTTCACCCATTTTTTTTTGTCTGTTTGTCACCATTTTTGGTTTTGTCTGTTTCCTTTTTCTTTTGATTCTCCTACTTCAATGAACACTACATATTTATTAGAAATACATCCAGTTAAATGATAGTTATCTTACTAGTGAGGGTGATTGCATTAACTTTAGACATTCCTGTTTATTTAAATGCTTATTCAGCAGTGCCAAATACTCAGCAGGATACCAGAGGCTGAATTAGTAGCACTGCAAGTCTGCCTGACACTTCCAAGCCACAGGACATTGAGTTCAGTTGCATATAGGTTTACAATGCTTTAAATGATTCAGAGGAAAGCTTGCATGCAGGAAAATTTTACAATCTACATGTTGATATCTCTACTTAGCTGTTTTAACTAACATTAATTATAATTGTAATTTTTCAAAAGCCTTAACATGGATTTTTTTAAGTGTCATGAAAATTACTGCTCAGACATTTCTGGGAAGACACCTGAGGATAAATAAGTTGTTTGATCATGCAGAGTTTCTGGTAATCTGGTTATGTAGAGTAACTTGGCCACTTCCATTTGCCTTTCGCATTGTGTGAAAAATGTTGTGAATGTTGCCAAATTTCCAGATCCTGACAAACTCTAGTTTGTATATGTTTGGTTAAAACTTATTCAACATTAAAAAATAAAAAAATTGTAACCAACTTTCCAATTTCCAAGTTATTTAGTTAAGTAAATTTATCTTCTGAAGGCCTGATCTCCTGTGAATATGTATGGCTATCCACAACAATGCAGAACACTTTTTTCAGGACTTGTAAAGTGATTTCATAATTTTAGACCTGCTACCCTAACAAGATTTGTAAAATCACATGCCATACAGTGAACACAGCTTCTAACAAATGCTTTAATATATACGAGCAATAAGTTGTTAGAATGACCATTGTTGTCATGAACGATGTAAATGAAGGGAGACATAATATAAACCAAATTATTTCTATGACAATTCATCCAAAAGAAACAGTCATCTTCCTTCCTATAAAAGTAATTTGCTCTGCAAGTTCTGTGTAATGTCTTGAAAGGAAGCATTTTACCATTATGTTCCTTGCTGTTTGAACAAGGTTTCCCAAGAATTGATCCATGTGTTTACTCATAAAACCTAAAGATACATAATTACAGCATTCAAATTTTGGTGTAGCAGATATTTACATGTTGAACTCTAATTTGCTCAGAATCCCATTTCAGTACATGCAAGAAGACTAAGGTACATACTAATAAAAAAAACACTGACTCAATATCATTGTCACAACTACATGAACAAATTACCTTAACAGGTACACATTTTTGTAGATGCAGTTTAAAAAGCTACTGCTGTTTTTAAAAAAATTCTTTTGCAGGGAGGAGTTGCTAGCATTAGAGAACTGATATTAGAAGTGGAAGGGCCTCATTATTAACTTTTTTCTCCTCGTTTTTATATTTCCCCCAAAAACTCTTGTTCATACATTAAATTAGGGATTATTAGGGAATAAAGTTCCATAGGTAAAACCACTTGGATAGGATTGTGGGCTTCTTTTTACCCCACCCACACGTATTAAGCACAATTCTACAGCTACTTTTATTTCAAGCCTGCTGATTAGGTCACAAGCTACATTCTAAAGATAGTCTCTCATAAATGTAAATGTGATTCCATATGGTCTAATATAAACTATTTCTGTCATTGGTGACATTTTTATAAATCATTTTGCTTTTATCCCTCTTTAAGAGAATAAAGCAGACACACTTTTTAATTTTTATTTTGTTCCTTATTAGAGGGCTCCCTTTTGGAAATCTTAGGATGGTGTTTTGAATAAAATAAGCTAGCTTGTCACTTACTTTGTGCTTTTCTCCTTTGTGATGTCATATAAGATAAAAATCAAAGCAAAATAAAAGCATTTCTGAACATTGAGTTAATTTTCTATTGAGAGTTTAGAGTGAACTTTACAGCTGAGTTCTGAAATATAAAATACAATTGCACTGCCTTGAGCATGACAGTAATTTCAAAAGCCACATAAATGCAGAACATTATTCCATTACTAGTGCATGTATTTTATTTCCTAGAAAGTTTAATAGCCAAAGTAAAGGTTCACTTTTGCGCATCTGACACATTGTTTGTGTGAACGGGAAAACTTTGGGAGTTTGATGTTACTTCACAGGAAAACCTAATTTTTTATTATTTTTCTGTGCAATCTCACTTTCAATACATCCCAAATTTGTGGAAAACTCAGTTCAGTGCTTTAAGAAAAAAAATATCTGTGGCAGAAAGGGCCAAAGGGCTAGTTGATTTCTCGGTAAATTGGTAATTTAAACAGCTCCTAAGATAAACCACTCTATTTTCTGGTACCTCGGACTAAGTAAAAGTCAGTGTCATTAGGGATAAGTAGATTGTGAAATAATAACCAAACCTTTAACTTTCCTGTCTGTCTAAAAGTGCTATCAGATTGTTAGGTTTTCATAATTCCTAGGATTGAATGTTACAGATGCATGTAGTGCTTATGTCTGCATTATAAAGAGAAAAGAAATGAAGGCAAAGCTGTACTGAATTGTGGGAAATGTGATGCTGGTAGGAAAAACAGAGTTATATAATGTGGAGTATGAATTAAGAGTGTAGGGATTTGTTTATTTTAAAGTTTCCAGTTTCAGAAATTTGAAGTTCAGTTACCAAGAAAAGTAAATATACTTTGATGATAATGGTTCATCATCGGGACAGTAATTTAGATGGAAGTGAATGGAAAATAATCTGAAAATTCTTTGTCATCCAGATCTGTTCAGTAAATGCCAGCACTGAACAGGGAAGCATTGTTCTGTCTCACATAGATAAAATTTTGAATAGTGGATGATAGTCTCAAGGATAGTTTGACCTCCTCTTAGCAAATCAGCCTTTTTCAATGTGCACTAAAAATAAACCTTTGGAAAACATGCTTTAATTTTAACATTGTCTTAGGTGAGAGAAATGAAATTATTTTTAAATATCTTAACTTTATCTGTGCCTTTTACCAATTAACACATTCTGTCGCTGAAATTTTATTTATTTAACAACTGTGTCCCAGCACATGGATCCTTTTTGCTAGATTTGTGAAGTTATAATGGAAAGTTTTAGTTTATATTACCTATATAAATGTCTCTTAGAAGTACTGGTGATAAATTTCTACTGCTCTCTATTATCAGATCCTCTGTTTAATTCCTCTGATGTTGATAATAGCAGTAGCATCTAAAATACTTCTGAATGTGAGAACTGTGCTGTTTCAATTCTCTAGAGACTGCAAATTCTCTTTTTGCTGTGAATTCCATTTTCCCTCAAGCCTGCAGTTAAAGCTATTGAGAATGAGATAGCTGGTCTGGTTGATAGCTGAACAACCCCTGTGGTGACTGGTAAAAACATTCTGGGGATTAATGACCTGGTCTAAATCTCATTGAAGACACAAGAGTCTCCCCTACTGTCATGATGCTCTAATAATACCTGAGACAGCTCAGCTGTGTTGGAAGGACTCTTTGGTGTAATCGCATTTGGAAATACAAATAGCAGTTTAAAACCTGGTTTTATTTTCATTCCAATGTATTTTTATTTTTCAGAATAGGTATTGCACAGATTCATAGATTTAAGCATGATGGAACCATTTTATCTAACTCTCTTCCATCTTCTACATTTCACAAGACACTAAATTGCGTTATATTCTGCCTGAATACAGAGCTTATGCTTTGTTTTCCTGAAGTGTGTCCTTACAGAGATGCATATACTTGAGTCAGACAAGCAGAGAGTCAAAAAATCCCTTATTTCTTCTTGGTATTTTTGCTTTACTTATTAATCAATTTCAATAATGCAGAATAATGCTTAGTTTCCATTTTGAATTCAGTTTTCCCTTCAGTTGCCTCTTTTGAGTCTCTCTTTTTTTCCTCTCCAATAAATTGACCTCTTAAGAATTCTTGTCCTATGAATATATGAATATTGTTTGCAAATTCTCACACACAAAATATATAAGTTTCTCATAATAAGACAGTTACCATAGTACTCAGTCCTTTTTTCTTGAGAATTCTAATTGTTTTGGTACAGTTTGTTTTTTTTTTAAAATGAGAACTGCTCTTTGCAGAAGCAAATTTATTATTTCTTTCTTTAATGTTCTGGAAAGAGAATTTATATTTGGTAATTTTCTCTTCCACATCCACCAATCCTTTGTCACTATTCTCCACTAATAACAGCAGGGGAAGTTTGTTTCTATGTTTATCTCCTGTATTCTGTCAGACCTCACTTTCCAAATCCTGTTCATTCTGACCTGTCTCAGTAAGGCATAGTTGTTCTTTGTTTTCCAAGACATCTACATGTCAATTTGGAAAAAACAAAATTTATTTTATTGTAGAGATGAACTTGACAAACTCATTCAAACAATTTATTAAAGCTGTTGTTTATCATTACAGGTAATTGACAGACTTCTTGGGAAACAATTTCATGTTTGTTTACAGATCACTGATGAAAGTGGTTAAGATATGATTCACTACCTGTTGCTCTGGACATGCTCATGCAACTTTCTTCTTCACCTTTTGCTAATGATTTATCTACATTTTCAGATTAATTATTTTGACAGTTTTTAATTAAATTAACATATATTTTACCATTATTAAATAACTCATATTTAATCAGAATATTCTGTGTTAACAAATCAGATATTTAGCAAAATTATGGGTTACAAATATATTAATTTCTACATTACCAAACTCCTATTTACATTAAAAAAAAATTAATCAGTTTTGTCTGTGAAGACTTGGTCTCTGTTAGGACATATTAGCTGACTTATAATTGCATTCTTGCTTTTTGATTTTTTACTGAATTTAATTCTATGTGAGTGTTTGTTCTTTTGTCTAGACTAGTTGCCCAGTCTAACTAGCCTACAGGTACTTGAGTAATTAAGTTTCAGGAAGCTGGGCTGCTACTAGGAGCAGATATAGTGGTACTTTATGGCACTCTTAAAATTTATGACATATATTCAAAACTAATAGCACCAGACTAAACATCTGAAACAACGTTTAGCAAGTATTCTATGCACTGCTTTTTGACCTGGATATTTTAAATATTTGTCTTGACTGCACCTCATTTGCCCTCTTTTTCAGTCCTTTGTAAGGTAGAAGATATTCAATCAGGCTCTGGTTTCAGCAAATATCTTGCTTCTGTACAGATGCAGGACAAAAATATTTACAGAATAATATTGTCAACAGACATTAAAAAACACAAACTGGTTCATAGCAGTACAGTTTAAACCTTGCATAGCTCTGATGTGACAATGCTTTTGTTCTACCTTTAGCAGCAATCTGTGATTTCCAGGGTTTTGCTGCTGCAATGGTATAATGGAATGTCAGACTGCTGGAACTTCTGCTAGCAGAAAAATGGGATTTCATCCTAACTAAGACTCCTTTTTTCTTAAGGACTCCAATTTCTCTCTTTTATTAAACAGGTTCTATATTCTAGTGCCCAGCATCCCTGCAGCAACTGATAAAAGATGGCTTTTCATTTTCTAGCTTGTAGTACGTGCAGGTACATTTTAAGGGACTCTCAAATCTTTTATTAATGGATAGCTTTCTCCTCCATACTACTGGTTTTGGCATCATTTAAAGGACAAACACATAAATGGACGACTCCACTGTAAATTTCTGTTGATGGCTGTGTTTGATAATCACAAACACAGCCCAACTCCTAGAAGCCATAGGGCAAACCAAAGTCATCATCTTGCTGTTGGTGAAACACTGTTTGAAAGCTGAAGAATGTAAATATAGGACAAAGGTAATTTGTCAGTGTATCTTGACAATATGGGAAAGGTGGAGTGGGCAACATGTTGCTGCCTTTTTTGTTGATACACAGTAGAATAATAATTTCAAAGAGAGGAGGAAGAAATTACAACTTCCATCTATGGAATTTATTTAGTTAGTTAGATTCCATTGAAATTGTAGTAGGACCAATGGAATTAGTCTAAATTTCAATTTTTAATCAAAGTAACATTAACTGAATATGGAATATAATACATAGTTAAACACACCACATAAACCATTTTGTTAACTTGGGAAAAATATAGCAAGGAAGACTTAAACTAATACTGGAATATTTAATATGAATAATGGAATAGAATAGATTTCTGCAATTTTGTAATTTGATACACATATGGAATATCAGATTACACTGAATATAGATTTTTTTTTTTTCCTAAGAAGAAAATCTGGCAGTGTAGAAAACAGGAAAATAAAAAATAGTCATCACCAAAGACAAGCAAATATTTTCAGGGGTAATTTTCAAGTACTTAAAATTTTTTACTTAGCTACTAGTAAAAATATTTAGAAGTGAAGTAACCTTAAAAATCCATATTTTTTTTGTTTGTTTCTTAATAAATTTTACAGGTACTTTGGTTGTGCTTTAGTTTCTTTTCTGTTTCAATTTCGAATAGTTCTACAATACTAGAGCCTTAGATCATAAAAACTCATGCTGTTCCTTTGAAGTGAACTAGTTCTGTGGATTTGTTATTTATTATTTTTCAAATATTTTACTTTACCTAACTGTTTCTAAAAAATTGTGCCACAAAGTGCAGTTCAGTTTGCAATTGCTTAATATGACTTCTTAGGTGTTTCTCTAATTTTTTTTGAGACATATGTACGCACCTTGGGGAGACAATTGTCATGATAGAGAGTTCTCAAGTAAAGCTATTAAGACATTTCCAAGACCAATTTGAAAGTACTTGATGAACTTTTAATATTTAGTAGCTTTTATTTTGGTTATCAACCATAGGCTCTTGTGTTACTGAATTCACCAACTATGACATCATCATATATGGCAAAGTAATTTATCCTACAGTTTCTTTCACTTAGCCACAAAAACCAGGACCAAAGTTCTGTACTTTGTGCACTGTATCTTAGGACTTAATTAAAAAAACCCCAAAACATTCCATGCCATTAAGTAGTTCTATTTCTAACTGTGCCTTTTTTAGGTAATGTCATAGCCTTATCACCTAACAAGATTATGTGGTCTGAATGCTACTGACTTGACAGCTTTATGGCCATCATAAGCAACAAGATGTCTCCACTGTCTAGAACTGGGAATAAGACTAAAAGGCTTTTGACTGTGATTTATGGCCTAAATTCTCTCTGAGAGGCTTTATGCAATTTTAATAGAATCTTCCTGTCACATTTGATACTGAATGGTACCTATTTACCTAATTTCCTCAGAGATAATTTATGCTAGCATTTTATTTTATGGCAGAGCTAAACAAGTTTATACTTGTTGACAGCATTGTAGGCAAAGACTTTATTTCAAACTTCCAAGTAATTCAGCTCATGAAACAGTTTTTCTTCTGCTAGTGTACACTGCATTGAGTTAATGTGCTATGGAAAAGGACTTATGCTTGATTCATTATAGTTATACAAAATGTAGAAAAGGAAGGTAATGTGTTCATATTTGCACAAAATTAAAGTGTCAACTGTGGACTTTTAACTAATAAATAATAGTCTAATATACATAAACCAGATCTTCAGTTATTGTATTAATCTAAAATGGAATTGAAGTGCATGTCACATAAGAACAGAGTGGAATTTGGATAGAATTTGTAATGACAATTATTTTAAAAATACTTGAAGCAAGCAATAGATAACTTGAAACAAAAGTGTTGGCTTCACAAATAAATTAGTTTTTATATATCTGCATTTGTATATATACCAAACAGATCTGAATTTTTTACACCAAAAAAATGAAAGTAAAAGCAGGTATGTGCGTAACATTTTTCATTCTGTTTGATTGTGGAATCTGAGTAAAAAGTAATTCATGTCAACCTCATCTTCATTTTTAACACAATTATTTTTAATATACAAATTAGTATACAATATACAAAGTTTTTACAAATAAGTAAAAACTTGTGTGGTTCAGCAAAAAGGTAGTAATTAGGTGTAGATTTACCCTTTAACATAAGGGCAGGTGTTTATGCATTAGAGATGTGAGAAAAGAGAGTAAGTAACATATACACTGTCTTTATCCTGTATTTAGGATTAACCAAAATAGTTGACAATGGTGGTGGCTATCAGTGAAGGAGACAACATCCCTTTAAGCATCTTGAAATTACTTTTTTAGTGCAATTGAAAGTACAGCACATTATGATAGGAAGGCTATGAAAAATAATGTTGAACTACATATTTTTCTTTTTTATGACTTTATTGCATTTTCCTCATTGTCCTATTTTCTATTACATCTACTTGTGACCTCTTTCCATCATGGAATTGAAGGCATTGAAATGGGCAGTGGCTTCCTATCTGATGGTGCAAGTCTTAGAACAATCACCTGATATGAAACTATTGATTTTTCTTAATCAACTGTTAGTTTCTGATAAAAGTTTGGATAAAATAATTGCAAAATATTAAATACTAAACTTATGTTTTGATGAGATAAAACTTGGAACAACAGTGATTCTATAGCCATGAACAAATATTATTTTAATTTTCTCCCATTTTTTTATTTTGCATGTTATGTAATGCAGAAAAGCGTCTTTTTGCTAGTTTCCCCTATAATTAAAGCCATTTAAACTGCCTTTTTTTCTGAGTGCAGAAAACAAGGAAATTTTTCAGGTATTAAGGTTTTAATTCGTATCCCTTTTGTTTGCGTATGTCTGTATATATAGTGTTGCACGCTGATTACTGAAAATTTTAACAGCTAATTATAATGGCAAAAGGAAGTATAAGAGCTACATTTAGTCTTCAAACTCACTCAGTGTTAATTTTGCATACAAACACACAAACACACACACACACACACACACTTTATTTCCAGAATGCATTGAATGTTTCAAGAAAAAAAAAGTAGGGAGGAAGAACACTAGTGGACATAGTTGAAATCTTTGAAATTGTCTATTGAGACAGAAAAGTAAATGTAATGACATGTATTATGAATGCAATGAGAAAGAGAAGGATGCAGAATTTATTTGGAAAATGGTGTTGCAGCACCCTCATTCATTTAGTACTAGAAATACCATGGATTTTTGTAGTTGTTGTTTCCAGCCAAAGTGGATAGGAATTTGCACTGCTATTAGTCTGCTGCAGAATTGCATGAATTGCTAAGGACAGAGTTTAGTGAAATATGTGCAACCTATTTCCATTCAACCAACACAATGTATAACAAAGATGAAGAGCAGGCATTCAGATGTTATGTTAGCTGCTCCCAATCAAAGGCTGAGGCTGTACAGATAACCATAGAATAGCTATGTAAGGACCATGAAGAGTGATTTTTATGGAGCTGTAAGTGTGCTTTAAAAAAAAAATGAAAAAGAAAACCTCTTTCAAGAGAACTTGGATTCTTACTTGTTGTGCACTGCTGGGGGATGAGGGAGAAGGAGGGACAATGCAGACTTCTTTTTGATGATAATATAAAAGTCCCAACAACAAATGGTGTAATAAAATAGCTTCTTTAGTAAGATATAACAGAAAGAGGAATACAGATAATGAGTAAATTTTGCAACCCTTCACATGCTGGGCATTGTGGATTTATGCAGCACGGGATTAATTGTGGATGGATTTTCCCACAGCAAGCTGCGCAGATCGTGTCCAGGGAGAGATTCCACTCCCTGCCACGCTGTGCTGGTTGTATCTGGTGTAACAAAGAAACCCGTGTGTCTTCTGGTGGGTTGCAATGTTATATTTGTCATAAGACCCACGAGTGTGCAGCACAGGTTTTTATGGGCATTCCAGCCCCTACCCTTGCAGCAGGTACCCATGTGACATGCAAACTTCCCTGCAGCAGACATAGCCTGCTCGAGGTCACGAACTTTCGGAATACAATGTCTTCTGCAAGGCCCCCAGTACATCTCCTAATACTATTTAATAACTCAGTGGAATCAGGGCAAAAGAGAAGATGGTATTTTGTCTTGACACCAGAAAATTTTGCTGAGATCTATCAATAATTCTGTATTCTTACATTGTGAAGCTTACAAATGATTGAGGACTAAATGTGGCTGAAAATGTTAATTTTGCTTAACCAAAAAGGAAGGCAAACAATATGTTCCTTAGCATACTTTGTATCTATACATGCTGTACTTGTTCCAGCATTGAACTCTTTATATCAAGACTTGACATCTTTCCTGAATAGAAGTTATCTGATTAAAAAAATATAAATGAGCTTTCTTGATCTGTTAGGTGAGATAGTGGTTGTTGTTTATATTATATTGCATTCTTAAATTATATCTCAATTTTCTTCTAGCTGATTTGCTAATTTTAAAATTCATATGTGTGGCTTTTAAAGCCCTTTTATTATCCTTCCTTTTTTCTTGAGCAAAGCTCAGAATCATACATATCATTTTACATTAACACAAATTAATGTGTTCTGTACTTAGCATCTTAAATAATTTTGATTGATCCTGTACAGTTCCAGACAGTTGCATAATTGTAATTACTTTTTATTTTCTTTGCTATGTCACCCTTAGACAAACACTGATAAACCTTAGAATATTATGGATGAATTTATGGGACCTCAAATGCCATGTATTACATGGTTATTTCCTCACAATGTGAAGGAGAAAAGTAATTTTAAAGGAAATCCTCCAGATTGCCCTGGGGAAATGATTTTGCTTTATTACTTAAGAAAGACTGTGTAAGATAACATAGGCAAATACAGAATTGTAATCTGCATCTGGGCATATGGGGATAAATTTTAAAGTCCCATTAGGAGCTGGGTCTGATGAATGACATAAAGGGCAAAAGATGGGCTTCTACAGTGACATCAACATGAAAAAGAAGGTTAAGGGTCAATGTGGGCCTAATGAGTGGGATGATGACCTCGTGGCAAAGGATGTGGAAGGGGACAAGTTGTACTGAAGGTTTCTTCACATCAGTCTTTCCTGGCAAAACTGTTCCTAGGAACGTGACACCAGTGGAAAAGTTTGGGAGGGAAGTCATCCTCTGGCAAGGAAGCTTTCTTTATCTGTGGAGTACAGGATCTGCTTGAGAGCATTTAAATGAAGTGGACTTTTACAGGTGAAAGGGCCTGGAGAGGATGCACCCACAAGCACTGGGCACTGGCCCGTGGCATTGTGAGGCAACTCTTGACAATCTATGAAGGCTCCTGGTGATCCAGGGGGTTCCTGCAGACTGTAAGAAAGGCAACGCTGCTTTTCAAGGGCAATAGGAAGAATCCAAGACATGGTAGGTGCATCAGCCTCACACTGATTTCTAGAATGGAGATGGAGCATTTCCCCCTGGAAACCATTCCAAGAACTGGAAGATGTTTAGGAGCAGTCATCATGGATTTACAGAGGAAAAAAATCCTGGTCAGCCTGACAGCCTTCTTCAGTGAGGTGACTGGCAGGGTGGATGTAGGGGATGTTCATTTAGCATGTCCTTAGAATCTTTTGGGCACCCTAAAAGACCAAACCGTGAAGTTCAGGCTAGAATTTACAGACAGGAGCGTGAACCCAAAGCTGGGTGCATTACCAGACCCAAAGGCCTGCATCGTATCCCAGGGCTGTTTTTTCCCCTCTCCTGTCTGTTGAAGTACAAATGATGTTTGGGAAAATCTTAGTATCCAGGCCTTTTCTTGAGTGATAGTTCCTGTTTTCACTCTCAACCTTCGGCTGTCAGCAGTTGAGGAACTTCTGTGTACCAACATAATATGTCTTTCATTGCTTTTTCTGAACTTTTTTTTTAAAGCATACTAATGCTTTTTAGCTTTTGTAACATTGTGTTTCAATGAATCTCCCAATTTCATTATGTATATGTGTGATATATGTGTTTTCTGTGTCGTATTCCTTTCCTTTAAGTTGTTTGGGATATTTTTAATTTCTTAAGTTCGTTAATTTGCAATATGCATTGGTTTTCAGTGATGATGTTTCAAAAATTTTATTCCGTTGCATACTAAAGTACTAAGTACTTAAAATTTGCAAGACTATATTTGCTTTCTTTTTTTTTTCTTTCTCCACAGATAGAGAAGTATTAGGATAATATAATTTAATGGTCTCAAAGGTCTAAAATCCAATTGTAAACAAGATGGCCTGATAAAATTTATGTATTCAGGGAAAAAATAAATGTAAACATTTAGTTGGTTACCATGCCATCTTATAGTTCCAGTCTTGATCTTCCAAAGAGAATGGAGATCATTATACAACGTGAACAATTTTGGTAGCATGGTTGCGCTACAGAAAACTATCTTGTGTATATTTTAATTTTGCATATCTCTGTTATAACTATGTTCTGAAATCAATCTCTTCAAAGTCCAAAGTTTAAAGGAAATAATGAAAATTGCAACACCCATCATTAATATATATCATGTATGTGGATGAAAACTGCACATGCTTTTTGTAACGGATTATAAAATGCACTATTGATAATGGCTAATGGAGTTAGCTTGGAGAGATTTAGTGGGAGTGATGGGGTTTACCTTACCCCAAATAACTACTATGGCTAATCATTATTTTGTCATGTGATGTAAGAGCCTGACGGGGAGATGGGGACTCCAGAGGGCTCTTCATAGGATGCTCTTCATTGCATAGACGAGGTTACAGCAGTCGTGGGTCGTGCGTGAGCCTATGGCTGCTGGCCAAAGGCAAGCCGTGTGTCTGAAGTCCAATTTTATACATGTTACAAAGCATTATATCCTTTTCTTTACTGTGCATCTTATCAGCATCATATACAATACCTTCACATTTTCATCTAACCTATCAAAACAGCTAAAATTACCATATTATGTTTTAGTGACTAACCAATTATTTGAGTTAGTAGTTACATGTTACACTTTAAAACTTGTTTTTTCTGTTTTTCTTCAGTAGAAACCCATTTCTGTCTGCCTATGCTCTTTTACTTGGTAGAAAAAATACTTTTGTTTGAAGACCACTTACTCTTTGGACTTTCGTCATAAAACTTCCTTCCAACTCCACCTAACCTTTATTCTCTCAGCTGTTTCAGCAGCAACTGGCCCTAAAACCATCTTTTATATATCAAAACTTGCTTTCATTTCTAGAGAACCTTCTGCTAAGCAATCATATCTGTAAAACTTTTCTGTTAATTTTTCATCTTCTCCAACACTGTGACAGAGAACAATTGTTAATTAACTGTTAACATTGGTTTACTTGTAAGAGTATTTTAATGGATCAGAGGTTAAAGCACCATAATTATTTCAGAATTGATGTATCATTTCTTGTTTTCCCTTGTTCATTTGTATTTTCTGTTTTTTCTTTCTCTTACATGCTGCAGTTGCAAACATATTGTGGCGAGAGCAAGGTACTAATGGAGATTACTTTCGTTCATATATTCTGTAGTATGATGAAATGCTGATCTGTTGTTTCTTGTGTGTGTATGTGTATCTATGTTCATACTCTACAGTTACGATAGTTACTTACCCCTTGCAACACTGAGGAATTTGATTAAAAAAAAATTAAAGTGGAAATTACTCCTATAAATCCTCATACTTTTATAAACTGCTTTTCCTTTTTGGGAGAGAGAATTAGATAAGCTGTTCACAATTTTCAGACAATTGCTCAAAGATGTACAACAAGAACAAGAAGCTCAGGTTTAAAAGGTAGACCTTTGACTTTTGATTGTTGTCATGATAAATTTTCCAACCAGTCAGCCTATATGCTGTTGAAATTGATTTTCTTGTATGAATCTCTCTTATTTGACAAAATAATAATCTTAAACAGTTCAAAACTGAGAAACTTATTGTTGCTTAATGAAACCAAGCATTTTATTCTTATACTCAGGAAAGGTTAGTAAATAAATGTTGGGGCAGGGAATGGGTGTTTTTGATGAACTGAAGGATAAATACAAATAAAGATATAATCAGGTATTCATAACATAAAAATAATGTAAATTTTATTTGACAAGCAAAAGAAAGGTATTAATTTTCATATACATGACATAATCTCAAAAATTATCTTTATATTCCAGAAAAATATCATAATCTTAGAGTTGTCACGAGTTCCCATTCTGTTGCTCTAAGTACTCTGTTTTTCATCTAAAGTTGCAATTTAGGAATTAATATATTTCAAGAGTAAGAAGTTGTTTCAATTATTTCCATTGGAAGACTGATAATACAAGATAACAAGTGGATCAGGCTTTGCTGTGAATTCATGCTGGAAGTGGTATTTCTGTAGAATTTTTAATGATTTGTTTTAATTAATTTAAAGATTTTTAAATCTGATATTTCATTTGCCTGTGTGTAGTAACCTTTGGCCTTCCCAGTATATTTATAAATATGAACTAGTTTTATTTTTTTATTCATGTTTTACCAGTTGCTCATCTGGTACAATCATTTCTGTGATTGTAGTGGAGCTCAGCTGTGATCCTCCTGCTCTATTGGCCTTGCAGAGTACAAATAAGGTTTTTAGAGTTTCATACAGTTCCACTGTTAATGGTTAAACTGATATGCAACAAGACTGTACCAAATTCTCAAAAGTATGCTGTTCTCACCTCTTGTTACTTTGTGAAAGTATCAAGTATGGTTTATCTCAAAAGTGAAAATGTGATTGGTATCCCCTTGATTTTTTAGAAGATTGTCTTTTCAAACCAACTTGTGCTTTCAGTCCTTAGAATGCACGTAGGAAAATTTAAATTATGTTACAAAAAAGAGCAATTAAAAATAATGCCTTACCAGATTCCTTGTGATAAAGACATTCAAATTTCTCTGTGACTAATATGAAATTAACCAAAAAGCAATTCATAATAGCAGATTTTGTGTCTCCTAGAGCAGATATTCTCAATCTCCTGCATTTCTCATTGGCCAATCCTTGTGTTTCCAACAAACACTATTACTAATTACAACATTGGAAGTATTCTACAAGAGAGAAATGCCCTGAAGATGCCAATAAACATCACCACCAACTTTGCTGGGCCATGAATACTCGGCCATTTTCTGTTATGAAAGTATTAACAAATAGGAAGGGAGGGGTGGATAATTAGTAGGACAGTCAAGATCATGAAACTATACATAGGCCTTAGTGCCTAGAGATATTTCTATATCAAGTGCACAAAATCTTTATCACAACCACTTGCATCAGAAAATATAAAGGATTCTGAAGATGCATGCATATTACAGTAAAAATACAATATATAAATAAATATAAATATATTTATATTTATGCTAAAGAACCCCAACCACCGCCATTTAAAAAAAAAACAAAATTGTGTTAGCCAGTTTTAAGTATCAATTTAGTCTAAATGAAGCAAATCTATTTATCTACTGCTTCTGGCACTGCATTAAAAATGTGCAGGATTGTATTTAGTGGAGGTAGGGTTCCAAATTAAGTATTCAAAGGAATAGCTCCTGTAGTTCTGAAAAAGGCAATTTCTGAGGTGATTAGATATATATGCAGATTAGACATTCGTATAGGTATCTGCAGCCACTCACTCAAATGAAGAGTTTTTGGTCATTATAAGTTGGAAAGGGGAATTAACTAACTGGATCGAGGGAAATGTTTGTTATATGAACTGACTTCCTTAACATGGTATTGAAATGGATGAAAGACATTTCATACTGTTGTGTCCTTCACTGCTTTTGTAGAACAGTTTGCTGAGCATTATTATCCAGACTTTGGAAATTAGGCCTTAAAACTTTGGGCTGTTTGTTAGACATAAATGACATCTGTACATTGGCAATCTTGCTTTGGAGTATTGGCACCTGAGGTGGAGGTTTTAGGAGCTTGATAATCAAATGTCTGTATCACCTGGAGCTGTCATCTGAGCTACTTACTCACATTCTGGTATTACTTATCTGCTAATAACAGTAATAAGCTTCAGCCAATAAGAGGAGGGAGAAGGGAAGCCCTGTTTTGTCCCCAGCCACATTCACATATTTGTTCCCAAGGCACAATATTCCAGTTGCTCAGCTATAGATCTCTATACTGTGTTCACTGGTACTGGCAGCCTAACATCAGGCAGGCTTATCTGCAAATTTCAGGTGTTCTTGCATGATGCAATGTCAGGCATTCTCTAAAGAGAGACTTTAACTTGCTGTCTTATGTGGGCTATGTGGCTTATCTGCCAAGACATACAAAAGTTCCCACTGGCCAGAGTGAACACATTGCCCTAAAATATGTACTCTGAATAGACATGACTGGGGAGTTTTCCATGAACCTAAGCCTGCTTCTATGTTACACCAAATGCAGCATAGACAAATTTCTCTCCCACTTTTTCTAGCCTATTAATAGATAGATTCAATATAGTATGAGGAAAAGTCTGCTCGGAGTCTGCCCATCCTTTCTTTCTGGGAAAATTTGGCCATAAATGGGAAATGATTCCACAAGATTTCTCAAAGATAATTGAATGTGTTTTTTCTGGGCATAGCCTGACAACCTTCTACGTATTAAAACCTTTAAACAATTGTATTAGCTATGTGATTCCTAACGGGGACTGGAAACTTTATGTATGTGTGAACATATATACTAACATACCTACATAAACAGGCATTCCCCCTACCCCCTCTTGATTTTCTCATTATTGTATTTTGTATTAAGACCTGTTCTCTCTCTATTAACATTGCTTTTCCTTCAGAATTTAGGATAAGCAGAATTTCAGATTCAATTTTCTTTTTCATGGGTTTCACTCCTCTGTGTTCCTTTACCAAATACTGTTATGTCAAGTGAAAGCTTAGGTCCTGTGCCCAGGATACATGCACATTTTTAGCATTGTAGCCAACACTTTGGTTGTCCAAATGGCTATAGTTATGATTTTATGAGTACTATGATTTTCTTCAAAGAATTTTATGAATCTGAACTGATCACCCGTTATAGCATCCACATAGCAAATGAACAACTATTGTCTTAGTTGGCACACAGAAAACTAATGAAACTCTCCTTTCCTGTGGTCACGACCTTGATCACAGATATTGTGAGTCTTCACGCTACAGACCTGGTTCTCACCTTCTCCACAAAACTTAGCATCATACCTTTCAGCAGCATTGTGGAAGAAGGATTGACTTGTTCTGTAAACACCCATGGCCCTTCAAGATTGGAATCAATATCTGCCCAACTCTGTCTAAAATAGAGAATGTTTCCTTTTCCGGCTGAAATATCAATTTAGGGTTTATAACAAAGACTCAGGTCTTCTCTTACAATGTTATACAAAATTTATGTTAAGTCCTCCATCCCTTAGCAAAACAAACAAAAAAAGTATACATGGAGAATATATGTTAATTTGATTTCAGTGTAGATGATTTCACAGGGTCACTTTTATTGCTGCAGCTGCCAAACTGAGTATTTCTAGATCTGTATTCATAAAGACACTGTCTTGCCAATGGAGAAAACTATGCAAAAATTCTGAATAATGTAACAGTTTTGTTTCAGTTTTACAACAAAAGATCCCATAGGTTTTGCTGTATTACCATTATTCGCATTACAAAATGATCTCATACCAAACTGTGATTAGGTTTTTAGTTCAAGACAAGGATTTTCTTTTTTGTCATTATTTAATTTTATACATTTCAATGTGTTTTTGTCTCTAAGGTCTGGGAATTGGGAACATGTTTTATGTTTTTTATGAAGATGGCATCAAAGTAATACAACCAGTGGAATGTGAATTTCAGAGGCATATTAAGCCTAGTGAAAAACTCCTCGGTTTTCAGGCAAGTTGTTTCTAAAAATCCATTTGTAGTGTTTTCTCAATTATAATTTTCTTTGCATAAGAATTTATTATTACTCGTTCAGTGTTTTCTGCTTCATATATTCAGCCATGTCTTCTGAATTAATAAATAGTTAATAATGGTGAACTCAAAATTTCTTGTATTTTCTGCTATTAAATTCAAACTTTCAGTCCCTCTTTTCATTTGAACATTCCCTAAATACTTTTGTCAACATTTTCTGTCTTTGGCTGTCTTTCTTCTTTACCAGTTCTTTAACAGCTCTCTGTTTCTGGATTTGTTGTTGTTTTTATTTAGTCCCCACCAGGTGCCCTCCTCCAACCCACCAGTTAAGTTCATCTTAGTGAATCAGGGATTGATTCTCTCTATATTAAATATAGGATCTTTTGGGGGGTGGGAGGTGTTAATGGTTTCTTTTTCTCCACTGCATGTTTGTCTGTATTAAACTCTCACCTGTTGTGAGGCAAATCCCTGCCCTGGTAAATGCTCTCACAGCTTCCACTGAAGTTAGTGGAGATGATTGATTCTTTGGTTCCAACTTAAAATTCATATAAGTAGTTTCAATAAGTTTACAGTTAACATATTTATAGCTGATTTCTCCAAATTCTGAGAATTTATGATATAGTTTCCCTGAGTAGGATGCATAAAAACACTAGTGTATTCTCCACTTCCATTTATTCTTGTGATGTTTTTCCTTAACTGCTAATCAAATTGCTAGCTGACATGATGCATGTTCCCACAGGAGCACTTGGTGCTAGTCACTACATTAAGACATACTCTATATGATATATCAGCTTTCAAAAATAGTTACTTTTTCTCATTTGGATTTGAATGAGTGACCTTGAAATACATACTAAGCATTGAGCTGCACACTTTGGTTTTGGTTTTTTTTTTCTCTAATGCCTCAATGACAGCAGAGCTAGAGCTGTCTCAATGGAATTTACCTCTTCAATTATCATTATTGATGTCAAAGCCTGCCATACTCAGCAACAAGATTTATTTTAGTGTGAATAATTATGCTTTGAACAGCTAATCATACCTTGATTTGGGCTGCTTAAGTGAAATTAGGTTGACACAGCCAAAAATAAGCCAAAAAGCTTTTTTTTTTATGGCTGTTTAATTAAAAACTGATTATTTAAGAAGTCTGTTAAAATTTTATTGGTCTAAAGTGCAACTTTGATTTTAAGAGTATTTTTATTGAAATGTGACAATAATCAGGATGAATAGGTAAAATTTGTTTCCTCGTGGAACCTTTCAAACCTGGAGTAGCATAATAATTATATCCTCTTGGGGGGGAATAAAAAAAGAAATAAAAACCGAAAAGCCAGGAAAGTAAGCTACTTGATAACTTTAATTTTAGAGGGGGTTTTTTATCTTTTTTAAACTTTTTTTTTTAATTTCTTTTTCTCCTTTGAAGAATATTGTCTATTCCTTAAGCCTCTTTGGAAAGTCTATTTCCTCTGAATAAAAATAATAACATAACCTAGTTCTGTCCCAGGATCAGATTTTATCAAGTTCAGCATGTGATTGCTTGATGATAACAGCTCATGTCATAAATTACTGGTTAGAGATTATCTTTGGCTCTGTCATGTACTTTTACTAATCAGAGATGCTGTTAAGTATACCAAGCATACTTTGAGGTAGCTTTACAGAGTCTTTTCTATTCCGGTATCTCTATGACTTAACTATTAGTATATTAATAATAAAGGAAATAAGTGTGTTTTCTTAAACCTCTCCCATTTCTTTACACTTCTCTGAATTAGCTATTCAAGTGATAAGCAAAACCATAGAAGAGTTGTTTATTGCCAAACAGTTGATAAAGCATAGGAACATTTCTGAATTCAGCAGCACAGTTTAGAAAATAGAAAACGTCTGGATATTGCCCATGACAGTCCAGTGTTCCTCCACAGGCTTCCTGTTTGTCTGTCAGCAAACCCGAACAGAGCTTCTGTAAAAGAATGAGCTCAGGTGTTTCTACAGAACATTGCACTGTATTATACTGCAACAACATTGCAGTACTTATACATGTACATATTTAAGTATGCTAATTTTGCTAAAGGTAAATATATTTTCTCACTTGCTATATACTTGAGAACCCTTATCTAAATATTTAATTACCTCTTATGCAACTGAGTGTCAATACAGCAAAACACTTTGGTGTATATGTAACATGAGAATCAATTAGACTCACTGTGTTTAAAGTGAAGCAAAAGTTTTAGTGCTCTGCTGGATCATGCTGGGTCACAGAAATTGTAAAGATCTCTTTCTCCTTCCCAGAATCTCCTAAATTACTTGAATCTTCTTAATGTCCATTGCAAGTAAAAATTTATTAGTCCGATGTGATAATTCTAGATGCATAGGGACAGAAATAAACAGATTTCCATTTTCTGATACAGGTTGTTGCTTAGTTAGACCAGCTTTGACAGCTGTATGTTTAACCTGTTGTCAAATAGATTCTTAACCATGGCTTCAGTAGAGTCTTTTACCTGTTAAAATATCTCATCATTGTGAAGTGCTTGGGACATTTTCCTCACTAACATTCAACGTCTCTTTATCCTCTGCAAATTAATAATATCCAAAGATTTAAATTCTAATTCTTATGCAAAAGTGTTTTTATTTTCCTTTCACAATGAATCCAAATTAAAACAATTATTTCCAGAGACTAGGAAAAAAAGCAATTGAAACAGATGTCTTTTTGAGACTAACAAAAGAATCCTTTTGGCTTCACCATAAAACCGATTTTCTTGTTTATTACAAGAAGTAGCACATAATGGCCAAATTTCAGTGAAATATGCCATCTCACACTTGAATATATGCTGGAAGTCAGAGCAAAATACTTAATTTTAAAAATTATTAATGTGACTACATGGCAGACCAAAATTTCACAGGAAATTAGATTGAAACATACTTTGTTGTCCACAGAAACTGCCTTGGTTTACACTCTTACAGCACAAAAAGTGTAGTAAATGCTAACCTTGTTTGTAAGAAAAAAAAACTATTAAAAAAAGAATCCCCTCTGACCTTTAGTAAAGAATGCCAAGAAAACAATGATTTAATGTAGAAGAGGTAATATATAAATTCATGTCTTAAAAGATGCACTGTTGCAACCTGTTGGTATTATCTTACTTTTGGGCAGCCATGCCATAGCTAAGCTGCCTAAAAAGTTTGATTTACATCCTGTTAAAACACTGAGGATCCTTGCAGTAAGTTAACAAACATAGAATTTGCACATATAAATCTGCAAGTACATGTTTCCTCTTGAGATTTTCTTGCCTCAGACTATCCTGAAAAACTTTCTCTAAGGATTTATTTTCCTCCATCTGCTGACTTGTTACAGGGCAAGTCACTTTTTGATTAAAAAGTCTGGGAGGAATGCAACAATGAGGTAAATTAATGTTTTATCAGATGTTAACTTTTTTTTTTTCAGGGAGAATAAATTAGGATAAAGTAAATTGGTAGCGTTTTAATTAGAAGAAGAAAATGGTGGGTTTATGCTTATATTTTAGGAAGAAATTATTTTAACCAATTACTCAACCACAGGGGAAATTAATATGGAGCTTCAGAATAACTGCCTGTAGTGTAAAAGAAGTCCAAACTGTCTAATCAGATGTTATCTTTTCAAAAGCAAGATTTCAGTTCAGTTGATACAGCTTCACATAAATGTAGATTTTAATAACTTGAGAAACAACCACATAAACCAGTTTATACTGGGAAAAGCACTCTGGTTTGGATATGAGAATTTCGGTGCATGATTTTCACATTAGAAAAAAAGTGTTTTGCTTTTATTTTATGTTTTCATTCTTTTTGGGCAAGGCGAGAATTGGCATTGGATTATAGAAATTTATGACAACTTGAAAAATATTTTAGAACCTTTAAAGTAAATTTGCATATGTAATTATGTATATATGTGTTTGTGTATATATATGACTGTATTTGTACTGGTCTTTAAGTGAAAAAATATTTAAAAATACACTCCTGAGTATTTCAGACTCAGATTCAGGACAACGTATAAGGCAGTGGCTCATCTCTGGATATAGTTGAAAGTGCTTATGTTATTCTGCTATGCATCCTCAAGGGGAGGTGGTATCAGAGAAATCATTTACATAATCTATATGATGCCGTGTGAGATAAACACAGATTACTTCAGCAGAAGTCAGTGTTATGTTTGAATAATATATTGAATATATCCTTGTAGAATTCAGTCCCTGAAATTCATGTAAATTAATGTGAGTCCTTGAGAGAGGACTGAAAATAATTTCTGCGTAGATTTGTTACAAACATTTGTGGATTCATTGTTTGAAGGTGCTCTCTTGAGGAGTAAAGAGGATGGTGTAGAACAATCTAGATGTAGTTATCTGTTTAGATAAAACATGGAACTAAGACAAGGTATATTTAGAGTAAATATAAAATATAATAAGATCAGTGAAACAATCTTCCACTTGAAGTGACAATTACCCAGACGCAAATGACAATAGATCACTGATATGATGATTGCACACCATATTAGAGACACACTTGCATTTGTTGACTTTATGCAACAATGAAAAGCATTCAGCTACTTTTAAGAATCAAAGTCTTATTTGGCCCATGCCTGTCAGTCCTTAAAAAAACAGATTTTTAACTTCTCCCTTTGATCTTCATGGCTTTCTAGCACAAACTAAATCCTGTTACTTATTTCTAAGTTCTCCTGAAGTTCCTGATGATATGCTATTGCACAGTACCTGAGTTTAGAAACCTTTCCTTATCATATGATTCCTGAAAGACATTTCCTTTGTTGAGGTTTAAGAGCCATGTAAAACCAAGCAGTGGCTTTCAATCTTCTGCAAAGAAACTCCCCTCTTTTAAAGCTGGAAATGGATTTATTTCTTCTTTTGACGTATAAAGATCGAGTGTATTTTCAAAAACGTAGAGGCACAGCAGGCAAAGAATGTTGATGATACAGAAAAGTAAGTGTTGAAATGCATCATCTTCTTGAAGAGCATTGCTTAGTGCCAGAGCTGGTGTTCTGCCACATAATATTTCCTGTGCCTTTTGAAAAGCATTTGATGCTTAGAAACAGAATTCTTGTTTAAGAGCTCATCATCTCTTGCTGATCATTCTACATTGAGTCATTATCTGCTGACATATCATAATTATTTTCACAGCGGCCAGTTATGATGTATCAGGCAGAGCATTTTAAATTAGGAACAAGCAGCAGATAAGTGGGGAAAAAAAAATACTTATGATTTGGAAAATTGTCCCTTGTGATGCAAAGAATTTAAAATAAGAGGCAAAAGAAGAAAAGGTCAGGAAAACAAAAACACTTGATGCATCCTGTACTTTTCCAAATAGAATGTTTTTCAGGTCCATGTTTTTAGATAATTTTAATGTCCATTATAGGAAAGTAATCAAGCTATTTCACAAATGGAATTTATGAAATAAATATAGTAATTTATTTGACCAAGTGACTTTTAATTTTGATTAAATCAGCATTTTTCTGGGAGAAAATATTCACAAATAGGTAGTTAAATACGTGATGATTGGCCATATATTTCTACAAATTAAGAATAGTGAGCTATTTTGACTGAGAGTGTATAGTTATGTGTATTATGAAATATCAGATCACTGAAGTGAACAGATTTTTATATTTTTTAAATTTGTCCTTTTGTAGGAATGGAAGGGCAGAGAAGGAGAGAAGCGTAAGAAGACATTTTGTGTTTATTGAGTTTGACACTAGTAAGATAGGCCATGGGAGTGTCTTATGGCAGAAGCAGCCAAACTTCTTGATCCTTAAAGCAACCTCTCAGTACTCCAAGTGACCAAAACAGCTGATCTCTCTGATTGCTGCTTTGCCCCTATGCTGTGCGACAATTTGCACCACATCACCTCCTCGTTCTCTTCATCTGCACATTATCATCTCCCCAGTTAGGTGTTTGCCTGGCTCACTGCTGCGATCTCAGCTGCAGGGTGAGCCAAGCCTGCACTGCCTCCGTTTGCAGGGCACTGTGATGCTGCTCAGGAGCTGCCAGCTACTGCAGTAACAAGGCATTGTGTGTCTCGTTTGCTTTTCTGGTTTTAAGGACTCCTGCCCCTTGCTCACTTTATTTCTATGTGTGTGGTTGCTTCAAACTGGTTTATTTCTCCGGTCAACAGTACTAACCTCTTGAATTTCTAGAAAATATACCAAAATTTGGTGTATGTATTATTTTGTAATGCTTGTGTGTGGTAGTGCTTACAAATGCACTTTGGCTAACATGAGTTTATGTCCTAGTGTCAACAGTCCTTCTTCCTTCCCTACATTTCCTGAGGTTTTATTTTACAGTTAAAAAAGAAGAAAATTAGTATAATTTGTCTTTCTATTACATTGTTGACTGTTTTGATTCTTATACTTTTCCTGTTTCTACTGAATTATAGGATGAAGTTTGTCCCAAAGCAGATGGTGATCCTGTTCAGCGATGTGTTTGGGCAACTGCTGTTAATGTAAAAGACAAGTTCATATACGTGACTCAGCCCACACTTGACAGAGTTCTCATTGTTGATGCACAGTCTCAGAAAGTTGTACAGGTATTTATTTCTCATTTTTTAAGTTACTATTTAATTTAGACAAAAGAATTTAAGACTTTCCTATATATTTCAGAAACAGAAATACAGTTATCTTGAGAGTAAACACATTATTTGGAAAAAAGCTCACCTACTTTCAACTTTTAGCAGCAGTTTCTGGTTAGCAACTGTTTTTCTCAATAGACAATTGTGAAGAAGATAACATGAAAATAGCTCTAATAAATATTATTAAAGTAGTTGAGGAAATGAGCTCTTTAGGAAGTTTCTGACTTGAAGTACCTTTCACTCTAAAATGAGGATTGGCTAAAATAGTCTTATCACAAGAATGTGTCCATCAGTTTTGACAGAAAGGTCAGGTTTGGCTACAGAAGGTGGAGGACTGTTACTCTACACTTTTAGACAGAGAAATTACAAAAACAGTAAAAATAAACACCACCCTTAGCCAAGACTGGAGACTTTGAATTCAAACTTCTTCTCTACTCCTCTTTCTTGGTCTCTGGGATGCTGGAGATACTCTGCTAAAGTGAAAATAATTCATTGAGTAAAAGACAGAAATCAATGCTATGCTATAGCAATTAATACAGTCATAGAGTTTGAGCAAAACCAGGCGTGGTGTGGGGACCCTGACTGGAGGCCAGATACCCAGAAAGCCATTCTATCACTCTTCTCCCTAACTGGATGAGGAAAGAAAAGGTTTGTGAGTGGAGATAAGAGAAGGGAAAGATCACTCACCAATTATCGTCACAGGGAAAAGAGACTTGACTTTGATAATAAATTCAGCTCATTTCCCTACCAAAATCTAAGTAGGATAACAGATAGTATAACAAACCCTAAACACCTGTCCCCCAGCGCTCCCTCCTTCCTGGGCTTAGTTTTATTCCTGAATCTCTGCCTCCTCCTCCACCAGCAGAGAGGGAGGTGAGGAATGGGAGGTCAGTTTGTCACGTGTTATTTCTGCTGCTGCTTCTTCCTCAGAGAGAGAGTAGTATTTTTGCTGCTCCCTTGTGGGGCCATTCCCATGGGAGACAGTCCTCCAGGAACTTCTCCAGTGTGAGTCTTCCCATGGGCTTCAGTTCTTCACAAACTGCTCCAGTGTGGGTCTCTTTCTATGAGATACAGTCCTTCAGGGACAGATTGCTCCACATTGGGTCTGCTATGAGGTCACGAGTTCTGCTGGTAAACCTGTTCCAGTGTGGGTGCCTCTTCCCAATTTCATGGGCCTTGCCAGTATGGGCTTCCCATGGATTCAGAGCCTTCTTCAGGCATTCACCTTCTCCAGTGTGAATTCCTCCAGGGGCTGCAGGTGGATCTCTGCTCCAGCCCAGACCTCCATGGGCTGCAGGGGCACAGTTTCTTCACTGTGGTGTTCACTGTGGGCTGCAAGGGAATCTCTGCTGGCTCACCTCAAGCATCTCCTGCCTCTCCTTCTCCACTGACCTTGGGCATCTGCAGAGCTGTTCCTCTGACATGTTCTTGCTCCTCTCTCATCTGGTCGCAAGCACAGTTCTCCACAGTAACACTTTTGTGCGTCTCAGCTATGTCACCCCGGAGGTTCTACCCCACCACTGATTGACTGGCTGCTGGCCAGCAGCAGGTCTGTGTTGGCACCGGCTGGCACAGGCTCTGTGGGACAAGGGAGAAGCGTCTGGGGGCTTCTCACAGAAGCCACCCGTATATAGCTCCCCCCTGCTACCGAAAGCTTGTCACGCAAACCCGAGGCACCAAGGTACAAGGCAGTGCTTACAGTATCATCATCTTTATAGGAAACAGGTGTTCTTTAGCTAAATAAAACATGGTTGTTTGTTTGTTTTTTTTAATTACAAACCTAACTAAATTGTTAATAAAAAACCCCACTTAAACAGAGCTTTTCTTCATGCCTTTTGCTTTTTTCACTGCTAAATGAGTGAAAATCTTTAAAGTATAGATTATATATTAGGCCCCAGGGAGACAGTATTGTGTCCTTTCAATACTTAAAGGGGACTTACAAGGAAGTTGGAGGCAGATTTATTAATAGGGACGGTAGCAATAGGACAAAGGGTAATGGTTTTAAACTAAAAGATGCAGACTGGATATAATGAAGACGTTTTTCACAATAAGGTTTGCGAAACATTGTCAGAGGTGGCGCAGAGAGGTGGTGGAAGCCCCACCTCTGGAAACCTTCCAAGTCACTTTAGATGGGGCTCTGAGCAAACTGACCTAGTTGAAGATGTCTCTGCTCACTACAGAGATTTTGGACTAGATGACTTTAAAAGGTCCCTTGCAGCTCAAACTATTCCATGATGTAAGTATACACATGTATTGTGTATATGCATGTAAAATTTAAAAATAAATAACAAAATTGCATTTATAAAATCATAGTAGTTTCATAAAAATAATTTTAATTCTTTTGCATACTTGAAACATCTGCTTTGTGAATTCTGTGTCAGCACGGACATGGCTTCCTGAAAACTTGAACTATCCAAATGGTGGCAGGGACTTAAAAATGTTTTATTCAAGAAGTTAATAATAAAAAGGTGTCTATTTTTAACTTAAATTTACCTTTTCATATTAAAATAGAGATAAACCAAGTGGGTAATGAGGATTTTTCTGAAAACAATACTTTATTTAAAACTGGTTTGATATATTAGTTCAGGAAGGCAGACTAAAAATCCACAGTCTCAACACAGTCCACCAATTTGAGGGACTGGCATGTCTGGCAGTGTCCTCTATGACCTCTGACTGACATTCGGGTGCCAGGTTCCTTTTCTCCAAAGGAGGGATGAAATATCAATGTAAATGCATTTATTAGCATTTAGACTTCAGTGTCAAAAGCGCATGATTCCTCTTGAGCTCATTGAAAATAGGTTTAAATTTAGTTTTTATAAAACAGGTTCACTGGTAGGCTCTTCTAATTTGTCTTCAGTTGCGTTAGTTATTGTTTTAAATATGTATAAATATGTATCACTTTACCATTACAAAATGTGCAGAGATACTTACTGCAAAGATTTATGTTCGTTAAAAAGTAAAATTCAGTAAATTAACCACTAATTAAAATTCAGCCTTTCCCCAGAAATATGGAAAGCGATTGTGAAGTTTTTGAATGATATTAGATTGTTCTATCATTAAAATATTCAAGTTTCTGTAATGAGCTGAAAAGCAGACATCCGGAGTGCCTAGGTGCAGCTAAGAGCTTTGTGCACTAAGTCTTTGTTACTTAGAAAGTATTTTAAGCTAAAACCAGGATACTCCAGAAGCTTTCATGTTGTTCTGGGGGAAAAAAAAATCACTTTCAAAGGAATTTTAGTTTGAGGGATAGAATAGTATTGCTTTTCCACTAATTTAATAATATCCAGAGTATGAACTCAGGAAAGTATTGAATTAAATTTACTCCAGCTGTGGAAAATATTTGCAGGAATGGAAGTCTTGGTTTTGATGGTTCTAGGTATTTAAGTAATCGTAATAAATTATTTTTCCATTCCACAGTACTTAGCAAAAATTTTTGGTAAGACAATATAAACGAGGAATAATAGTTTAAACAGATAAATAAATTAAGCCAGATGTGTTACTGTCACTTTTGAATACCTAGGTAGAATTTCTCCTTGTTGTTACTGATCTGAACATTATTTCCTAGGATATGCTTAGCCAAATACATGGGAAAAGTACAAGGGGACTCACTCTGTGTGCAGCTTACCCATGACTTTATTCAAAATAGACTTCAAAACCAACCAAAATGAAAAAAAAAAAAGATAAAAATAACAGTAGTTGCAAACAAAATAAATAAATAATGAAAGCATAAAATCTATGCAATCTTTTTACATATAATATAAAACTGTGAAAACTAAAGCCACTGTTGGTTCACAGATGGGTTTTAGAATTGCAGTAAGGCTAATTTGGGATTTAGTGACAAGCCAAGAGATACTTTGTCTAGAATTTCATATAACATGCATGGCTTTGTCTTATCTTTTAAAAATAAGCATTTGTAGTCTAGCTTTGTTTTTGGCAAGCAGGAAAAATGTTCTAACCATTAAATATTGCTCTATTCATATGATATGCATTTACAAAAACACTTTCACAAACAGGAGGCACATGAGGGAATTCAGTTTTCCAGATCAGTCTGTTTTCATTACTTAGAGTACTACCTAGCATGGAGTAAAATAAAGATTTAATTCATATTTGGAAAATATAAACTCATCTGTTCATAAATGAGAGCATTTTTCTTGTGAGACTGCCTTTTTCCTAAAGATCATATTAATACAGAGGATATAATTTTCATATATGTACATGTGCATCTAACTATTTCTAGTCTACATCTTAAATAAGAAACAACCTTGCAAAAAAAAGCATGTAGGCTAGTGGGAACAAATGTGGAGATAATTTAATATTTTGAAAGCAAGAGCACTCTAATGAAACTTCCATCACTGTGCAAAAACCCTAAAGAAAATAAAAAATTTATTTCAAAGGACTTTAAGTCATACAGTGATGCTGTTTTCTAAACATAAAATAATGTATATTTGGTTTTACTTATTACAATGTTTTCTCTGAAGTACTACTATACATGTTATTCCTTTCTACTATGAAAGTTAGTGTAAAAGATGTGCATATATGTGACAACTAGATTTGAGGATGATTTATTTTTATGACAGGCATATTTATCAAAATAAGTACTTTAGAGGATTCTATAGCAGACTAAATTGAAATGTACTGGGAACATGGATGTTTTATCTTTAGAGATACATTTAGAGGGAGACTTTTTGACTTGTTCGGGTAATTCTCATTCTGAAGTCAATAGAAGCCTTTGCTTTCATTTTTGAATTCTTGAACGCAAGAATTGTGCAGTATTGCAGAGCAGCACACCACTAAGTGGGATAACTTAGAGGCTGAAGTAACCAGAGTCATCATCGTTCAGTCCTCAGCATGCTGCTGGCGGATCAGCCTGGTCAGCTAGAAACAGCTGTGAAAGTCTGCTTCTGAGATGCTCAACTCCTTTTTGCTGCTGGCTTCCCTCTGGGGAGCTGTACTGACTGCACCTGACCCTGAAGACAATTCCTTCTGCTCCTCCTGGCTGTGCCATGACCCCAGCTCTGAACGCAGCTGGCAGTCCTCTGGCAGAACATGTATGGGTCAGACCTTTGTCTGGGGAAGCCAAAAGGAAATTTGACATGCCTTGACAAATTAGCTATACAACAGTTCAAGTATTATTTTAAACAACTCGTTTTCCAGTAGGTAGCAGAAAGAAGTTATACACAAATGACCTTTTTCAAGGGGTAACTTGTGATTTTAAATGAGCCGGTGAGCAACCTGGCTTCATTTTCCATTTTCAAAAGGAAAAACAAATTCTGCTTACATGAAGTGGTCGCTTGCAACATCTCAGGAGTACAGTTAAGTATCATCAGCAGTCTCAGCCAGCCATTAGTGCATTATCTTGAGGATCTACATCATTAGTTTAAATTAGGTTCACTTAATTAGCCAGCTGGTACTCTCCTTGACACACTGATAAACAAGCTGTGCTTTACAGTTCCATAATGGTGAGACTAAAAAACATTTTCCACCTATTTTTTTCTTCTTTAATGATGAAAATAAAAATCTCCCCACTTGTTTAGCCTGTGCATAACATCTCTTAATCAAATACATTGTCCTGCCATTTCACACCTCTGAATCCTTCAATTTTTGTAACAAAGGAAGTTTAGAGCTCAGCTGTCTGAAAGGTTCATGGTCTCAAGAGACAGTGCTTAAAGTTGTAGGGAAAACACTTTGGTTCTGAACACAGGTCTGTGAAAAGTAGCAACTCTAATTGAAAAACATATGAAAACAATCCTTCCTACTTCAACAAAATATACACATTTCAACAGATAGGAAGCTTTGGGTGCAGCAACATCATGTTGATTTTCTGCAGTAGCATCTTCCAGTAATTCCATTATGTGGCTTGAGAATACTTTAATGGTTTTTAACCATTTTTCAGTAATTTGTGTAGTTTTTCAATACATGTAAAGTGAGAGTGATGGCAGGGAAGGAAGATAAGTAGTTTTGTACTTGATTTAAAACGTTTGTTTTCAACTTCTTAAATGCTTCAGTGTAATGTAGTTTTGATACCAAGTGTTAGAGTACATAATGAATAAAACCACATTTCCAGCAATTCAGTAACTCTGAATTAATCAGAGGGCTATTTTAACAATTGACAGCATAATTCCTAAATACAGTCTGAAAATATCTCAAAATCCATATCTACTCATCATTTTCATTGAAGCATATGTATTATGTTTCCTTTGAAATTGTAAAGGAAACAAAGGATTTCTTTTTTTATTCTATTTCAGGCAGTGAGTACAGATCCTGTTCCAGTGAAACTACACTATGATAAATCACATGATCAAGTCTGGGTGCTGAGCTGGGGAAACATGGAAAAGAATTCACCAACTTTGCAGGTGAGGTGATCACCAAAGATTATATGTAAGGAAATACAGATAAGTTGAGCCTTAGTGTAATTGCAATGTGTTGCATATTTTCCTTTAAGTGTCATTACCACCCCAGCAGGGGAAGAGATATTATTGTAGGTAGCCAGAAAAAAGTCAGACAACTGACCTCACCAAAAAAGTTAGTGATTATTTTCAACACCCTTAGTCAGAACTGACAATGGCAAATTGTTAGATGGATAAGGAATGCAGCTGAAAACAGAAGCATGTTCTGTACTGCCAGTCTTTTGAGAGAAAACTGTTGCTGTTCATATTTTTGTCCTTAATTAGAGGATAACCCAAACTTTAGATGTACTTCTGTCTCATTAAGGTCATATTGACATTCTGGAGGTGTCAAGCTCTGTCTTTAATGGGTTTTTTTCAGATGAAAGATATTAAAAATCTTGATTTTTCCCATATCTTGGAGCAATTACAAACCTAGGGACAGTCACTAAAAAAAATCTCAAGAAGCTGTACTTACCTCACTACATTTTATTAATTTCTATTCCTTATATATAGTAATCCCCTGAGACTATGATTATCAGCCTTATATAATAATTGAAAAATTAATTTTTCTTTTAATTCATTTTCCTTTTCTTCAGAAATTAATGAAATCCTTATGTATTTAATATATACTTATTTATAAGGAAAAGAAGAAGAGAAATTTGAAAAGCAAAATTATTAACATTTGAAATCACCTTTTCAGCACGTACAGACTCTTAGTAACTTCGAACATGCAAGGTAATTCATGGAGGTTTAGTTGCCACTCCTCCCCTGAACTGATAATTCAGTCAGTCTTACCATATTTTAAAGTGACTGATCATCCTCACCCTCATTTTTAATTACATTATAGATAATAGATTTTCTTCTTTTCTAAAAAAAGAGTACGTTCTTAAATGCATATATGTGGGAAACATAGTGGCTGTTATACAGAATTGTGTTTTATTCATCCATAAACATTTGCTTCAGAGAAGGGCCAAGATTTTGGGATTTGAATAAAATTGGTTCATAACAATTTAAGGAATATGTAAGCTCAGTTCAGCTTACTCATCTGAAATATGTCTGTGCTATGTTGCATTCTCTCATGATTGACAGGAATTGGGAGTATGCATATGTTCCAGTGGATTTGTTGATTGCATCTTTTCACTCTGCCTGAAGTGCTTGAAAAATTTAATCTCACTCTAAGATCTAGTGTAAAAAAAAGATAAACAAAAAACTTAGTTTAAACTAAGAACTTCTAAGAGGTTTACTAATGTAAATGAATAAATATGGTTTCAGGGTTAATAATAAAAAGATGGAGGGGAAAATTAAGTATGAAGACTAAGTGGTCAGGTATGTAATAGTTCTCTGAAATCTGTAATGATGATCATCTTTATTCACTGTTATTTGCATTCCTTTTCTTGGTTACTTGGACAAGACAATGAAGAGAATAGAGATGCAATGCTGTATTCATTCATTTGGATAGAAATTTGATTTTTGAAGGGTACTTCTGTAGTTCATGATGATGTTACTTTATGCAGGTGATAACGCAAGCTAGTGGGAGTGTTTCTCATCACACAATCCATACTCAGCCAGTGGGAAAGCAGTTTGACAGAGTGGATGACTTTTTCATTCCAGCTACAACCCTTATCATTACCCACGTGCGGTAAGTTTATCTGCATGTCGTGAATGTGGGATTGTGTCTTTGTGGTCGTCCTAAGCACAGGTTCTGGCTGTGACAGAACTGAAACCTTTGATCAGGTGGATTTTAAAGAACATATGGAACAGAGAAAGAGAGGCTGCGGAAAACAGGACAACACTTAACACAGGCAGAGCTCTCCCCAAGACCTCTTAGAAGAAAATCTATTTTTCTTCCTCAAAATACACTAGTAAAATGTGATATATAATTATCTTTTCATATTTTATTTTCTGTAACATTTCTACCTCTTGGTATTGAATAATTCTGCAGTCTAGGAGTTTTTCATCCAAGTATTGCATTAATGTGTATTAGTAGTTTGTATGTTTAGAACTTCTAAGTTTGCAAGCTGACACAGATCCATTTCATCTCAAAACAGCTCTGCCAACAATTATGCATTGTTTATTCTCATATTCCAAGTTCAAGTTTCTATAGGAAACCTTAATTAAATAATCTTAACTGTCATTATTCTGTTCTAGCAAAATTCTCAAATTACAGGTGTAAATAGGCATCTCCATTAAAAAGGATGCAATTTCTGATTGCTGTGAGTGGTAGTCTTTTAAATGTGAAAACATGCAATTTAGGATGATTTTACAATTGATTTTAGAATTTGCTCTGTATGTGGCTGGGAAGAATCGAGGCTTCTGTATCAAAGAACATTTGTCTTCTTCTAAAGACATTGTTGATTAAAAATATTTTTTTTATTTCCTACAAAAGTCTTAATTGTTTTTTATATTCACATAGTGGATAAAATTTCCAAGATTACCAAAATGCCAAAAGAAAAATTCCTGGTCTGGCAAAAAGCCGGCAGTAGTTTGCCCACTGCTAAACCCATGGTTTTGCGGGGTTTAATGAACAAAATCAATTTGATATTACCAAATAATGAGCTTAAGGGAAATGATATTAATTCTGAGTGCCTTTTCTAAAAAGGAATGAAAAAATCCCACTATGTAGACAAATAAGGTGCTTTTTTTTCAATGTATTCTTTGAGACCTGGTGATATTAATCAGTTTTTGAAGAATTTGCCTTCCATAAAATGTCTGGCCTGCAAGTGCCTTGCTTTTTTTGTTTAAATAGGAATGAAGTATGTGAATAATGTTACAGAAAGGATTTAAAATTAACTGTATTCATCAAATTAGTAGTAACATAGAAAAACCCAGTCTATTAAATTTAATATCATCAGTCAACAAAAAAACCCACTCAATCACAGCATGTGTTTCTAAAGACTGTTAGGCAACAAACATAAAGCTTGAGTTTATTATTCTTGGGAGGGTATACCAAGCAGGGGAGCAATTTATGAGTGTGAATTGCAAAAAACAGCTAAAAGGAAAATAACCCCACTGGCTAAGTTGGCTGGCATAGTTAATTGCCCAAGGGCCCTCTTTACTCTTTGTCAGAAATCAGCTCCCTTCGACCATACAACACCAGCCCCTCTCAGAAAAATGAAAGCTTTCTGTGGCTAAGGGCATTTGTCACCTGTAAACTAAAATTTTGAATGATGGAGCAGAAGACAGTATGCATGGCTTACCAAATTAGCACCCAGAACTAAACACACTGTCCAAAGAAAGAAAATTCTAAGCAAAAAAGGCATATCACTTAAAAGAATTGATTAAGTTTCATAACAGCTAGCACAAACCATCTAAAACCATCTGCAGTATATTACTATATTACAGCATATTCTGTCCAATAGGTTGCCTTGTTGGCACATAGGAGCAAAAGTAAAGGCAAATAATTTAAAGCTATAGTGAGTTATTATTTTTTTTACCTTTTAATAATAGCTAAAGTGGTAACTGCTAGTAGTATGTATATAAGTATTTGAAACTTATTGCAAATTAATTTTATTTAAGAAGTGGTGGAACTATAGTTTTGATTTACCTAGGTGAGTTATTTTTATATATGAAAACCTAAATGGGCTGCCCATTATTTAAAAAGAAAATTCCACACATTTTAATGCTCTTTTAAGCAGCAGAAAATTTAGGACACACTTCTTCCAGATCAGACATTTGAAGGGATACTATAAATTTTGGTCTCAGATAAGCAATAATTCATTTCAAGGAAAAATTTTTTTCCCCATATTTTTTCTGCCACTAACTGAGTTAATATTTGCTTGTACTTATTACACATCAGGACTCAGGGCAAATAACCTTTTGGTTTGATAACCAGGAGGCATAACATTCATGCTCTGAACAACTGTGATGAACCATCAAAGTATCAACTAACCAAGCTAAGTAGGCATAAACCAAAAGAAGTAGAGGAAGAATAGACAAATTTATTGCCTTGAATGTTCTTTTATAGTTGGTAGCTAGATAATGTGTGTACAGAACAGGACAAGCAAAGAAAGTTTATCATTCTAGGGAGAAAAATGTGGTAGGTTTGGTAGCACCAGTTAGTTTTGGGACATTAGGAAGGTGTCTCCCTCTCTTTTATGTTCCAATAATACTATTTCCTTCCACTCCAACACCATTAGGAATCAAACAATGTTCTCTCTGTAATCCTTATGTATCTGATTTATAAAATATATAGGGGTGTGTGTCTGTATGTACATATTCACAAAGAAAAGAAAATATCTCTTTGTTTTAATGAAATATACTAATTATCGCCCTAATAATGTCTAGAGCAGCCCCACTGATGTTTCCCAATATCAAGTCCATGGTTGTACTGATATTCTCAGCTGCAGATAGACCTGGCTGGCATCCCATTACAGAAGTGACTTAATTCTAAATTTTCCAGTCTGTTTTTTTTTTGACAGTACTAGTTCACCTGCTGACTCTAAGGGAGGAATTGCATCAGGCTTTTGAGCATTCCTTTGTGGTGGAAACAAATTTCCTTCTTTTCTCACTAAGCAAGCTCAGAGTTTAGAGAAAGTCAGTTTCATGGGTTTCTTGTGCCAGCTAGTTGTAGCGTAATACACAACAGATCTTGATCTTAATCTTAGAAAAACAGGCCGTGACGCAAAACAGTAGTAATTATTCTTAGAAAGAACACTGAAAGAAGTTTGCTCAGTCTTGCTTTCATCTTGCCTATCTTGAAAAACAGCCCATCCTGCTATTATAATTGAGTGTGTACTCACTGTCAATATACTTTGAATTATACCGAGAATAATTGAATGAATGAATGAATGAAGGAATGAATGAATGAATGAATGAATGAATGTAAATCACTGTTTTTCATGCACAATCTCATGCCCATATTTTTAGTATACACAGCTTGACAAAAGTCTCCCCCTCCCCTCAGTTTTGTTTAAAAATTACCAAACACCTATAAATGGGCTACAAAAGCAGGTAGGATGAGCTCTGTCATGCTGTAATAAATAGTACAAATCCCAGAGTGTTTTTCTTCAGCTCTTTCTGAAGATTTTTCCTCCTGTAGATGCACCTTATAAGAATTGGATTATGTTTTCAATATTTTTCCATATACATTTACTAAGAAGAAAATTTTATTCAGTGAGCTATTTCTGTTCCAAACCAATTCAGGACAACCAATGGTCTTGTCCTTAATTGTCTGCTAATACCGCTCCTTATCATAAAAATAGACTTTTGCAATTAGTATGTGGGATGGTGGCAGAAAGATGACTTGTACAATACTCATGAAAATATATTCTTGGAAGCATAAAGAGCAAAAGGGCTGATTATTTGAGCTCCAGTGTTCATAAATCCAAGTGAACAAAAGATAATTGGAATAAATTAAGGTCTTTCACTACACTCTGTAAAGTGTTTCAAAAGCAGTATTAAATGAACTCACTGTAATGGAGTAACTCTAAGTTTTTAGATGTTTTAATCTTTTGAGCAATGTTTTAGATGTCATACAGTTACCTGACCTAACAAGTAGAAGAATGAACAATCAACTTACTGGTGAGATGGCTCAGGATTTGAATAGAGTTAACATATTCTGTTTGAGTTTTGTTCTCTCTTTTATGCCTCTTTGTGTACGGTAATGGGGAAGCAGGCTTTCTAAAATTACACTTATTCATTTGCACGAAACAATCCAAAAACTACGCTTTTCTTTAAGAGCTAATTGGAAGAGCACATTCCAATGTGCCAATGCATTCCTGTGAACCTTCTTAAATGAAACCCATGTGGAGCAGTGAGTCAGTATATTCACATTTCATTCCAGAGTTTAAGCCCCTACAGAGGTGTGAAGTAGCTGACAGGGTATTGAGAACATTTTCGGTGTTTCTGTGCAAATAATCAAACAGAAGATATTATTTTTGTTGCAAAAATCCTACATAATTAGAAAAAGCTTTCGATTCAGTAGTTTCTGAGTGAAACAATGGAAGTGGTAAATGCTAAGTCAGCTGTAGATGAAACATTAACAAAAGAAATAGAATTAATTTAGGGGTTGAGTTTTTCACATAGACAGTATGATTTAGAGCGAAGATAAGAGACAATTTAATATTTTACAAATTCAGTTAACAATGCCCATTAAGGGAGCAGAAATTTTGTGACAGCTCTGAGTCATCCAGCTATAAGCCTATAATGATAGAGGGAAAATAGGGAAACAGCTTGAAAGCTTGAGGAGTCTGAGACAGCTCAGTAGTATCAGGGCAAGAAAAAGAAGATCTAGAAAGCATTCTGCAATTTCTAATAAGGACTGTGGGATCTGTCAGTGAATCCTGCATGGTGGCACAGCACACAAGGGAGGCATAAGGGTTCACTCTGCAGCCTCCTGCTCTGTGTCTTAGTGACAGGCTCGTGCTAAACGAAAACCTTGTGGTCATTTCTTCCCATCTCCTCATATTTGCCCCCCAAAAGAAGGACCCTTCTGATCCATAAATATGTTGCGTTTCGAAAACAGGATTTCTTGGGAAAGATAGAGAGGAGACAGCAAGAAATCTTTTTCTGCATCTTTTTTTGGTTCTAAATAGGGGCTTTTAGAGCATCTTTGTTCCAGAGGGAATCTAAAGAATGAAAAATTGAAATATTCAGCTCAGGCAGTTTTATAGCATTGAAACTTTGTCCCACTACCATCACTGGCAACAGCAACAGCTATTAAAATAAGTGGCTTTTTAGAAATGTGAAGTCCTCTTTAGTGCGTCAAACCTATATTGTCTACTTCAGTTCTTCTTTGTTCATGTTCCCACCCAAAAATTTCATAAATGTAGTCAATACATATCTCTAAACTAAGAAACTCTCATTCCAAGATATACCAAGTGCCCAAATTTACACTTGCATCTTCTTTCAGCTCCGCTCCTATACTCTGACTGACAAGGACCAGTGTTTGCAGGCTTTAAGCTGTGCTAGGCAGTACGGATTCCCAACTCTGTGTGTGGGAAAGCACCTACAGAAATCATGGAAATGAAGATAATTGCCATTATTTCACAAATCCAGTTGAGAGTGGAGGTCACTGAAATGATATTCCGAGTTGTACATAATGTTTTAGAAGCCAAGGCATTTTGGAATTCAGGAAGAAAATATTTTAAAAGAATTTTAAAGTTTATTTTCATCTCGGTGCTATGAAATTTAATAAACAATTAATTGCACATTTGAGTGTAGCCAATATAAAACTATTTTATAATTCTTATTCAGTGTGACTGCTTCTAACCTTGCAGAATCAATGTATGCACACATAGACGCACACACATATGTAAGGAATAAGTCTGGAAAACTATATTGTTTGTGGAATCAGTTATTATGAGTGCCTTTTCCCACATCAGCTGACAATTCGATACTGCTTGACCAATTTATTTAACTTATAGTCCAAATCTTTTCCTCTTAGGTACCTTGAGTAAAACTTCACTAAGTTCTTGAACAACAAATTCCAGTTGACAGCAGAAAAAAAGATTATTATATAAAGAAAACCATTTCCACTTCAGCGTGACTATTTAGAAATGAGAATTCCCTTCAAATGCTACCTGCAATATGAGATTGCTGCCAGCCTTTGTAGCACTATTAAAAAAACAGCAACAGTCAAAAAAAAAAAAAGAATCCTTCTACTTGACCCTTCCCCATTAGCTCAGAACGTGACTGGAACCTGACTTAAGTAACTCTAGTCAGCTGTAATACAGCAAAAGATAATGTTGCTAAATTGTAATTCTTTTTTCACACTGTAAGGTTTCTTCTCTTTTGCATGTGCAGAAGTCATTGCAGGAACATTTACCTTTGGAAAAATGTCATCTTCCATTTGAAGTGGACAATCCACTGCTAAAAATAAATATTGTACCTGTATCCTAGAACCTACCTGCTTTTAAAACTCAGCATCTACCAGTACCAGTATGTACATGTGCACATACATGACACAATGTAATGTTTAAAAACATAATCAACTATAAGAAGAAACTAATCCCTGCACTTACGGCACATAATTTGTTTCACCCAGTGGATTAAGTTATCTTACTGCTGCCTTAATTACTCATTGGTTTTCAAAAAATGCCCCAAATTATAAAGACTCATTTATTATCTTGGTGGCAATATTAAAATGATGCAATTAACTTTTTTTTTTCTTTTTTTTTTTTTTGTATGTTTGTTAAGAAACAACCAGAACACATTTATTTCTAAAATTTTTGCTGGGTCTAGCTTGGATGGAGCTAGTTTTCTCACTAGCAGGAAGAATAGTGCTGTAGTCTAGATCTGTGAAAATGACCTAGTAAAAATGTGATTGGAAATTTTCATTTGTTCAGTTCTATTTCTTAAAATTTAGAATAGATTTTTGCTACTTGTGTTTAAGCTGTCCTATTTGGTATGTTAAAAACCCATTTTAAATGGGTTTAAATCATATGAATCAAAGACTTTAAGGAAACTTCCAAATCTACACAAAGAGACTATTTTTGTGCTCCTTCCGTGGGTCCTCAGCTGTCAGCATGTAACATCTTACGGTGAATAAAACATCCAACTTCCATCTTGACAGGGGTACTCGATCCAACTCCTGTAAAATCTACAAATTAGAACACAGAAATTTGCCATGATGTGCCTGATCTTTTTTCCCCATGATAATCTTACATTTCTAAATCAAACATCATCTCTGATGCTATTATGTGCAAAAAATAATATTTTATCATGTGTTTTTAAAACTAAAATTATGGGCTTTTTTTGTTGGTGGTGTTTTGTTTTGTTTTTTCTTGATTCTGTCTAATATTTTCTTGATTTGTCTCCCTAGTAAAAACTGAAAGGAGAGAAAGCAATTGTGGTAAAGTTCAGTATTTGTTATTAAGAATGTTCACATATCCCCAGCTATAACAGTATGTGGAATTCATGTTTAAAATGAAGAAAAAGATCTATTGAGCCTGTTTGAATGTATGTAATTTATGACCTTTGTAGTCCTTATCTCTACCTCATTATTCCTTCTATACTAGTGCTGACTATTTCTTTTGACATATATCAATTTGACTGTTCAGTCCATATGGCATCTACCCACCTTGATGTTACCACATTTTCTGAACTGCCATATTTTCTTAATCCTATTCTACCTTGTACTGACATTTGGGAGCATCTTTAGAATGTCTTTTGTTCACTGTGTCTGTATAGCTAGCCATTTCTTTGACTTTTATTGCTTTAAAAATGATTGGGTTTTTTTTATTAAATTTCTAGCTCTCCTTCCCTAGAAAGTGTGAGACTGAAAAATGCATTTGCTGCCAACACTAAAAACAGATTTTTTGCTGTGTGGGTTCCTTTATGATATAACACAAATAGTTTCATTTATTCCTGGATACTAAAAATGTAGGAATTAAGTTGCTTCCCTTTGTCCTAAAATTTCTTGGATTATTTCTTGTCTGCATTGGACAAGAATTGCAATAATTTAAAAGTGTATTGTAACACACATCTTGCAAGTGCTCCCCAAGGGAGACTTCAAACAATTCATAGACACCTGCATCACTGGTGCCCTAAAAATTCAGCATTTATTCCTAAGCTGTGAAAATGTGCACTAAAAGTCAGAAGTCCTGGGCTTTGTGCCACAAGTTAAAAGAAATAATCTCTTTCTAAGAGAAATGCTTGCAAGCACTTATTTGATGTATCCAGCTTGGTTAGAGAAGGCAACTTGCATAGTCTTTCCCCAAATAAATGCTTAAAAGATTGTATGACTTTTGTTTTTTCCACTCAACTGAAAACTATCCCAATAAGAGTGAGGATTTTGTTGATGACACTTACAATGTCATTTACTTCAGCTCAGCAGCATTAAATTTGTGGTGTTCATTTTTTAATCTAGAGCCAATTTTATTAAATATGATGTAGGATAAACTCAGAAGCTGAAAGCTTACTAATGCATAAAACTATCTATTTTATAATATTATCTTCTATCTCTGTTACATATTTTCTAGTAATGGATTTTTTTCCTATTCAATCTCAGAGCACAGAGCTTAATTTGAGATCTCTTTATTCTAAGAATATAACACTTGTCAGGATTCCTTCAAGCCCTTGCTGAAATATTTCTTCCCTTCTGTCTTGCATTGCTGTCTTGAAGTCCTTGATATCCTTATTTTTCAAAATAATGGTCAGTATGTGCTGAGAGAGTAAAAGAAAGAGAAAAAAAAAATCATTTTAGTATGTTTGACCATCATTGACTGTGGAGTCTTTGACATCCAATTTAATCCTCTCTACACTGAGCTCCCTCACAGAGAATGGAAATAGAGAAACCATATTCACTTCTATGAAGTATATAAAAAGCAATATCAAAAAAAGAATAAAATCTTCAGAAGAAATCTGGGAATATTAATCTCTGAAATCTTGGAATACTTACTATAAAGATCACTTTGATTCAGGTCTCTCAGGTGATACTGAGCACTTGTTATCCACTTGTTATCCTGGGACAGCAGGTATCTTTTGGTGTTTTTTCTTTTGTCCTTGACACTTGCAATGTCCTTTTCTATTACATTTCAATACACTTTAGGGTCTAATCAGGAATTTTTTCATTACTAAGATTGTCTGCTCCCATAGATCTAAAAATGTTTGTTTCATACTACTTAAAATTGAATTATGACACCTTACAATTGAATAGTACATTCCTTTCTGAATTAATTTATGAAGACCTATATTAATTTTTATCAGTATTATCAAGCAAACTTATGATTTCTGATGGATTAGATCTCTGTTGGCATCTATTTTTTTAATACAAAGGTATTTATAAATCCACATAAAATAATAATATTAATATTGATTTTAATGAAAGCAAGTTATATCTGTCTATACATTACTTTTCCTCTTTCATCCCACACATGCTAAATTTCAAAGGTTACCTGTTATTGCATATATATTTTTTTCTTCTAATTGGAAAAGTACAGATGAGATGTTTAATATGCAAATCTATAAAAACACAGAAAACTGAAGTTTCCAAAACCCAAGCAGGAGTATAATAAAAGAGTCAATATTTTTAGAAAATTAGACCTGCCATCAAATTCTGCTCTTCATATAACAGAAATTATAGTGATGATCTTGTTTTACTCTAAAATTACTCATTTTCCATAAGAGTGGCCCCATAGCCTTCTGTTCTGTGGGTTTTAATATTTTTTTCCCATTCCGAAGGACTGCTAGTTTGTTGTTTCCCAGGTACATTATCACAGCCACACAATACTACTGAAAATGTTATTTCTCTTTTTTATGAAGCACTTCTAAATATTTCAATTACAATAATAGGAAGAACTAAACACATAAAGTGGTGAAGAAGGCAGAAACATTTTACATATGTGTGTGAATGTATGTGTTCATGCACATAAACACTTAAAAAATAGATAATTATTAAAATTTTCAAGAGGATGGAAATATTTTCTTAGATAGGAAGATGCTTTGTGCTTAATGCTGTTACATGCAAATATCAAAAAAGGAGAAAAAAGTACCTTTTCTGATACAAGAGAAAAATAAGAAGCAAGTGTTGTTCATGTTGCAAAGAGCATCAGGAACAAAATTAGTAAAGCAAACTTAGAAGGTCCAAACCTGTTATAGCACCTAAAAGAAAGGCACCATTTGTGCTGATGAGCAGTTACTACTGGGAAAAAATCTACTTAGCCTTTTGTTATCATCAAACAACCATTTCTGAACTGCAGAAATTAAAGAAAGATCTTTTCTGAGCAACCTGCCAGCAACAATAATGTTGTAAGTTCTCAAAAGAAAGCTCTTATGCTCTTGCACTGCTGAGTTTTTGGAACTAGAAACGCTTCCACAATTAAAAATATTTTTTATCTAGAGGTAAACATTTTATTTTCTGCATTATACTACAGTAGGTGAAATAGAATGCGACAATGATAATTGTATATTTCAAAATCTCTTTTACTAAGAAAACTTAATTGTGTGATTATTTGAATGGTATGAATGCAAGGCACCTGAAGGATAATATACCAGTACAAGCAGTCTTATTCACAATCATCTGTGTACAGATATAAACTGAGGAGTAATTTTAACATAGTAAAGAATTTTTGCAGTGTTGTGTGTTAAGTTCTTAGAAGAGTCTTAGTTGTGCTGCTGGCAAGAACTCCAAGCACCAGCAAAGGCAACTGAGCTATACAGCTAGGAAAAAATTCTTACACCAATTTTCATAATTCCTTTATTATTAATATTTCCTTCTCCAGAGCTACTGTGGATAACTTCATTTCAAGAGAAAAAATGTTTGGTATATAACACATTCCTATTTCAGTATTTTTTTAAAATGGCAGTAGTTTGCCATGTTGGCAGATTAGAAGCTTTTTATAAGACCAGCCTAGACCTTGAACTTCTAACACACTGGTTTTGTGTAGTTAATGGCATTTTCTTTTGAGACACAGAAAACTTTTGGTCAGCAGATTGGATCAAACTTTCTAATAATAGAACTTTATCTTCCTGCATTGTTTTTTACATAAATCTTGGAAAAAAAATAAATAAATAAAATTTTAAAAAAGTGTCTAAGGCATAAAATATCGGGAGGCTTTAAAAAAAAAATTTATTCACTCAGGATAAAGAAGTTAGTAGTTTGGGTTATTTTTCTTGAACAAAATTATTTGGGTTATAAAATTCCTCTTTCATATAAAAATACTGCTCTTTAATTCTTGTACAGATAATTTTTATTGTAGCTCATTTAATTCTCCACTGTCATATTTTCTTTCTATTTTGAAAACATAATTTTTCCTAAAGTAATTGATTTCAGATTTTAAAAAGAAGTCTATAGCTTTCAGAAGGGTAATCTCTTGGGGTAGGCCAAAACCAGAGAGGATAGAGGACATCAGTTTTTATATTGTCCTTCTCCTCCTCCTCCTCCTCTTCATCATCATCTTCTATTCTGTTGATCTTCCTGCAGAATACATTTATTAAAGTTTTATGTTAATATATTTTTTAAAAGAAATGAAAAACTAAATTTATCCTCATTTCTAAGAAAAAAAAACTCCAAATATTTTCTCTATTTCCTCTTTTTAAACAATGCTTAGCTATTTCCTCTTTTATACTGACTGCAGTTGGCGTGGTAAGCAATATATATGGCTTGCCTAAAAGAAGAAAATAGCATAGAGGAATTCAGGTTGCTAATTTGCCACCAGTTGGCAGCTCCACACTTGAATCTTGCTTGGCTATGTGTGCATAGAAGAGGCAAAGTAAGTTGCTCTACCTGAGGGCAGAGGGAAAAAAATGACAACTTGCAAATTTAAAGAAGCAGTGTCAGAATTCACACGACTTTGGGACTTTTCTAGTACAGAACTTCTTTAAATCCTGCATTGAGTTTCTTCTTCAAACTTTGTTTTTTTCTTGTCACCTTTGCTTTAGTGTGTTTTGCACAATAGCCCAGTATACATTTCACAGTATTATAAAGATAATAAATAGTGGTAAGCCAGTTTGGACCTAACTCTGCTATAGTTAATTCAAGTAATTGTGCCTCAGTAGGCTTTAATTTCTTCCTGTGTTACTCATGCTTTGGAATGGGAAAAGTTGTATAGCATAGACTGTGTACCACTCCCTTTCACAGCTTTTATAGTTCCTGTCCACAGAAAAACTTTTAAAATCATTCTTTATAAACCAGGAAATTTCCTAAACTTTTAAAATCAGAACATATAGCATGGTTGCTAGCCACATTCCATTATATTTAGTGTTGTTGAAAAATATTAGTTACCTTTTGTAAATTCATTGTCTGAAGTGGATTCCATCTCAATATTCTGCAGTAACCATGGTGTTAGTTCTGTCAGAATACACCAAGTATTTAATAGTGTCATGAAAACATACTCCATTAAGATATTGTGATAAAAAAATGTTGCCTTTGGAAAATTCATACATAAGATTTTCATGCAGTTCATAGATCTCCACAAAACCCTAAGACAAAAATGAAAGGCAGACTTTGAAGAATTTCTCTACCTGTTCGATGACTCTCTAGCCTTGAAAAAATCCTGAACTTAATTGTTATGGCTGGCAAATTATACTTTTTGTGGAAAGAAAAGTGATGGTTTCCTGTTAAAGCTTTGAGAGCGGTGAAAATCATCTTCAGAGATTCCTGAAAATTCTGGGAGAGACATCTCTGTTTTTAGGGCTGTTTTGCATGGAGACTTATATAACATTCTGCACTCTATGCAGACACTTTCAGCAGTGCTAGATATTCCTCTTATCAGTAGTATTAATTTCTGACCACAAAGGGCAGCTTTACAGCCCCTACTGCTGTATGATACCTGAACTTATAACAAGGCTTGGAGAAACAATCACATTTCAAATGTAATTGTACCTCTTACTCACATTGTGATATAATGTCAGTCATTTAAGCTTCAACTGTCCAAATCTGTGCAACATATTATAAGGCTATATTTGGATATTATGTTTTCATGCTGAGAGGATGCTTGTGGTGAGTGTGAGTTTCAGATGGTAGGCACCTAGAATTAGATGTGAAAATACAGTGTATCTGTGGGTGTAAGCCGTCTGTGTTCTGCAATGATTACTGGAGATTTAGTCTATACACACAGTGGAGTGTATAAACAGTTTTCCTCCCCTCCTACAGGCCTCTGGTAGTGGTTATTTTAAAAACTTCATTAGACTCTGTTGACTGTAGGGTCTTGATTTCCGCTGGCAAAAATAGCAGCTTAGATTTTCAGCTCATATTTAGACATACATAGTGGTGCATAGAAATACAGGTGTCCACAGAAGAGGAATACTAGCCGTAGAGAATGATTTTTGCACTAAGGAGTTGTGGTGATGCTGTACATTTGTAATAGCAGTTCTTGAACCTCCTTATTGACCACCAACACAATCAAAGAGGCGGGAAGCAGCTGTGCTTGATTAGGACTGCAGAAATAGTTTTTTTTTCTTGTGTATTTCAAAGCAATAAGGGTATAAATGTAATCAAATGGATATGTTTATGTACTCTGGAGAGATACAGTTAAAAGATCATTTTTTAATTTTTTTATTTTCTAGTTCATATATCAATTTTAATAAACTGATGAAAAGAACAGATTATAAAAAATATAGTACTTAAAATTAAACTGCTCATTGTGGCAGTGCACTCATTTTGCATGTATGTTTAATCTAAACTGCACTTTTTTTCCATTTCAAAGTGTATCACTTGAAATCCTTATCATAACCACCCAGAACTCAACTCTGAGTGGCTTGAGATCTAGCACTGCCATCCCGAATGATATATGATACTGATATATAGGCATTCAACTCTCTAGTTCATCAGCTGAATATGAGAACATTTATGTTTAATTCTAAGAAGAGAGAGAGCATGCTTATCCCTTGAGGAGAGGACAAGGAAAAGTCATCACTTTCAAGGATACTACCACTTTATGTCAGACAGCAGGAGTGGGGTCTTTATAGGCAGATTCCCTTGGAAGATACAGGATTGTGCAGAGAGGAGCAGTGAAAGTATTTGGAACCTTAGGACTGAGGCCCAGAATATGTGAGGCAAAAAATATTTCTACTTTTCCACTTATCTTAAAAGAAAAAACAGTGAAAGGAGGGATGCCCTAGTGATTTTCTTCCTGTACTTCAACTGCAAGCCGATATGATACCTGTTCTATATGCCCATGTGCATGTATGCATATTTGTGTTTTGTAACTTGCTCTTTTTATGTCAAATAGTACATACTTCCATTAAAACTCTGCAGACCGGCAGTAAGTAAATTGCAGGTATGTGAGAGTGATATTTCATGTAATTTAAGCACCGAATTGGTGTGTGGTTTTCCCCTGTTATCCCTCCCTCTGTCTCATAAGATTTAGATGACAGAAGAAGGGTCCAAAGGGGAATCCACAGATGCTTCAGGATCTTTTGCTACACACCTGTTAACAGTCATAACAAAATGGTAGCAGAATCCTTGCCAGTGTGAAATACACCAGCTCACAGGATGAGTGTTTGCCCTGTGACTGTATCAACTGAATTCAGAAGAGGCTTGACAGTAAACAACTTCCTTGTGCAATGGATATGTATTTTGGTTTGTAAACACTGTCAACCCTTTTCAGATACAGAAAGTGATATTAAAATGGGGCAGTGCTGAAGTTCAAGCAATAAGTACTGAGCTTCTGGAATAAATTTCTTGGTAAGCCTTTTCTCAGTACTAGAAAATAGGAAAAAATTTACTTAGGTGCTACGATGAGGAAGATGGAGAGTTGTGCACATAAATGTGGCATTCTGTAACCAGGAAACCTCCCACAGAACTGGGTGAGTCACTAAAGATTTCAGCCAGGTTTCTATTTTTCAGGTTCATTTATAACTACTAATACATAGCACATTCTACCAATGATACTTCTACAATATATTTTCTAATTAATTTATTGAAATCTACCTTGTCATTATGGAACAAACCCACAAAATCCAGACCAGGAAGCTGTACACATTTTTAATTGTTTAATGACATTCAATGCATTTTTCGTATAGTTATAAAGAGCAATGATATAACAGATATATAAGAACAATAAGATATTTGAGAGGAAAAAGATATTTTGTTCATTCCTCAAAAGCAAAATACTCTTCTTGAGCTCTGCCAGAGTCAATGCTACTTAGGCTTAACAGACTTGATAAAGAACTTGAGAGAAATTTTATGTGAAACCAACGTTACTTGTTCTAAACCATAACAAACCATTTTTCTGCATTAACAAAGGGGTTTTTTTTCTGGTTTGAAATCTCCACACCTTAAAGGACAGTGATTGAATAATTTATTTTGGGCAGTGAAAGGGAGTTAGCTGTATAAATCCTGTGATATGATAGCCTGCACTTTCACATTTTCTCATAAGTAAAATCTGTATACCATTTAAGGAAAAGAAAATTTGTATTTCACTTTTTATACCTGTTACAAATGATGGAACTAAAAGTGATGGGAATTTTTCGGGTAAAAAACTGATAATTAGGTATGAAAAGAGAGAGGATGTGAAAATACTTGTAAAAACTGACAATATTTATGTGTAATAATAATACCTAGTATGGTTTCGAAAACTGATACCTTTTAAAATATAAATTTAATGTTAGTGCCTCATGTCATAAGTTACATCTCAGTGATGGGCAAGTTCCTGTGAGCACATTATTCCAAAGAGAGATTTTTTAAAATATTTCCCTCACTGAGACATTTGATTATCTGACAAGAGCAAGAGAGAGGAGTAGTTTTGGTGGAGCAATAATCTGATTTGCTATAGGGATTGCTTTGACAGCTTGGCAATGAGAGTCTTCAGGTTGTTTTTCAGGAAATAAGATAGTGGTAATTATGATAATTACTTTGGGAAAAGAATTATGGAGTTCCTGGTTTTACTGTTCTTTTTTTCTGTATGTATTACAGACAGGCTTATAGGTCCATAAAACTTGGAGTGAAATCCCACATTTTAAATACCTTTAAAATGCTTTAAAAATATATTAAAATTCTGCTTTTGAATTTATATTGTGAGACAAAAGGCAGAACCGATAATTTGTGGCGTTACTACATTTGTCACCGTAATTATGTAACCTTAACTATATGGGCATGTTTTTTCATTTTTAAAAAATAAGGCAATCATCCATATGATCTGCTGGGTTTTTTTTAATTTCGTTTTTCAATTACCACATTTTAGGATACTCTTCCCATCTCTTTGAAGTTGTTTTGGACAAGTAAAATTTAGTCGCCTGTTTCCCCTTGTCTGGGTTCTGTAAAGCTCATTATGGAAAACTATTGACCCCCTGTGGAGAGCTGTCCCCAGCCAGCAGCTGAGCTCCCACTTAGCAGGAGCAGCAGCTACTTTGGGAGAGGTTTTATTGTTGAACATAATGTTAGGTGTCATGGAATACCCCTGGGGTAGCCCGCTGTGTCACCTCCCAACCTCTTCCAAACCTGCAGGCTAATCATAGGAAAGGGAGAGTAAGAAACAGAGAAGGCCTTGGTGCTGTGCCAGCAGTGCTCAGCAATAACGAAAACTTTGGTGAGTTATCAACACTTTTGTTCATAAATTTAAAACACAGCACCATGGAGGTTGGTACGATAAAAATTAACTCCATCTCAGCCAAATTCAATAAATTACACTTACAGAAACTGCTATAGAGTTGCTAAGTATAATTAGCCCTATTTCTTTTAAACTTTTTTCACAACATATGGTCATAAAATCTTGAAAATCTGGGATTAAATTCTTTATTGTTTATTCATATGGAGAAAGAAACAATCACAGATTTCACAGTTCCAACGTTTACTCCAGTTGGAGTGATATGCCCACAGGCTACTGTTCCCACTTGCATTAACTGTACAATAAATTATTGGAAATGTTTGCTCTCATATCTGGCAGGTTTGAGTTACACGTGATTCCAATATGCACTGTGAGAAACACATTTATGTGCTGATACTGTGCATGATTTCACTGCATAGAAGAGACACAAGGGTTGAAATTGTCATAAATATTAATCAGAAATTCATGAGCAGTGGGAGGCTTCTACATACTAAGAGAGGCAATTTTGAATTGAATATTCCATCAACTATATATAAAACTGTTTCAGAAAAGTGAGGGTATTCTCAGCTATCATTTGCTTCTTTTCCAACAGCCTAATCATAAAAACCCAGCTAAATGCGCAGAGGTGACAGACACAATTTCATGACATAGTTATAAATGGCCGTATTTTCAAATCCTTTTAGATAGCCAAGTGCTTTGGAAAGATACAATGCTACTTTGGGGTTTGAGTTCCATCTCTATAGAACATGGAATAGTAATGCAGACTTTACTCAGAATGGAAAAAGAAATCTCGGGATAGTCAAAGCTCAGCACATGCACTTACTTGATTAGCAGAGACCTCATACAAAAAGTCTCACTAACATAAATTTTGTGAAATGTCCCTATTTTGCTAGTTCTGTAGGTGCCGGTGGATGAGAACATTTTCTTACTCGTTTTATTACTTACAGCTTTTTTGCATTCCCCAATCTACTCGCCTGTGCAATCCAAATCTGTCGCCTTAGTGACTTGCAGAACTTTTTTCTCACAAATTTGGTAAATAGTATTACTTTTTTATAGTTGCTCTTGTCTCCTCATCAGAAAGATGAGAGCCAATCTGGCAATGGAAGCACAGTTAATAATCAGTATGCTGAGATGGTTCATAATGCTGTAGAGAAGAGAAGACAGATTCATCTGTTAGTTAGAAGGCAGCAATTAGGTTATAGACAGTGGACTAAAATTTATTTGTAACTCATCATTGCTGTGTGTAAACAGGCAACTGCTCTGAAGCAGGTCTCTGTGGTCTAACACCATTCCCTCAAACTACCCACCATGATCTTGTACAGTTAGGTCAATAAGCCTCAAAAGAATGACCATTCAGCCTTAGAACATCTTTCACCCCCTTATATAGCTTTTATAGTTTTATAGTTCTAATATTACAAGCAATTCATAAGCCTCTTGAATTTGGAGACCAATGTGTTGTCAAGGAGGATGCTTATATCCAAAATATATGTGTATGTATGAAAGATCGGTAATTGTAAAATTATTAGTAACTCATGTGTGAAATTCACAATTACTTCAGATCAGAAATAGCGTTAGATAAGTTTTAAAAAACAGCTGTTTTCTATGCAGTGGGTGGAAAAGTGGCATCACAACCTTAGGCCTGTAGAAGAATTTCTTATTGACCAGGGGCACGGGCTTCCCCTGGAGAGTTTGGACAATCCAGGGTTGTGCTCAGAGGTCTGCAAAGCCTGCAAGGGCCTGTGACCTTGCAGTCACCTTGAAAGGATGGAGGCATGAGGGTAAGAGAAGCCTGAAACTCTATCCTCTTTGTTTGGATTTATACCAACAGTATAAAAGTTTAGATACAAGTCGAAGAAGTGAGACCAATTAGGTAGTGTTCTACAGTAGAAATTGTAAACAATCCTATCAGTATAAAAGAGCTGTGACAAAATAAACTGAGTCTACCATGTAGCTGTATCAGTGTGATTTGTACCTCTGGCCAGCTCCTCGATCGGGACCCTGCTTCACAGGCCAACAGAAAGGCAGATTCCTCTGCATTCTACTTGTCTGTGTGTCTGTGAGCTAAGAGATTGTGTGAAGTCACAGTCATTTAATGAGCTTTGAAACACTTGATTGCTCCTTTTCAGGCATTGGAATAGGCTGCCCTGGAAGGTGGTGGAGTCACCACTGCTGGAACTGTTCAAGAGGTGCCTGGATGATATGGTGATATGATAGTGGTTTAGCAATTACAGTGGTAATGCTGGGGGAATAGTTGGACTGTATGATCTTAAAGGTCTTTTCCAACCTTGATGATTCTTTGATTTTATGATGGTTAATATCTCACCATCAAACGAATGAGTAGTATAAGATTAAATCCTACTGTACCTATGCAATTTTGATTATATGATCAAAGCCAAAAAAAGGTGTTTCATATATCCATCAGCTAGAAGAGGCCATGAAAACATTTTCTCTGACTTCTGCATATACTTTAGGTTTTAAATATTACAGAGAGTCATTGAGAGATTCAGATAAGGAATCTGATATTTTTGAAGGTACAGCTACTTATCCAAGTAGATAGTAGTATAATCTTCACCTGGAGATTCCCACAACAGAAGATTCATCATGTCTCTGGTAGTTGGTTGCAATGGTATATTGTCCCCATTGTTAGAAAAAATTACTTATTCCTAATTTAAAGTTGTCTGGTTTCAGTACGCAACCATTTTTATGCTGGACTTAGACTCTTGCATAAAACCATTGTCTCCATTCCTCAATAATTCTCAGATTTTTTCCTTACCCCTAATTTTATTTATACCTTTTTAGAAGGGCAGAAATGAGGAAAAAAACCATACAGCATTTATGGTTTAGTCTCCCCATTGTAGAATACAGGTATGAGTGTGTTGTATTATTCTTACTCACCTCTCTTTTGATGTACTCTTAAGGACTTTACAGAGGCTTTTGGGTCTTGGTTTTATTTTTGAGTCACTAGGATCAGATTTCATATTCACTTGTATGTCTGCTATGATCATTAAATCCTTTTATAGCTACTACTTTTTAGGATTCTCTTCTATGTTCATGTCCTATGTTCCTCATTCATATGTGAAGTTGCTCAGTATTACATTTGGCTACCTTTGAACACATTATGCTTGAATGAACAACTGACTCTGATTTTGCTATCATTATCTACAACCTTAATGTTGTGGACATTCATAGACATTTACATCCAAATCATCTGTGAATTTTTTGTTTTGAATTTAGCTTTTGTACCAAGAAGTTTCCTGTAAAATGATGATTCTGCATTGACAACTACATTTTATTACAGATAAATTATTTTTCCTTCAGGTATGAGTTTTTATTCCCAGAAAGCTATGCCCTCCTGATATTCAGTTACCTTCAGAAAGTTGTCTAATAAAAAAATTAAATTAGATTTGTCTGACAAAGTTCATTTTCTCATAAACCCATGTTGACTACGTTATATTCACAATTTTCTGTAGTTCATTCTCATATAATCTATTTTATTATTTCCCTTGGATATGCATCAAGCTGTTCAGCTTAGCTGGGATACCTGCTTGTCTTATGAATATTTCAACAATCTTTATTTTTTCAGACTTTCCAAATTTTCCTGTTATTCTGAGATTTATTAGAATGCTAAGAGATAGTCAACTCTTTCAAATTATTAGGAAACAATTATCTAACCTGACAGATATATGTCCCTGTAAAAAAACCTGTTTATCACCTTCCTCCGTTGCCAGTGGCTTGGAAAGTACTTTCTTATCTTAGGTAACAAAAGTATATTTTCTCACTCTTTGATTTTTTTCCTTGGGTTTGTATTTTTTTAAACTATACCAGACATGGAATCCTTAGCTTTTATTATAATTTTTTTTCGCTTTCCCTTTTCCCTTCTGTACCCTCCCTCCAGAATTTCATTACTTTTTCCATCCTTACGCCTCTGCCTAGCAATTCTCAGAGACTAAGAATCAGCCTCACAAACCTCACAGGCACAGGAACAGACCTCTCTTGATTTGTTCAGTTTCTCAACACTCCAGCCACACAGCTCTCACTGAGACAGGCAGACAAACATATCAAACACACAGCTTGCCAAATCCCTTTACACCCAAGAAGACTGGCAGCTTTAAATGATCCCCCGCCTTTATATCCGTATTGTTGGGTGGTGAGGGTATTTACATCCCTGTCCAGCTTTACCAAATTTTAATTGGAGCACTGAAATGCTGCAGGCAGTATGACAGCCAAGAAAGAATTGTTTAAACACTAGTATTGATAAAATCCTATTAGTTCTAATAAATTACTTTCGGCAGCTATACACTTGGTTTTGGGAAGGATAGATCCTTCATGGACTTTTACCAACTTCTCTCTCAGCCAAGTCCAAAATTCTGTCTATTTTTAGTAATCAAAACCATTATTTTGACGGAGTGATTTTGTATCCTCTTATTTAAAATTATATATTTTTGTTGTATGTACTTTCTCACATGTGTGTCTTCCGTACCTCAGTTGCAGTGGTAGCCTGTAGCATGCTGATCCTTAGATAACCTGTATTTTCACCCAGACTATGCCAATGGATTATTATATAGGCTTGGGCTAATCATTCAGCTTTTTTTACACTCTATAATATCTGTACAGTGCTTTGAAATCTGTAACTAAAAACTGCTATATACGTTCTATATATTATTCTGCTCACATAACTGATCTCCCAGTGCATTCAGCTCCAGGAATATTACACTGTGGGCTAACTTTACATCTGTGTCCAAAGCAGTGACTTTTTATAGTTTGAATTGAAAAACATTATAAAGCAAAAAGTCTTTTGCATGTTAATGTTACAGCAGCACTAGAGAAGTCAGTACTTTAAGGAAAGAAAGAGAACATATCTCACAAACCTTTGTTTCCAATTCAGAAGTGAATAGAATGCAATGAATAGCATGAATAGCTGTAAATAATTGTAAATTGAAAATAAAGTGGAAAAAAGGCATTAAACTGCTCTTTGCACACTTTAAAAGTAAGATACTTTGTAAATAGGCATTCAGATATAACCGATTATCAGATTACATATGGTTAGCTGCTGTAGCGTATGAAATCAAGTTCCTTAATAGCTCCAGAGTAAGGGACAGTAGATCTCCCAAGTGTAATAAAAACACCACATCAGATAAAGTGGGTAAAATATTGAAGCCAGTTCATATGGTTTTCAGTCAAACTCAATTACCAAAGCTGAAGCCGCTGTTTACATTGCAGGAACAATCTGTCCAAGATACTGTAAGCTTTTTACTTGTGGCTTTTTGAACTGTGAACCAAATATTACAAAGAGATAGATTAAGCTATAAAAGAAGCTAGTGGCTTTATGTTATCAGCTGATTTGTTTTAAAATGTGTTTGCTGGCTAACTCTAGAGATCTGGAGTCCCTTGCTGTGGACAGACATAATTTTTATTGTATCTGTCTGTGCTAGTGTGAAGGTTTACGTCAACATCCTTCCGTAGCTCCTAAGATATTTCATTCACACTAACCAGGTTAGTCGACAAAAGAAAACCATTTAAAGGATCTTAATTATTCCACAATAGCTAAATTTATATTAATTTGTCTGAGAGAGGGTACCAACAGGTAATGAGAAGCTGGAGTACAAACCAATGGCAGTGTCCTCTGTGGGGAAAGCTGGATGGCAAACATGAGTCTTTCCACAGAGTCAGTTGTTGTTACCCCCAGGGAAGGTAGACAAGACTTTTCCTTTAACCTTAGACAGCACATTCATATTTGGTAACCAAAGAGTTTATGTAACCAGGGTAAACATAGGTTAAGGTACCTGTGGTTCAAAAACAGATTTTCTGAAAATTATATTTGAGAAGCAAAGATTAGTGACTTACATATTCCTCTTGAAATCAATAACATTCAAATGCAAAAAATATTGCATAAATTGATCATTAACACTGCTCAATCAAATAATCATAAGCAAGGCAGATTTCTTTGAATCAAATTGCTTTGAATCCTTCATTTTAATCACAATTTAAATCAGCAAGTAAGATTTGCTGATTTAGATAATTGATGCTAATCTTGTTTTGCATTTGTATTTTACTTTAGAAAAAGGTCATTTTTATGACCTGGAATAATCTTTAGAAAAAAATAAATTGTCAAGCAGCACAAAGATTTCTTCTCCTTGCTTGATATAGGATAAATAAAGAAAAATTGGTTTTGACCAATTTTAAATACCTCTATTTAAATTTTTAAATTTGTTTAGGTTTTTGACCAGTTTAAAATATATGTGTTTAGATCTTTAATTTTGTTTTGTGGTGGAAAATGGTTAAGAATTCATTTGGATTTTTTAAAAAAAGATTGGCTTTTTTTTAAAAGACTACTTGTGTTTTCTGTCATGCAGAATAGAAACTAAAGTGCAACTTAAAACACAGTCAAATTTTAAGTCTTTTTCCTGAATTAAATAAAGGTACCATGAAATATGATGGACATATATGTAGAATGAAATGCATCAGATATATTAAAATGTAAAGGACTGTTTTGGTTTTTTTCAGAAAAGAATTTATTACTATGTTTAATACAGTTTCTAAAAACAAGAGGCCAAACTTTAAAAAAAATTTATATAATCATGTAGATGATGACTGCTGTATTTTCAAAATCACAGTAAGGATTTGGTGTATGTTTATGTATATTGGAAAATTTCACTTGGATATGACTCTGTAGTTTAGTACCTATGTAAGATAAAAACAACTCAGTTAGAGCCTCTTCTTTCACTTTTAAAAAAGTTTTCCTGATTTTTCCCAAGGCTATATATTGGTATGCTGAAAGAGAAAAATAATGTTTTCAAACCCAAGGTTAGTTTGCCAGTCTCAAACACAAAAAATTTACTGTGTTTTGCAATTGAAATTGAGATCAGAAGCAGTTAAAGCAAAAACTCTCTGCACTGTGTACTTTTAATAAAATAGATGAAATAATATTATAATAGCTTAATTAAGTTATTTAGTCATCACATTGACTTTAGAATTAGGTATTTTCTTTTTATCTTCTTGTGAACACTCCTGGATAGTTCACTGATTGTTACTTTACATTGTTATGTAAAAACACAATCAATAAGCTAATTCTCTTGTCCTTTTGTAACCACTGCTCATGTGTCTAACGTTGGTTATTAAACATGGAGACGTGAAATGTCAGTGTTGTTACCTATTTATCCTTTTCTATTACAGGATGATTCTGTACATAATACAGCACAGGTCTGTTTCTTTTCTAATTAATGATGGAACCAGGAATCAATAACTTTATGGTTACCCAAAAAGATTAAGAAACAGATTTTATGTGGCCAAAAAAACCTAAAAATCAAATTCTTCCTGATATTCCTGATCTGACCCTAATCTTTTTCTATGACAGAACAGCAGATCTCATGAATAGAAAAGTAACGTTGCCTTAAGTTATCCCGACATAACTTCCAAAGAAGCTCACTCACACTTTTCTAAACAAGATTATTTCATTCATGTATTTATAAGTGGCTGAATAATCAAAGACAAAAATCATTTCATAATTAGCTCCAATTGTAATTGCAGACAGTCTGATTCTGATTCACTGGCCCTTCTTTGGGCAGGATTTGGACCAAATGAAATCCTAAAATCCCTAACAACTGAATTAATTCTTTAGTTCTGTGCTTTTATGATACTGAAGCAGTATGCAAGGATTTTTGAAGGTGGGGCTAAAATTAAAAATGTTCTTACATCAATTCAGTAGAATGTGCAAATGTAATTCACCCTGCCTTATGCTGAGGAACTGACTGAACAATGTCCTGAAATGTTTTTGCCTGTTAATTTGGTGGTTCACTGATTAGTAAGTACACTGGGGTTACAAGTATAGTGTGAAAATTTTGTGTTATTGTCAACTTAATTGTTGGAATATTCTGGCTATCATATGGCTTTATATCAAGAGGATGTGAAAGGTATTTTTAGATTATATATATCATCATGCAGCCTCATTCTTAGGATCAAAGATTCAGAGGAAAATGCCAAGAAATGTGCCAAAAGAAAACAGCTGTTTGGGAAAAGTGCTGTGAAAGCTACTTTGATAAGTAAGGCTAATATACTTTCACATGACTCCATAACACTAACAAGTATCTTTTTTGCTTATAGATATATATATAGTCAATTCATTGTGCAGTCAGAAGATATACATTTCCATTAAAGAATAGTGATATAGTTTATATTAAAAGGTTAGAATCAATCAGCTCTAGGATTTTAAAATTTAACCATATTATTCATGTTCCGTGAAAGTTTCTTGATATATTGAAGTGCATAAAGGGTCATTTAAATTGTAAGAAATATGGTGTTTGGATAATTAGGAGGCATAAACCTAAATCCTTTTATGATATTCATTTCTATTGAATTAAAATAAGGAAGATTCAGATAATGATCTGAATAACAATGACTGCTGGGTTAAGCTGATGTTCCCAAGTAAGGTGAAGAGTTGTATGAACTGAATTCAAATATGTGAGATGTGGTATCTATCGATATTTAATCTTCTTCTCCTTTTGTAAAAGTTAAAAATGAATATATATTCCAAAAGTAATGGTTTGCCTTTTCCCTCATATGAGTAGGAAAAAGCAACTTTCCCATCAATCAGATAAATGGGTTTTAGGCATTTTTTTAATATATTCTAATTTACAAGAACACTAAAAATAAAATATTATAAACTGCTTAATATCTGAAACATCTGAAGCTGAGATATATAGTAACACACCGGTGCACATATTAACTCAGCTCCTGTGCTCATGGTGTCTTCCTCATTCATATATAATGCTCACAGTAGCTCTGACATTGATTTTGTGCTTTTCCTTTCAGGTTCGGATATATTCTCCATAAGGACGATCCCATGCTCCAGAAGATTGACCTAGAAACGATGTCGTACATCAAGACAATTAGTTTAAAGGATTATAATTGTGTTCCTGAGTCACTGGCTTTCACACATCTTGGAGGATATCTTTTTGTCTGCTGTAAGCCTGACACCACTGGGGCTGTGCTACCGCAGCTCATCGTGGATAGCGTTACTGATTCTGTGATTGGATACAATGGCGACGTGACGGGCACGCCACATATCTCTCCAGATGGACACTACCTTCTCAGCATTGATGATGCTAAAGGCCTCATGAGGATCCAGTCCATAACAGTGAGAGGAGAAATACAGGATGCGTTTGACATTCACACTAATTTGCACATATCCGATGTAGCTTTTCAGCCATCCTTCACTGAAGCTCATCAATACAATGTCTACTGCAGCTCCAGCACACAGACTGATGTTCTCTTCATGGAGCTCTCCTCGGGCAAGGTGAAGATGGTGAAGAGTCTGAAGGAGCCCATCAAGTCAGGCGAATGGCCTTGGAACAGTAAGAACCGTCTTATAGAAGACAGTGGCCTCTTTGGTCAGTATCTCATGACCCCTTCCAAGGAATCTCTGTTTATCCTGGATGGACGGCTCAATAAGTTAAATTGTGAAATCACCGAAGTTGAGAGAGGAAACACAGTAATTTGGGTTGGAGAAGCATAAGAATCTGTATTAGATATTTACTGAGTTAATAGTTTTACAGTACATTGCACTTAAATTACACCATTCTTCAAATTTACACAATTTTAGTTTTAAATTGTTAAGCCCTTCTATACCTGTTATTTCTTTGACGTGTACTCAATTTGAATCAATTTCCACATAAAAGTGACTAAAATGATGGCTATTTGATAATAGTACTCCTTATTAATTATCAACTGAGATGGTGTTGTTTGAAATAACTAAATATTGAAATTGATTATAAGTATAATAAATCACTGTAAAAAAAAGAAGAAAAAACCAGCCAAAAAACCTTTGGGAACTTTAGTATGATACTTTGTATTTGTAAAAGGAAGACTTAAATATGATTCAAATTTTGTTTTGTTTTGCTTCAGACACAAAACAAGAGCTGTTGTACAACAACCTTTGACTCCTTAAGCTGAAACATTATGTCCTGTCCAGTCCACTGTTAAATCTTTTTGTGCCTTGAAGAGAAAGTCTCTCAAGAAAGACAAACATAGAAATTATAAAATTTATTCCCACTGTGGCTACAGGATTGCTTGTCATTGGAAAGAAAGTTTTGTTATCAAATTCCAGGTGTCAAGTTGTGCAACATACTTGGACAGGAAAAAAAAAAAAAGAAAAATTATATTTGCAGTGTTTTCTGATCACTGCATTTTGCAGTTTATTTTTATGGTGTCTTAGTTGAAAAAGCTGCTTGCAGAAGCTTAACCTTTTTTAGAAAAAAAATAGATGTTAGGTTTTTCAGCTATAACAGGGTGGCATCAGCAAGGAGTTTCAAGTCTACTGAAGAGAAATATTGCACATGCTTTCAGAATATACCACGTTCTAAAAACCTAGCATCACAAAGTTTCACTTCTATCACTGAGGAAACTGTTAATTAAACATAAAGAAAATGCATTTCAAGAAAATGGGAATGCAAAGAACTGAAGTCTAGGACCAGTAGGTAACATTTTTGCTTATTCATTGTACCATTGATTCCTATTTGTTAAACCATTTGGTTAGCTCAACAGGTTTTCTAGTCCTTCAATCCAACTGGATTAGTGTAAAAAAACCCAAAAAAAAAAAAAGGAAAAAAAACCAAACAACAAAAACTTTGTATATTTTATAGTTTGTTTACATAGTATTCTAATATAACACTGGTTAAACATGTAAATGGGAAAAATAAGATTCCCAGAAGTAGAATAACAAGTCAATAGAAAGCCAGCAGTGAACATCAATCCAGACTCAGAGCAATGATTTAGAAATTTGAGACTATTTTTATTTTTATTATGTTTTTTGCTAAAGAATGCTTATAAGATCTTAAACTGACCTCCATTTACTGAAGGCAATCAGAAAAAAAAAAAAATCTTTTTTTAAACAAAGTTTTACTGCAATTTAGATAGTGTGAAATTGCTTCAGAATCTGGAATTTTCCGGCATTGTAATCTTGTGTGCATTGAGCATTCTGCCCTGTGTGGTACAGTAGATCTCTCTTTAGCTTGAGCGAACCTCCTGGTAAGTAGCTTTAACTGAGATTAAAATTTGCTTACATTTCTAGCTACTGAATCTATTTTCCTTTTTAAGAACTCCTCTCCATTGTGAGCAAACAATAATCATGTAAACTGTCTGTTACTCAATTGAAGTAGTCTGTCTCATGCAGTTTTCGTTTCTGTAATTTATACCATGTGAATGTTCTGTATGTAGAAAATGCTTGACAAAAGGAGAATAAACCCCATAAATTTTAAACAGTCCTGACTTTGGTGAATCATCCAATCAGCCACACTGAGCTGGCAAGTAAAACTGACTATTTGAAAGCACCTATTATTTTAAATAGACATATGAAAGTAGATGTATTTTAATAGATGCAAAATAATATGCAGTGTGGAAAGAAAATTTTTTAGAAAAGCTTAAGTAACTGGAAAAGTTTCCTTTTGCTCCTACAAAGGAAAGCTCTCTTATAGCACAAGCTCATCTAAAGTACAAGTACAGGCTGAGTGGAGAATAGGTTGAGGCAAGCCTTGGGGAGAAAGTCTTGAGAGTGTTAGTAGATGAAAAGCTCAATGACTCACCATTGTGTGCTTGTAACCCAGAAATCCAACTGCATCCTGGTCTGCATCAAGAGAGACATGACCAGCAGGTTGAGTGACACGATTATTATTATTTGCCTTCAATAATTCTACTTCTTTTTTGACAATACTGTTCGGACTGTGTTTGTAAACAACGGTCACAACTTCTCACCATTGTTTTTACAATGAAGTTAAACAAATATTGGATCACCATGGTTGCTTTCATAGTTCTTATGGTTGAAGTTCAGCTTTCTCAAATACAGATGGACTGACTGAAAGCTTTAATCTAAATGAGGGGAAGAGGTGGAATCTGTTTCTGTTTTTTGCTAGCAGCTCTATGAGGAAAGCTGATGTAAGGGGGCTTTTTCAAACCAGAGAGGCTACATCTCCAGGGAGGCCTAATAGCAGCCTGGCAGTACCCATGAGAGATTATAAAAGAGATAGGGTTAGATTCTTCACAGCTGTGCATAGCAGGAGGGCAAGACAGCAGTGTAAATTAAATCAAGAGTTTCAGGCTGTGTGGTTGCACAGGCTGTGTGGAGCCTGACCTGCAACAACAGGTGTTGAAAATTCGTCGACCACGTTGGAGTCAAGCACCCAAAATCCAATTGAGGACTTTGAGTTCTTTGTTCCCATCTCTGCAAGGGGCCCCGCAGAGAAGAACAAAGACAAATCAAATTTTTAAAAATTTTTATATTAAAAAGGGTGACTTGTGGTCGCACACAGCCTGAGACAGCCTGAGAGGCCTGCAGCTCTTCCCAGGCTTGGCCTTGGGAAGTTGCAGACGTCTCAGGCTGTCTCAGGCTGTGTACGACCACAAGGCTGGATATAAGGAAAAGTTGTGATGACACTCCTGCATGGGACCAGGTTGCTTAAAGAGAGCATGCAGTCTCCATCCTGGGAGTTTTTTAGCACCTGTCTGGATTATGCCCATCTGACCTTTCGTGGAACTGGCTATGACTTAGCAGAGCCATGGGCTAGAGGCCTGCCAAGAGCCCTTCAAACCTCAGCTGTCTAGTGATTCTCGTTACAACTTGGGGATGAAGACTTAATTTGTTTTAGTTGTTTAAGTTTCTGATTGAGTTTAATGTAAAACTTGCAAGTGTTACAGTTGGGGTAAAGTATAGCCTAAGCAAAACTCAAAAAACAGTATGTTTTGTCACTTGAAATCCTCAGCTAGAAACATCTCCCTTTAAACCAAAAATATTTTCATTTGAAATCTGGAACAGGTTTCTTGGATTCCAGGAAATCCTAAGATGATTGTAGAACAATGTACAGGATGAAATATGCAGAGGTAAGTGCTCCTTTTGATGTGTATGAAAAACAGCTATGGCAGAGGGAAGGAGGACTTAAAAAAAAAAATGTTGTAGATAAGATCAGACTATGTGTCCACTTGTGAACATAACCACTTAAGGGTATCCTTAGTATCAGAGTTTCTAGTAAATCTTTCCTAGGCATTTATAATATGGTTCAGTAGTGGAATAAAATGGTCTGTTAACTTACTAATCAATTCGAGATAGGAGAGCTCATATCATAACTATGGTCACGTCTTCAAAAGAAACACTATAACACAAAGTCCTGTTCACTTCACCTCTCATCAGTTTGTCCTTTGCATTTTGGTCTTCATCTTAAGCAGTTCCTAAAGAAACCTACTGAAAATTTTGGTTTGAGGTTAGCGACTAAAATGTAGAACACATAAGAATTTTAAAAAAGACATATTTAAGCATTATTTAGCTGTAATGACCCATAAGTATAAATTACATTTTTTGTGAATACTCTTGTTAAATGAGGAAAAACAGAGTCATAGCTTTGTATCTAAAAATCCTAATTTCAGCCAAATTCAGAAAGTGACAAGAGAGAGCATATGAGGTGAGAGAGAGGAAAAAGTCATTCTGTACATACATGCACTAATTAGAGAGATGTGAGATGTAGCCCAGCAGTTGAGAACCTTTGCACTTGCACCCCACTGACACTGTTTCACTGTGACTAATCTCCCCACAATGGAAGAAGACTTGGAGGAGATGGGCAAAAATAATGAGCTCAGGGAAGGATGTCAAGAAGGACCAATTATTGTAAAGAAAGCTACATTTTTGGGGGGGACTGAAAAGTAAACTTTGGCTTAAATACACAGTTGTACCTGTGAGTCATGGGATTGTATAAACAGCTTTTGCTGAGATAATTGGTGGAAACTACTGCTCTGTGCTAGCCAGAGCAGTGTGGGGGGAGAAAGTGTATGTGTGGCTCAGCCTAAAGTTAAGTTTGAAAACTGGCCAGCTACTAAAATGAGCTTTGAAGAGAGTAATGGGCTTGACCTGGTGCATCCCTTGTACTCCTTTCTGGCGACTTGACACACCCAGCACCATGATGATGAGAATACAGGGAATGGTAATGGGAGCCATTTTTGCATGGCAATATTGCAATAGCTACCTCGTTCTTCTGGTATGATTTCAGTGTACTGCTGTAATACTCTATGGAATCAAAATGCCATGAAACAATTACATAAAGTAAATTTGGTATTAAACTTTAAATCCTCCTAATGTGGAACCTCTAAAAGAACCTAGTCAGAGGATGTTGAATTCCTACCTCCACACACTATCAGTCCCTTTTATGTAATACTGAAATTTAAAAAGATAAAAATCAGCACTTACAGCTCTTTGTGGTATCACAACAATAAATTTGGAAGAAATGGTTGAAATCCTACTTATGTTGATGTTAGGAGCATTTAATTTTATAGTCAGCGAGTATCACATTTTACAGAACACAGTAATGGCAACAGTGTGGTGAACTATTTCTTTGTTCTATTGAGGAAGGAAGAGATTCTGACAGGTCTGTAACCTGAGAGTTAAGAGATCATCTAAGATATGTTTATGTTCCTTAGCAAAGGTAATTCAACTTCCAGATTGTTTAAGGGATTTTATGTTTAGGTGTTTTTGTTTGTATTTGAAGGATTGTTGATTGAGTTTTTTGGGGGGAGTGGGACAGAGGTGGTTTTTTTTTTTTGCTTAAATAATAAGAAATTTTCAGAGAAAGTACTAACAAGACTATGTGTTAAAAATCTATTGACACTACTGATAAAAATTCATAAACAGGATTTATAAATACATATTTCACTTGAATGTATCCTGCCTGCCACCTCTGAATGGGTTAAATGTGCTGTTGGTGTGCCACTTCTTTAAAAATGATTTTAAAAAGTCTTCAGTGAGCTATCTTTCACAAAGTACGACAAATTCAGTTACTGATAAAAAACTGAAAGACACTGAAATTGCTTTTTTCTATTTAGAACTAATGCATGAAAGATTGCTTCTTCTAGCTTATGAATATTAAACTTGTTCTTATTTTAATCTAATAGATGAAAAAAATAGCTACCTATTGTTAGTCATGATTTTAATGTTCTTATTTTTAATCTTCTGAAGGTATATGTCCTTTACACAAGGATGGACAAGAGTTCTCTCATTTTGCAATGCTGCTTTTTATATTTTTCTCTAGTAATGAAAAGTTAGGTATGCTTTCCTTTTAATTGTCATTAAACCTATGGCAAAAAAATGTATTTGCCTGGCAATATTTTTCAGTATTCTTGTATAAGGTTCAAGAAAAAAGCAAACCACAGTTCACCATACCCCAGTAACTTCCTGGAATCTTCCACAAGAAAATTCCCTTCCCCTCTGTGGCCCCCATCTCAGTAGACCTGTGCTAATTCATTGCTACTGCTGCAGCCAATACTGTGAAGAAGTAGAAGCAACAGCATAGGGAAAAATTGCATAAATGAGAAGGGAAGAGAAGCTAATTCTCCAAGTTAAGGCAAAATTAGTTTTTACGCGTCCTAATTAGAATTATAAATAAATATTCATTTTCTCTATGTTGACAGTTAAGATTAAGTAAGGAGATATGCTTGTAAGCTGTACTTGCATGCTCTTTCCAAATAAACTTTCTACCTATACTCTGAGAGCAAAATAACATAATTTAACGCTGTTCAGGCTGGACCTCCATATTCTCTCCTCCACCATTCAATAGCTCCAAGTCCTTTGAATTTACAGTTAAATGGACATCTGGGGGGCATTCGTGCTATCTTAGTACCATAGAATCAGTAAGATTGGAAAAGACCTTCAAGATTGAGTCTAAAGTTTGGTTGAACACCACCATGTCAACAAGGCCATAGCACTGAGTGCCATGTTCTGTTTTTTCTTGAGCACTTCAAGAAATGGAGATGCCACCACACCATGAGCAGCCCATTCCAATTTTAACTACTTTCAGTGAAGAAATCTTTCCTAATGTCCAACCTGAACCCCCTCGGCGCAGTTTGAGGTTGCTTCTTTTCGTCCTATCACTGGTTGTCTGGTAAAAGAGGCTGACCTCCACCTGGCTACCCTTCCTTCTGAAGCAGTTGTATAGAATGATAAGTTATCCCTGAGACTCCATTTTTCCACATTTAACAACCACAGCTCCCTCAACTGGTCCTTGTAGGACTTAGTCTCTAGACCATCCATTAGCTCTAGTGCTTGACATGTTCCATTACCTCAAAGTATTTCTTGATGTGACTAGCCAAGAGCTGGAAACAGTTTTCAAGGTGAGGCCTCACCAGAGCCAAGGACAGGGGGACAACAATTTCTCTGGTCATACTGGCATTCATATGTTGTCCTCTTTTACCTTGTAAACTTAAATGCAACATTTAGCTATGGGAGTAAGCCTCTTTCCCACAAGATCAGCATGACCTTTGGAGTTGTATTTGATGCTCAGATCAATTTTGGCTAAAATGATGAATCATTTTCATCTTAAATCATATTACATTTCCACAAAATATTGCTTTTACTTTACCTGTTTTGCTAAACTCTATTTATCTTGGATGACCTCAGTTTTTTTATAAAGAGAGATTTTCCTCCTTCTGACTGTTTTTAAAACCCAAATAGAACATCTTTCATTCACTTCACTGCAGAGAGGTGTTTGCCTAATTTTTCTACATCTCTTGGTTACTCCATAGGAGAATGAGTATCATTGTAGAGCTAGTCTTTTGTACCCCCTAGCAGTAGTGCTTTGTGTGTACTTAGGAGGAAAGCCAGGAAAGAGAGACATCACCACATCATTCAAGATCTATTTCTGCTGACACAAAAGCCAGAAGCTCTGTAGTATTTTCGTCTTATGTTTACCTCCTGCTGTTTCACATGCCATTTGTGATGACAGGTACAGGGAGAAACAATAGTGCAAGCTGGTCAGTGCACTTTGTGTCTGGGGCCAAGCAGGTAGAACATTATTTTCAGTTTAGTGCAGGAATCTTCAGTGGTTTTGGGCTCAGAATGTGATGAAGACAAGCCTTGGTTCCAGATTTCAAACCAAACTTCACAGAAATCTCTAAAACACGGGGTCTAGTAGAATTCCAGTCAACGGCAAGGCCCTGCTGTCTTGGGCTGAGGTCGGAGAAGTTACAATGTTGCTTGAGTTTTTCATAATTATTTTATTTTTCCTTATCACTTTTAATACTGGTTTGGGGATCCATAGCCTGTTGTTTTGTAACAGAAATCTTGCTAATTTGTGTGGATAAGAGAAATGATTGAGTATTCCCATTTTTCTTGCTTGCCCTCATTTTGCTTAGTGATGTAAATAAGTGTTCATGAGACACAGTAAAGCTATGATGTTCTGAGGGTAGAGGCCTCCTAGGAGGGGATGAAATGCTAGTTAACTACTTGCTGTGATGGAATAAAAACCAGAAATATTTGCACAGAAATTAAGCCGTTCTTCAAGAAAACCTAAATATCTGATAAGCTTTATCTCAAAAAATGAAGGGCTTGTTTGACCATCACACATACATGAGAATGTCTAATGCACTACCTGGTGTTCCAGAGAATATTCTTCTGGTTTCCTAAACATTTTAAATGTGTCAGGGTCTAAATATTCTGAGTTCAACAAATGTGATTTTTCTTTAAGGCTTTTGTTAATACTATAATACTGCTATTGCTTTTTTTAAAAAAATTAATTTATTTTTTTACTAGAAAACTTACTTTTAAGATCTACTAGACCAAATTTTATTTAGAGATTCAATTACTGAGTATAGATTTTTATTCACTGAGATTCATCATGATTTACACAACTTAAAGAGAGAAGATAATTTAGTAATATGAAAAAAAGAGAATTAAATTTCTCCATTGCTTCTCCAAATATACTTCCATTTGAATGAAAAGCTTTTGGGGAATCGAGGGCATTGTATTCTCACTCTAACCTTTTCCTGTCAATATAATTCCAAATCATTCTCCCTTTCTTCAAAAACCTCTTTTTCCTGACACGTAGCCATATAATAGAAAGCAGGAAAATAGAAAACTCTTTTCCTTTTTTTTAATTCTAAGCTTCAGTAAGTCTTAAGTATTTTTCTAAGTATTAGTTTATACAAGTGAACTACATGGTTGAAATTCAATGACTTCAGTGTTCACATAATGTTGTATTGCCAGTCATGTCTTCTCTTGTTATTCAAGGCAATCTTTAAATTGTGACCCTCACATTTGTATAGGTGTTTGAACCATTATATGTACCTGAGAACCATTTAGCTTGCACAACAAGCATAATTTTGTAATATTCCTTTTCATGTTGACCAGAACAAGTATGAAGTGTTTCCTCTAAATTAAAAAAATCCCCTATTTTCATCAGTGTAAAAGATTTTTTAGTATCTAAAGTCAGAATTTCACAGAGCCTTATTACACTTTACCTGTAACATGGCTTTCCCTCTCACTATCCATATTGTAACAAAGTACATTTACGTCACTATACTCTAGTACCAGACAGTGAATAGGGAGGATGATACTAATGTTGAGATTAGTGATCACAAAAAAATTCCTAACAAAGAATATCAACTCAGAAAATAGTGAAATATTTTAAAATTTCAGCTACACTTAAACCATTAATTAGAAGTACCTATAGTATAGGAGGAAGTCAAAAGAAGAAAATATGCTTTTCTATGGACACTTTGCCTTCTAATTCAAAATGGTATCAGGTATTACTGATTTTAAATACTGTAATTCCTCTAGCTTTTTGAAATACACACATTACTAAAGATATCATAGATGACTAGATAATTTCTATAAAGTGCTGTTAATTAAGTGCACTTAATTTTCCTTTATAATTTAAAACCATGTGTTAAACTGCTTCTAGATGTTTCCCTTCTCAGTGTTACTTATCCCAACATTTTACTTTGTGCATATAGTTTATCCTCTGTCTTAGCATAAATAATTATTCCATCCAGAATATTTGCTTTATTCAGTTTTAAATATTAAGTAATACTTTTTGTCTGGGCAGAAATAATGCACTCTGCTTTGTTCCTGAAAATTTCAAGAAGTCATTTGGTTCAAAGTTCCATGAGCTCCCTTCCTCTTGAGTGAGATGTTGAGAGTTTCAGTTCAAGAAAGGTCATCCCTCTGTCAGGAAATTTTTGTCAGAAATTCTCAGAGGAATTGCTTTGACATTATATATAAAATCCTTAAAGCAAAGTATTTGATAGACAAAATAGGATTTGTTTTCCTTCTGGATGTTTGAAAGATGTTGTACCAGTAGGTAAACAGAAGCAGCATTTGGGAAGAGCAAAAACCTTAAACAACCTTTCTTTCCTTACTGGTGTTCGTAAAGCCACGTTGACAGGAGAATGGGGACATACAGTTTAAATCTGTAAAGAAGTCTGAGCATTTTGGATCACGGAAAAGAGTTGGAGAACAATTTACTTTTATTTAACCTGTTTTCCAAGAGCATTTAAGCCAAGATTGACTTTTCATGCCCTTCAGGTGTTTGGTAACTAGAGCAGGAAAACACCCTTGGCACACTCCACTGACAAATTCAGATCCTGAACAGAACTGAGAAGAAAACATAAAACCACAGAAAAGTCAAAGAAAATAAAAATGTATTTTGCTATTACATAAAATACATTTTATGTAAAAAAATACATAAAATACAATTACACAAAAATAAAAATGGTTTTTGCTTTAATAATCACAAAGAAGGTACAGGCTTTTTCCTATTATCAAATATTATACAGTATTCTGCTTGGATTTCATCCACTACTTAGTGTGATCTAATTGATTTTAGTGAAGTTGTTCTTATCGTCCAGTAGGATACATTAGACTCAGTTTCAGCTTACTGCTTCTGAAGGTGCTGAATGTCCAAGATTAGTGGAGAATGAAGCAAGCGTGTTGTTGTTGCGGTGGGCTAAATTGTTGTTTACACTGGGTTTTGGGTACTTTGCACTGAGTTATTATTTTGCACTGGGTGTATGTTAACTTGCACTGAGATTCTGTTTGTATTGGGTTATTTTTTCCCTACTATCCCCCCTCTCTCTCTCTCTCTCACTGTGGTGGTGACCCCTTCTCCTACCTGTCCCAGGTTGGCTTCTCCCTTTGTTCCATTGGCCGATGGTCTCCCTTCCCAGCTTCCTCCTCTCCCCGGGAGCATAAAACCGCCCAACCACGTGGACCCCTTCTCTTTTTTTTCTGCTCCTGGCCCGGGTGCTTGCTGCCACCTTGCTCCTTCCCCTGCCTAGGGATAAATTCTGCATCAAACCAGGATTACAGCACAGAGGAAAGAGCGTCTCTCCTTTTGACCATGATGGATCCTCTCTACCTGAGGCTTATAGTATAGCTCTCAGGGAACACAGAGAGAGAATTCCATCATGTTGTAGTTTGAGAAGAGTGCCACAGAGCCACACACTACAGAGTCATTACAGAGCAGGAACACAATGGTTTAATCCAAAGTAGCCAGGACGTGAGGATGTCTAGGGTTTCTCCAAATGAATTGAAACATGATTGTATGTCCTAGACTGCTGAAGGGTAAAATTTATCATCAGATTTACCTGTCATCTTGGTGTTTACGTGTGCTTAATATCATTTGAGCATTTCTGTAAAGGAACAAAAATGATGGAGGACTGGACAGAAACAGAACTTAGCCTGAACTTTGAAGCTGAGAGTGGCATTCACATCCAGAGATGAAAACCCTGGATCCTCTGACACAGCCTGAGGAGAGTTGTTGTCTCAGGAAAAGCTTGATAGGACCTATTGAGCTGAACTGGCGTTCTTGTTTTACTATTGCAAAGTAAATAAATTGGGTGGCAATTTCCAGGATTTTAGATTTATATTGAATATTGCAGAGTGAATTTTATGAATTTGGTCAGATTACTTATGTTAGAATGATAGTAAGGAGAGGTGAGTAGGGTGTAAGAACACCCTATAGGATTAGATCCCGTTATTTGTCTGAAGAGCCTACTTTCTGCTGACATGAGTCTGAAATAAATCCTCAAATTGCTCAGCATTGTGAGAATATAGTCAGATCTTGATATGCCCCAGAAACAGACACTGTATCTTCTGGAAATAATGTTGGAGGAAGCTGACTTGCACAGAAGAATTTAGAGGCCCAAGTTTTGGAGGAAGGTAAGCTCAGTTTCTATGGATCTAAATTTTGTACTCAAGCATTTTATATGTTTCGTAGGTCTAAAACCTAAAACAATCAGGAACTCAGTGGAATTCACAGCATGTGAATGGAAGTCTTGTGAGAAAACATAACTGTACAAAGCACCATAATACCTTGTGCCTCAGCAACCCTATCCCAAAATTAAATTAACTTTTCAAATGAAATGTGGACAAATTCTAACCGACATAGTCCACATGTTACTACTATAAGCATAAACTAAGCAAATATTTTCTTCTGTTTATAAGACATTGGTTCTGATCTCAAGGCAGGTCAAGCAAACCCACACCAATTCCGATCCATCAGGTTTAAAACACCGAATGAAAGAGTACTGGGAGAAACAACAACATACCAGGAAACCGGTTGAGTTTTTTTTTCCCTTTTAAGCAATATAAGTGACAATATGAAAAAAGCTGAGCAAGCTTTGTGCTATTTCACTGCAATAGCTGCCATCTGGTTTCCCACACTCTTGCAAATGATAAGCAAATACCAGAATTTCTAATTGATCCTCTGCTGCACAAAGAAACTACTGTGGCTTTTCTCTTAACTCTGGAAAAACATTCAAACAAGGCCCTGCAAGCAGGAAATCATGGGACTTTTTCAGTTTGTTACATTTATACTGTCAGACTCCAGTTAAAAATTCAGTATGACTGGGACAAACAAAATTTAATCGGCTTGCTGGAAGCCTCAGTCACAATAGTGCCACTGCTCTCATTGTTAGCTTTCCTTTGTTTTAAGAAGTCTGAAAGGTTTTTTTTTTCTCCATAATATTCTCTCTTGCTAATACCTGAATTGGAGCAGTATGTGGCTGTGTGCCTTATCTCATTTTTATGCCAAGCATACACATTGTGCGACATTCTGAGGCAAACACCTTCATCCTGGAACCCCACAAGTACTCAGTGGGATCTGCTGGCTTACTCAGCACAAAATGCCAAATTGTGTTTCAATTTGTCAGCAGCTTTTGTCACAGTCTCAGGCAAGATGTTACCAGCAGGATCTTTCCAGTTTCTTCTCTTTAGTGTTCCTTCTTAACATACCCTGAAAAAAGCAGCAAGGGCAATTTTTTCTGGGAAGGAAAGATCTCACAATCTTGTAGACCTTCATTAGCCTGTTTACAGTTGGACTCAATGATTTTAAAGGTCTTTTCCAACCAAAATGATTATTCTAGCAGTTTTGAACTTTTCCATATTGAACACAGAGATTAGAAATAAATGAAGATTTTGACATGACATTTCATTAATACCTTGTCCAATGGCATTAGCATTTCCATATATTCCTTAGAAATACCAAAAAATACTATACTTAGGACACCTTTTCTATAGCTCTCTCCTCATCAATGAATTGGGGCTAGCCTACATTCAACTAGTACTCCTTTGCCTTTCTAGTTTCCTGCAAGGTCCTGAATCACTGCTATTGGGTTTCTAGGCACCACACAGAAACTGTACACTGTTGAAATTCAACTGTTTCTGTTACTCTAATCATTTCACTCCATTTCATTTCATTCCAATCATTTTCGTACAAACCTTTAATCAAGACTTCTGCTGGATTCAGCTTTTCAGGGAAGATCTATGGAGGGTTACTGCTTTCTTGACCCAGATCATGTTGTCATAAGTGAAATGTTAAAATCTCTTTATTGCTATCAAAGCTGAGGTAGCCTTGCAAAGAGGCAGAACTTGAACTTTTCAAGATGGAGAAAGTCAAACTCAAATCTCAGTTACCTGTCTCCACAGCTACTCTATATATTAACTGGTGTTTCTAGGATTATACTTTTAGGCTTTACTAATATGCACTTTGTTAAAATGTTTGGGAATTTTTAGGACTTAAAGAATAAAATCCCATTTTTTTTCTCTGAGGTTTTATGAGGTAATTGGCTTCAGGCAGGTCAGCAACAATGTAGTCAGTCAGTCTGGGTAGACTCTGTCTTAGCGTCTTCTCTGTTCTCTGTAGAGTTTTACTGGAGGCTGGATTGACTTTTTTCCATCTTTACATTCTTGTGGCACCCTTTTGTGGTTTCAGATTTGTCAAACTTCAGTAACTGTCATCACTAAAACCAATTTCAATGAAATATATGCAAAGGGGCTTTTCCTGCAACTGATATTTTTTTTTACATTACTCTACAGACTTCACAAGAGAGTGTGCTTGAATGATTGATGCATGTTCAATTGAAATTGTTTAACTACAGCAGATTGTGTTTCTTGAAATAATGTTTTTCCCTTTCCTTTTTCCCCAGTGGAAGTGGATTCCCAAAATGGATTTTACCCATCCATTTTGCCTGGAATGTGCTATATCCATAGAAAAGTGTACTCTAAGAATGAGAACTCATACCAACATATCAAGGACAGGTTGAATGGAGCTCTGAGCAACCTGGTCAAGTACAAATTGTCCCTGGCCAAGGCAGGGGAGTTAGAACTGCATGATCTTTAAGGTCCCTTTCAACCTAAAGCATACTATGATAAGAAACATGTTGTTCTATAAATGTTTGAATATTTCCTCTTGGTCTGTATATAGAATTAAAACACTTTCTGCTGTTCACCGTGAGCTCACATACAATTCTGCCTGTGATCAGTATGTGATTTTCTGATACAATTTGCTTTTTCATATCAAACCTGAAATGCATTCAACTATATCTGAGCTTCCAAATTCACATGCAGTCTAAATAGAAATTCCTGATTTATCATGAAGTCCATTTTTTATTTTTTTTTTTTCCCCAGATGTGCATTACTTCATTTTAGCCCCCAACAACACAGTGGTAAGTTGTCACTTAGCAGGAATCAGAAGTATCCCTGGAGAAGCCATTCCCACAGGCAGGCTTGGAGGCGGCGCGCTCAGTGAACAGCGCTGTCACCTGGTGTGACGGCAGCACCCGTCCTTCCCGCGTGGGCGGGCGTGAAACCTCCAGTGCCTGCAGCACCGCAAGATGCATCCCTCGGGGTAGGACTGTGGATGGGACAATTTCCAAAACAAGCCCCACACCTAAGTTTCTTGTACAGCGATCCATATGTTCAGAGAAAACTCATCTCAATACTTTCAAAGCACAAAAATTTGACATTCAGCCCATGGTAATTTTTAAATGTGTGAGCTTGTGTAGGTTTTTGTTTGGGTTTTTGGGGGTTTTTGCCAATATTACTTTTTTTTTTTTTTCCCACCTACAGCCTGCTTTAACTGCCATAATGCATTTTTTATCTAACTTTCTGACTTAATAATTTTAATCTCTTATTCCGATCCCTCCATTTTTTGCTGCATCCTAGGCCTTGTTCAATGATTTTCCTCTTTTCAAACAATAATGACTGAGCAATCAAATTCCATCATTGTATAATCTACTAAAGCAATTTGCTCTTTCAGTGAGTTTTACCTGATGATTATTGCTATATTTTCCCTGCCAGTAGGATGGTAAATATGACCTTTTCCATGACTAGTAAAAGGCTACAGATTATGTGTCGATTTGATTGCACAGCTCTCAAGGCTTGTCTGGACTTGCCTTGGCCTGAGCTACTTTTATCACCTTTTTATAATTCTCTGTTGGTCTAATTCCTAGCTTTAGTTACCCCCTGTGAACAGACTTGATGGTAAAGGTCTGACAGACCAGGTTATTCACTCTTTACCTAAAGAGCAGTAAGCCCTTATGACAAATAAAGTGAAGGGAGGCCACGGTACAGTCCTCAAACTTCAGCTGGGAATCAGTGAAAGAAGCAGATCGTGGTAATAAAGCATGTAAAGATAGTCCCAGGCGAATGCCAGCAGAAGGGATCCTGTGCACACACCTAAAGTGAAGTCCTGTTTGGAAACAACTCAGGATGCTGATGGTCTGCCACCACTTCCATGTTTGGTGCAGATAACTAAAATCAACCCTGTGATTCAACAGATGTGAACAGTGAACACAACACCAAAGAAAAAAGTAGTTGTTAGTTAAGTGTTGAATAACAATCTTAGTGACATCAATAGTAAGGTTTTTCAGTATGAATTTGGACTCTAAATTAATATTACTGTAGCAAGACCAATCAGTTGTTTTTTTTTTATTTAGACTGTTAAGATTATTGTTAGGTTAAGAATAAATTCTTGGCTCTGTATGTACCTTTATGGGTTTTTTTTTGGCCGTAATAGTTCTTTGAGTATGACATACCCATAACAGGCATTATCAACTCTCCTCGGAACTGAAAAGATCTATTTCATCTTTCACCTAATTTATTTACATTTCATCCTTTCACTATTCCTGAAAACAAAATTAGTCTGCAAAATTTGTCTATAGTAACTCCCTCCTATTAAATAGTTAAAGTTGATTATATAGCACATCAATACTAAAGGAGAAAACACTGGAAGAACATTTTGGACTGTAAAGCACTTACTAGTTTTGATTGATGAAACCCCTGGAATAAAACCTAGGTTTTCTGTGAGATCGCTAGTGCCAATTCTATCTCATTTAATCTAATTTCTCATAACAGCATCATTTGCATCTTCTATTAGCTAGAGGCATAAGTGGCAGCAGTAAGAATCAAGTAATGATCTATCTGAATTATATCTTGCCGACTATACCATTTGGGGTTTTAAAGGACAGTGATGTTAAAAAAACTTTTTTTAAAAAGAAAAATTTCATCCAAATGCAATGTTTGTTATAAATTCCACAAATGTATACAAATGGGTTATTTTATTTTGACTCCAGTTCTTTAATGGTTCCAGGATTTGAAAAATAAATAAATATATAAATTAAAACAATCTCTTAAAAAATTAAAGTCTATGCAGTTTTCATAAGGACAGAAGTTTAGGGGATAATTATTTTCAAGAACAAACAAAGATTTCAGGTATGAAACATAGTTCTATCCCTTTGTCATACACAAATCAAAAAGCCATATGTGTAGCTCTTGAGAATACTAAGACATTTTCTCAAAACTTTCTTTGTGTCTTCTTAACATCTTCTAGATGCTTAAAAATATCTGCTGTTGGGTTCTTAAGCCTCATGAGTAGCATGAATTCAATAATATATTTCAAGAAGGAGCCATTTACAAGCAGTTTGTTATACATTGTAAACTCTTTCTCCTGGAAGCACTTTGCAAGAACTTTGCTTGGCATTTGCAATTACTGTCGCGAGGAATTGTGTGTCATCCTCTTCCTTCTCCCCACTTTGCTGGAGAACCATCCTAAAATTCTTAGCACTGTACCACAACAAGAAACAGTGCAGTAATTCTCAAGAATTTTCAATGGAATAATTATTTACCTATATACCTACCTACCTTTTGGCCCTGCCTCTGAAATGAAAGATGGGCAGAGGGTAGGGGTGGGATGCAAGGAGGGGTGGACTCTTCAGGATCTTTTTATACTGTTGAAGATGAAATTGAGATTCTGGATTTTCAATTCTTTGTAATTCTCTACCATATGCAAAAAATTAGCAACTACAACTTTGCATGAGAAAGACCACTTTCCTGAAAAAAATGTATTGTTCCCATAACAAAATATCATCCTCTAAATTTAGCACACTCTAGTATAGAGGTAAAAATTTCTACAAACCCTGACACTAAGCTGTAGCTAAAAATTATTTAACCAGTGCCCCAGAACACAGTCATCTGCATCCCAACTTTTTGGTTCCAGATAACCCCTTAAAACTCACCTTTTTTGGAGTAGAAAAAACCAACCAGACAAAAAAACCCCAGTGAAAACAGACAGGATCTTTTGCAGAAATGCAGTTACACAGCAGAAAAGTTGCCTGATAGATGAACTTTTAAGTCTCCTTCAACTCAATGAGGAAATAAGCCAGCATGATGAATATTGATGAATATTGATGGGGAATTGAATTTGAGATGAATTTTCTTTTTACTAATATAGTAGTATTCAAACTTTATTTGGACAAGTGGGAAATCTGTTTAACAGAAGGTTCCTGAGTTCTCAGAAACTCTTTAGGATTTGTGGAGTATCAAAGAGAAGGGTTAAATCAGGACATTCAGATATGAAATATGCTACAGGTGCTAGCTGTAATGACATCCTGCAAACCTCAGGTTATTCCTTTAGAAAAAAGGAAATGTGTATATTTATATTTTAGAGTGACATATATAATAACCTCTTTCTTGTTCACAATCGTGTATTTTATTCTGTATGATCCTAACTTCTTTCTTGCTCCAGCTGTCTCAGAGACTTCTGTTTTACCAGCAATTTTCCAGAGTACTGTCTTTAAAGAAAAAAACAAAAATGTCACAAACTGTGGCTTGCCTAAAGCATTCTTGATATTTTAAAAATATTGTTAATCCTGATTTCATGAAACCACTTCCAGACAATTTCAGAATCAGAAAACCTTTTGTGATAAATGCACAATTTTCCTTTCTGGTCTGATTCATCTGTTTATAAACTGCTTCTGGATCAAAAGTCCAGACCTGTTTTTTCAATAGGTATTAAAAATAATGCTATAGGTCAGGTGTCTAGTTCAGAAAGCCCCTACATTCTAATCAGAAGATGGAAAAGATTTCTCTACTATCCCCTTGTTCCTTAACAATGACTAAAGTCTACTATTAAAGCAGTACATGATATTAGATTAATCTTTGCTATGAGTCTGTAAGAGTTCTTACAACTAGACAAGATAAACTGACTTCAGCATTCTCCCAATAGCGTGGATAGCCTGAACTATGATAACATTATATGAACTTCGTGGCATCAAAAATAAGAATATCGTATCTTTATGCTACCAAAGTCATACTGTATTACAGAATTCTCAGATTTGAATTTTCACTAAGAAGTTGGGCTTTTTAGCAAAGTATTTGCTAATCTTTGCTTACTGTCTTTGAATAGTAGGGAGGGGAAGTATCAGATCTCCTTTCTCACAGAATCTTTCTATTTCTCAGAAATTATTTCAAACATGTTACAGCCTTATTCAGTATGACCAAAATACCAAAAGAACCTTTGTCATTGACAACAAAAAAAAACCCAAAGAAAATTCTTACTCTGCCTTACTGACTCCTTTTATTTACAAAATGCTTTATTGTCCTGTTGGGATGCCAGTGAGATGCTTCATAAATGATCATTTACATAATGATTCCCCTACCCACCATTATGATTAGCAGTACCAGTTGTTATGGGTATTTTCTTTTAAGCCTAATGCAAATGCTTTGCTCCTCAGGAGAAATTTGTTGATAACATTCGTGGAGCAGGGAAAAAATATTTTTCCCCTTTGACAGTTTTCAAGATTTGATTTTTTTAGGAGAAATGCAAAGAAATGTTTTATCAAAGCTCTTCAGAATTCTGTCTAGTCCAGTCTCATATTTGCACCTGAAGTTTGAGAGCAGGCATTGTTATCCTTCACTCAGGTGTGCAAGCACCCCAATAAGTGAGGGAGTCTTTTCCTTTTGGCAACTGAACCTGGAATGGAGCAGCTGCAAGGCAGTAAATGAGCAATTGCAACGGGGACTGCTTGAGACAACAGCTCCTAGCCTTACCCAGAACTAAGAAAGAGCAATAATTGGACTAAGATCTTCTGTAGCTACATGGAAATCCTTGCCTATTTCTTTTATCTTTGTTGAGTTTTCAACTACTATCTAGAATCAAGAAACATTTGTTCTGCTGAAACGGATGAATTTTCATTGGATTTTTTTGAGTCTGAAAAGATAGGGGTTTATTTTATACATTCACATTTTTCTTAATTAAAGACATTTTCTAGCAGATATGGTATCTTTGTATGTTTAAATAGTTCACTTGTTACTGACAAGCAGAATTAAATTTATGTCCATTGCTTCTATTACACAAAGAAGGTGGTTTTGAAAATTAATCTGTTTAGTTTTTTTCTCTTAGTAAATCAAATAACTTTTGAAGAAAGTAAAGATGTAAGGATATGTTGGGACTGCAAACTAGACAGAACTTTGAGACTGATCTCCTTGAAGCTTAAAGTTTATTAAAGCTAAACTAGCATTCATTTAAACATGGGTGGCAATGAATTTCTTTCAACAAAAAACAACAGTCAACATATATATAAAAAAAAAAGTATTATTTTCAACCCAAAACTCCATTTTGCTCTTCCTTTCTCCACTGTTTATTAGTTCTTGTTCCTTTTCCCAGCTCTTCTTTCCAAATATCTTTATGCACACCTGTGATGTGTTTGTTTCCTGGGGGTGTGCCTGCCCAGCTGAAGTTGTTCAGGTACTTTCAGAAAGAAGGAGGACTCCTTTCTTTCTGGGAGAAAAGCTTGTTCCACAGATTTAGTTTAATCTCCAAGAACAGGCTATACTGCAAGTCTTGAAAGGCTTCCTGCCCCAGGCTCCGTCTGGCTGTTCTTTTTCTGATCAGCTGTCATACAAGAAACAAAGTGTACGGCTACAGGTGAGTTACAAAGACCCTTTCTGTAGCAGCAGGATGTTCAGGTAATTGCGTGATGAATTTCATGTCTTTCCTTTAGAGAGAAAAACTAATCTTTTAGCTAGAACTGGAAACTTCCAAGTGTGTTTAAAATGTGCATTGAGGTTTGTAGTGATGGATGGATGTCTATACAGGCTGCTGACTTTAATGACATGCGGTGCTCCTATTAGTTCTGAAAAGATATTTAAGATGAGATATTGTGAAATAGAATTAGGCAGCTTTTGCATTAACCTTATACCTTAGACTTTATGCACCTCCTGGATGCTCCCAGATTGTTTACCTTGCTTTACATAATTTAAACTGGAAACTGGCAGTGATGAAATATGAACAGGCTGTTCTTAGAAGACTTTCTGTTTCCAAATGCTTTCAAAGGGTGCGGCAAACTCCTTAAAAGTACAGCAGTCACACTATTGACAGCTTGGTGTTTTACAACAGAATCTGTAAGCTTTGTTGGCAATCTCTCCCCAAGCAATGGGAGATTAAAAAAAAAAAAAGAGAGAGAGAGAGAAAAATAGCAGTAATGAAATTATTTGGTGTGTTGCTAATACAAACTTGTATAAAAATGGATACTTTGGTGGTACTAGAAGTTATTTTTGTGTAGGAGTAGAGTCAGATGAATGCTTCTTTGTGGATGAGAGAACATGATTATCTGACTTTTAACAGCTAAAGAGATATCTGAGAAACCAAAAACACTGAAAAGGTTTCTTTTCTCTTGTGCTCTAAATGTTTTTGTCAGTTTCGTGATAAATTGTATGTCTTGGTTGATTTTAGGTGTGATGAGGTTCTTTCTATCAGAAAACTAATTCTAACTTATTTATTTATTTTGATATGCAATGTTATATCGGACTGTTTGGTATAGCAGTAGTCCACTCAAAAGCACCATGTGGGTGTGGAATGATGTTATGTAAAATGTTATTTTTCAACTAACAGCTATCAGTCATGCACCTGGACATAATGTCCTATCTATTGTTCCCCAGAAAGATTTTTTTTTTTTTTTTTTTTGT